>PVLA01001388.1:0-365412 GCA_004027455.1 Hydrochoerus hydrochaeris
GGGTGAAGGTAGCTGTGGGACCATATTGGGTAACTGCTGTTTTTAATTCTTTTAGAGCAGCTATTGTGAAAGGTGCATGGGCCCTGATAACCTGTGGGGCAGGTGGTGCGGCGCCATTTTGTGCCTCACCATTATGCGGGGCGCCATTTTGTGGGGGCAGGGTTGTTTCCATAACCGGAAACAACATGGTGGGGGCGCCCTGTAGTGGGCTGGGCGTAGGCGCCATTTTAGGCGCGGAGCTTGGGGGGTCTATGTCTAAGGATTGGAGTTGTAAGATGAGCTGTTGTTTTTTTTGTTTAAGTTGTAGTTGTAAGTCTTGAATTTCGGCTTTTAAATTTGAAAAGGCAGAGGATGGGTTAGGTGGTTCTTGGGGGGTGGATGAGAGTTTATTAGGTAGTACTGAGGCCGCAAAAGGTGGATCGTGATATTGAGCGGCCTCTTCCGCTAATTGTGACCAATCAACCTCCTGGGAATCAGAAAAGTCAGGATACATAGGCTGATATGGAGGAGGGCGCATGGCGGTGCCATTTTGAGTAGCGGGCAGGGCAGCGCTATTTTGAATATCAGGCAGAGCAGTGCCATTTTGAATATCGGGCAGAGCAGCGCCATTTTTGGAGTCCTCGTGTCCTCCAGAAAGAGAAGGTGGCGGTAAATCGCCATCTTGTAGTGGCTCTGGGATATCAAGGATCACAGAACTAGGGTGACTGGGCACATTGGATGTGTCCAATGGTGGCTTTGGGGAAGGATTGCAGGAGGAGCATAATGCAGCCTCACCGTGAGTTAGTGTCTCATCAATTTTGGGGTCTGTATGACATTGAGTCAATAATTCAGAAATTAGAGTCCAATATGAAAAAGAAATTACTGGTACCTTCTCAGGACCAAAAGTTTTATAATAATCTTTAAGAGCATCACCTACTCTTTCCCATCATTTAGTATCAATGGAGCCCTCCGGAGGGAACCAGGGGCACACCTTATGTATAAATTGAAAATACTGCAATAAATCTTTAGTTTTAACTTTTATCCCTCTCGCTTTGAGGGCCTTACTAAGGCTGGCAATGAACAATTCGTGTTCACTTAACGCTTGACCCATGCCGATTACGTTCACTTACCGTGATTCGGACGAGACGTCAGGCAGTCGTCTGTACAGATCACAGGGACGGAGTCCCCCCGTTACCATGGCCACGGCTTTTCCTCTGTGAACGATCCTCGTTGACCTCCTCATATTGGGGCCCCACGTTGGGCGCCACTTGATCCGGCCTGCGGACCAATGCGTGGGTTTTCCCCTAGTGGAAGGAAAACGGGGTGGGGGCAGGGTGAAGAGAGAGAGACGGAGGCAAGTTGAAGTTTCCCAATCAAACCTCGTTTATTGAGGAAGTGTCCCTGGCTTATAAAGAAGTGGGGGCAGGAAGTTATGGATGGGTCACTGTCATTTCCTGGGTGGGGCAAAAGGATCCTGGGAAATGTAGGCCGACGCACTGGATGCCCACAGGAGGGAGAGATGGAGCGGCAGCCATGAAGCTATCATGCTGCTCCCTACACCCAAGTACGTGGTCCAATAGCCACCACCAAGGTTTCTCTAAAACAATCCCAACCAACCCTTCCTGCCCAGTGCATACTAATGTGTTGAAGACTTTCTGCAATTAACCTACTCAGAAGGGAGGTATCAGCCTGCATGCCATGCTTGCACTCCAGCAGGCTGGGAAAAGAAGCAAAGAAGAGAAATGCCTAGCCAGCATGCTTCAGAGTAATTATAACCAATACAAGAAGTGCCATAGACCCCACTGCCCACTTGTCCAGAAGAGACCAGAAACATGACAAGAAGAAGAAGAAGCAAAAGGCAGTCTCTGGCCTCCAAACTAAGCAGCACTGGTCCAAGAGATGCAAACAAAGAAGAGATCAGGAGTCACACACCTGTGGTTTCTGAAGTAATAGCAACTGACATAAAGAAACAATTTCAAGAAGCTATAAAAGAACTTAGAACAGAAACACTATTACAGGTAAAAGAAGAAATAAGAAACATAATAAAAGAATTGCTAAGCAATTCTAAAGAAGACACAGAAGGAAAAATATAGAAGCATAGAAAAAGGATGGAAACTTTCAATGAAGCATATAAAAAAATTTAGAATACATGAAACAGATTCAAAGGAATTACCAGGAAATTAAAAACTCCATTGAAAGCTGGCAAAACTACTTGAAAGAAACAAAAGATAGACTATCAAACCTTGAAGACAGTTTTGCAGCTTGTGATTGTGAAAGGAAAGATTTCTTAAAAATAACAAGGTACCAGGAAGTAACAATACAAAGCTAGAAGATGACAGGAGGAACTATAACTTAAGAATAAAAAATGTGAGTGAAGAAGCAGGGGTAAACACAAATGAAATACAATGGCTATTTACAGAAATAATAAAAACTTCCCAAGCATAGGAAAGTGAAATGTATTCAGATAAGTGAGGCCTACAGAACTCCAGCCAGCTACAACCAAAACAGACTACACTGAGACATATAATCAAGATCTCAGAAATTCAACACAAGAACAGAATATTAAAAGCAGTCAGAGAAAAGAAACAGATCACCTATAAAGGAAAACCCATCAGAATCATGACAGACTTCTCAACACAAACCATCAAATTAAGAAGAGCTTGGAGTGAAGTATTCCAAGCCCTGAAAGAAAATAACCTCCACCCCAGGTTGATGTACCCTGATAGTATCTCTCAAAATTAATGTACAGACAAGATGCTTCCATGACAAAGAGGAACAGGGGAGTTCATGACCACCAAACCAACACTACAAAAAATACTGAAGGACATTCTAGAGAGAGAGAAAAAAGACCATGGTTTCAGGAACAGCAGCAGAGGGGACTCACTGAATGGGGCAGACAGTGAAATGAAGGTGAAAAGTAGACAACCAATGTCAGAAAAATAGCATGGCAGAGATAAGGCAGAGAAGGTTGCCCACAATCACTAATATAGAAGTTGTCAATACACTAATGAAACACAGGCAGGGTGGATCAGGAGATAGGTTCCATCAAGATGCTCTATATAAGAAATACATTTAACCCAAAAGGGGGTTCATAGACTGAAAGTTAAGGACAATAAATAATGCTCTATGTGACAGGGAACCAGAAAAGAAGTGGGAGTAGCTTGCCCATCAGCTTTAGATTGGTTAGAAAACCATGACACTTTTATACAATAGAAAACTTCTCAGCCATAAAGAAAGTAAACCTTGAAGCTTTTGTAGATAAATGAATATTGTTTGAATCATTCTCAGGGGTAAAAAGGTTCAGAATCACGTGAATAGTGGGTTGCCTCCCTAATATAAAAACTAAAAGAGTTAGTGGGATCCAAAATGTGCAATACATCCTTTGAAAGTAAAAGGGGAAGAATTGTATAAAAAGTGAAGGCAGTGGCCATTGTTAATCTATTATCATAATTTGAAACCCATATTGTTTTCATTGTTTGGATTAGTTTGGTTTTATTCTGTTTCAGTTTGTCTACTTGTATTAGATTTGATGGCATGGACAGCTATTTTAAAGATAGCAAGATATATTATGGTAACCATTTTTGATTTCTTATTAGCTTGATTTGAAGCCCTGTATTGCTTTCACTATTTTGTTTTGACTGATTTTGTTCTATTCTATTTTGTTTGATATATCAAGTCTGAAGGTATAGGCAACTACTTTGAAGACAATAAGATATACTACATGACTCATTCTGGTTGGACTATTATCTTCTTTTGAAATCCTATAATGTCTCCAATGTTTTGTTTCTATTGTTTTTGTTCTGTACTGTTTTGTTCAATTTTATTATGCCTGATGATATGTGCAATTCTTTTGAAGATAACAAGAAGCATTATTGTAGCCATTATTGATCTCCTTATATTGTTTTTAAGTCACGTACTATGTTGATCCTTTTGTTTTGATTGACTTTATTTTATTTTGTCTCATTCAGTGTTATTCTCTTCAAAATAAATAAAAGAGCACAAGACAACAGGAAATCAACAGTGGCTACCATAATTTCTCTTGTTTTCCTCGAAATATCTGTCTATACCATCACATACAATAAATTAATATAAAACCAAATAGAACAAAAGCAATCAAAACAAAAGAATCAGAGGGTTATGAGACTTCAAAACCAGACACTAGGAAATCAATAATGGCTACCATAATGTCTATTGTTTTCTTCAAAATAGCTGTCCATACCTTCACATGTATTGAAATAAAATCATTGAAAACATACTAAAACCATCCAAAACCAAGAACAAAAATATTATTAGACTTCAAAACAAAATGTTAGGAAATCAGCAATGGCTACCATGATGTCTTGTTTTTGCAGTGTAGCTGTTCATACCATCACACACACTAAAATCAGTTCTTAAAAACTCTTTCGGTGAAGTTCTACACATACATAAGCCTTTACATACACATCCACAATTTCTGTATTAGAGAGAAAAATCAAACAAAACAAAGTATAAGAAAAATAAGAAGCAAGAGTCAAATAAATAACTATAACAAAGGACCCAAAACAATAACAATGTAGGCTTTCAAAATAAGGTGATAGGAACATAACTAATTTTGTTGTTTTTGCATAGTTATCTTTGAAATTCTTGCTTGAATTACCAGATATAGTCATGCAAAATTGATCTAATCCTATGGATGTTAACTATTTTGTTCAAAGAATTGATAGAATTAGTAGTACAATTGTCTTAGCAATCTTGTGGATATATACAAATTTACATCTTTTTTCTTATCTCTTCCTTCTTTTCCCTGAATTATTTATTCCTCTTTGAGCAGGTTCTTGCACTTTCACAATATTTACTGAGGATTTTGTATCTTATTTACTCTTTCAGTTTCTTACATTAGGGAAACAATTCAATATTTACACATGTGAGTTTGATTTATTTCTCTTATGAGTATGGTCTCAGGTCATATCCATTTACCTATAAAGGCTTAACATTGTCCTTCTCTATAGCTGAGTAGTACTCCATTGTATAAAAATACTGCATCTTTTTTTTAATCAATTTTTCAACTGATGGACATCTGAGTTGTTTCCAAGATTTGGAGGGTCTCAGAAAATGGAAAGACATTTCTTGTTTACGAATAAGAAGAACAAATATTGTGAAAAATTCTCCCAAAATTGTTATACAGGTTCTTGTTTCATAGCATTGTATACTGAATAGATCTTTTATTTCCTTTGTAAATTGATTCTTACGTACTTAATTTTTTGGATGCTATTGTGAAGGGTGTGGTTTCTCTTATTTTTGTCTCAACGAGTTTGTTGTTTGCATAGAGGAATGCTATTGATTTTTCAGTGTTGAAATTGTATCCAGCTACATTACTCAATTTGATTATTGCATCTAGAAATCTTTCAGTGGAGTTTTGGGAGTTTTCTATGTAAAGTACTGTGTCATCTGCAAATAATGATAGTTTAATCTCTTCCTTTCTATCATTATTCCTTTTATTTCTCTCTCTTGTCTAATTGCTAATTTTTTTTCTAATTGCTAATATTTTCAGCACTGTATTGAATAGGAGTTGTGATAATGGACATCTTTGCCTTGTTCCTGATTTTATAGTGAAAACTTTCAGTTTTTGACCATTTAATATGATGCTGGCTGTTGCTTTGGCATAGATGGCTTTTATCTGACTTTCTATTTCAGTTTTCTGTAGGGTTCGTATCATGAATAAGTGTTGGATTTTATCAAAAACTTTTTCTGCATGTATTGGAATACTGATGTGATTCATATCTTTGGTTTTATTCACACACAAGAATTTGGGATTTAGTATCCTCCCTTGTATCTGATAAAATCAAATACTGCAGATCTGGGAAAGAAACCACATGTTCAAAAATACAGAGGAATATTTCTGGACTTCTTTATCTTTTTCTTTGTTGATTTTTAGGGGTTTGAGCTTTTTAAAAACTTTATGTCTTCCTTTATCTGTTTCTTCTCTCTTTGTTTTTTAGCTATTTTTTTCATTGTTTTGGTTAGTTTTATCTAATTTTTTAAAATTTTTCTTTACTCATCAATAGGGTCTTTAATTCACTTTTCTCTTCCTTATCATCTTTGTTTCCTTTATTTTTAAAACTTTACCTCTTTAATTTTTACTGTTTCCCATCCAATGAATTGTTACTTATACTATTAAGTTTATTTAATCTTTAGATATGTAGTTGATTATACAGCATTACCACGGATTTTTTTCTGTAATTAATGATGTTATAGATGTTACATTTACTAGATATTTAGTGTCTATCATTATTTAGTTTGTATTTATGTCTATTTTACTATTGAAGATTGTTTTTTCTATTGTTGAAGGTGGTAGAATAGCTTTTATTGCTTCTCATGGTATATCAACATCTTTTGTCTTCAAATCTATTTTTGCTAAATTTGTTGTGATTGTCAGGGTGACATACTTGTTACCCCTAGTTGGTATTTTAAAAAAATTTATTTAAAGAGAAAAAAAAATGTAAAAAAGGGTAGAAATAATACAGAATTAAAAAAAAGATAAACAGTAAGAAATCACTAGTTGATAAATTACATATTGTCCTCTTAGAAATAGTTGTTGCAGTTGCAAAAATAAAGCATACAAAATGGACATTCAAACAGTGAGACTGCAAACAGATCTGTTCAATGATCCAACAAGAACTTAGTGATATGGGTATCAATCCTACACACTTAGACATACATGCAGTTATCTTTTGTAGCACTTCCTATTTTCTCTTTTTTACAATAGCAATTACACATTTTAAAATTTTATTTAAAGAGAAAAAAAAAAGAAAAGCAGAAAAAAAAGGGTAGCAAAAATACAGAATTCCAAAGGGGGGAAAAACACTAAGAAATCACTAGTTGATCAGTTACATATTGTCATCTTGGATATAGTTGTTCAAGTTACAAAATTAAAGGATACATAATACACATTCAAACAGTGAGACTGCAAACAGTTCTGCTCAATAATCCAACAAAGATTCAACAACATGGTCATCTATTTTAAACACTCAAACATACATGCAGTTATATCTCTTAGAGCACTTTCTTTTCCTTTCCTTTTTACAATAGCAATTACACATTTGGGGTTTTATTACTCTTATAGTTCTTATTACTTTTTACACTAGAGACACAATGTGATATTCATAAATATGAATCTTATTTATTTCACTAATGAGGAGAGTCTCAAGTTGTCTCCATTTACCTACGAAGGCCTCAAGACCATCCTTTTTATAACTGAGTAATATTCCATTGTATAAAAATACCACATCTTTTTCATCCACTCTGCAGTTGATGGGCATATTGGTTGTTTCCAAGATTTAGCTATTACAAATTGTGCTTTTATGAACATGGGTGCACATATATCACTGTGATATGAACTTTTCAATTCTTCTGGGAAAATACCCAGGAGGGGAATAGCACTTCCCCTCCTGGGTATGGAGCTTCCAATCCTAGTCTTCTGAGAATTCTCCATATGGATTTCCATAGTGGTTGCCTCAGTCTACATTCCCATCAACAGTTGAACAGTGTTCCTTTTTCCCCACAGCCTCATCAACATTTGTTATCAGTTGATTTCTTTATGGCAGCTATTCTTTCTGGGAATGAGATGAAATCTCAATGTTGTTTTAATTTGCATTTCTCAAATGACCAGTGATGGTGAACATTTCTTCATATATTTATTTGCCATTTGTATATCTTCATCTGAGAACTGTGTGTTCATCTCAGATGCCCATTTTTGGAGAGGGTCTTTGAATTTGGGGGCTTGATGCTTTTCAATTCTTTATATGTTCTGGATATAAGTCCTTTGTCTGAGGGGTCGCTGACTAAAATTCTTTCTTACTCTATGGATTTTCTTTTCACTCTGTTGGTGATTTATTTTAAAGTGCAGAAACTTTTCGATAATATGAGATCCCATTTGTTGATTCTTTGAATTGGTTTCCCGTGCAGTTTGCATTTTGTTTATTAATTCTCTGCCTAACCTTATGTCTCCAAGACTTCTACCTATCTTATCTTCTAGTCCTAGTTGGTTTTTACTGTATGCTGTTATCTGGTTTGTCTCCATGTCATAAAAAGCCATTAATTTCTGGAAAATTTGATACTTGGCCAGTAACATTCTACTCCTTTCCCTGAAAATTAATGGTGATGTTCATTCTTAGACTGAATGGAAAGGTCTATAATTAGCCATTTCCAGGGCACATCACTGAAAAATAGACAGTGACAAGATCCCATTACTAGAAACAAATATTTTCTGATATAATCAACCCACAACTTTCAGCATGGTTACATTCACAAGTGCACACACACACACACACATACACACAGACACACACACACACAAATAAAAATAAAACATGAGAAAACAATTTTGAAAAGCTCCCAACTCATCAAAAGACAAACCATGGGGCTGGGGATTTAGCTCAGTGGCATAAGCACCTTCTTGGTAAGTGCAAGATCATTAGTTTGATCCCCAGTACAAAAACAAAACAAAACAAAACAAAACAAAACAACAACAAAAATGAAATGGGGCATCAATGGGCAGAAAATCAAAACCCAAGCAGCTAGATTACACAAAAAGATAAAAGATGAGCCAAAAAAAATCATTAAGTTTGACAGGAGAAAAATGATATAATTAAACAGATAATAATAAATAAGCTTTCAGCAGACAACAATAAAAAGCTAGCTGAGCCAAAATCATTGATTCAAATCATGAATGACAAGTTTAACAAAGAAGTAGGGTCCATGAAATGATACAAAAAAAAAAAATCCAGGACAGAAAAAATTCCACTGAAAGTATGGAAAAGACATGTGACCCATGTGTGAGGAGACTATGTCAGAACTAAAAGATATGGCTGGGGCAGAGAACAATACCTCGAGGATATTTTAAAACAACAAAAGAACATGGAAACTAAATTCAACAAACTCTAGATGACACAAAAAAGTCTAATTTAAGAGTAACTGGAATTAAGCCTGGGGGTTTAGCTCAGTGGCACAAGCACCTGCTTGGCAAGTGCGAGGTTGTGAGTTTGATTCCTGGTACCAAAAAAAAGAGTAACTGGAATTATTGAAAAGTGAGAATATAGTACAAATTACATAAAAATCTGCTTAAAAAATCATAGCAGAAAACTCTCCAAATATGGTAATAGATTTGACATACAAGTAAATGAGCATGTATTAAGCAACTGGCCACTATTATAAAAGGATTTCTCCTTAGCATGTTGTAATCAAAATTCACAAAACCCGGTACAGGTACAGAATCTTAAAAGCTGTTAGAGAAAACCAACAGATCACTTATAAAGATAAACCCTTTAGGATTACAACAGATTTCTCAAAACAAACCTTAAAGGACAGGAAAACTTTTATTAAAGTGTAAGCCCTAAAAGAAAACAACTTCCAATCCAGACTAAAATATCTTGCAAAACTGTCTTTCAGTGTTGATGGAGAAATAAGGTTTTTTAATGTCAAAGAGCACCTTAAGAATCCAAAACATTCTCAAGTAATTCCTCAAAAGAGAAAATCAAGCCAAAAATTCCAAAAAAGTCTAGTGGAATGAATATATCAGGTAGAATGATGGGTTAAGCAGAAAGAGAAAAAGGAATTATCAATTAAAACATAATGAAATGACAGGAACAGGTCAATGCTTATCTGTGAAACTCTTGATGTGAATGATCTCAACTTCCCAATCAAAAGACACAGACTGGATTAAGAAGTCTAATGGTGTGATGTACTCATTTAATCCAAAATTAAATGTTTATACTAAAAGTCAAAAGATGGAAAACTAATGTCATAAAACAAGAGCCACAAAATAAGCAGCAGAAGCTACTCTATTTTCTGACAAAGCAGACTTCAAGCCAAGATTGATCAGAAGAAGTAATGAACATATGTTAGCTCAGGGACTAATTCAGCATGAAGACACAGATAGAGATGGAAATGATAGAGATAGAGATATATAGTCACACTTCCTCTGTACTATCTTCACAAAACACTGCTAGACAATGCTCAGAAAATCATCAACAAAATTAAGTGGGGGAAATCAGTAACTGACTATCACAAATAGATGAGATATACAAAAAGTTACAAAACCAATATATTAGATGAATGACACATCCAAAGAAAGTTTTTTTTTTTTTTTTTTTTTTTTTTGTACCAGGGATCGAACTCACGACCTTGCACTTGCCAGGCAGGCACTTAAGCCACTGATCTAAATCCCCAGCTTCCATCCAAAGAAACTTAATAGATATCTACACAGTGTTTCACTGCAAAACATAAAATAATCTTAACAGCATCACACAGAACTTTCTCCAACAGACCACATACTATTCCTTAAAACAAAATTTAAGAAGCTGAAAACAAGTAAAATTATGCCATGAATATTAACAGATCATAGTGCAATGAATCAATGAAAAAAGAAATCACAGACATTTTGCAAACACATGGAGATTAACATTATATTCTTGAACAATCAGTGGATCACTGAATAAATCAAGGAGGAAATTAGATGTTTTCCAAAATTAAATGATACTGCCAATAGAATGCATGAAGACTTGGATATAATGAAGATAATTTTAAAAGAGATGTTTTTAGCTATGAATACCCAAACCAGAAAAACAGAGTAAGCTCAATTAAATAATGTAATGATGTACCTAAACATGTTAGAAAGACAAGAACTATCTAAACCCAATACTAGTCTAGGAAGGAAATTATAAAGATCAGAACAGAAATTAATAAATTAGAGACTAAAATTACTAAAAAATAATTAATCAAAGATCTGGTTAAAAAAGAGTAAATTGATCTTAATCCAATCCTATCAAAAAAAGTAAGTAAAAAAGCACATATTGTTGCAATTTCAAATGAAAAAATATGAAGTCTCAGTGGATACCATTGAAATCCAAAAGATCATTGTTAACTATTTTGAAAATTCATAATCCAATAAAATAAAGAGTTCAGAAGAAATGAATGGATTTCTAGATATGTATGACATAGCAAAACTGACAGAAAAAAATAGTTAAAAGGCTAAATAATCCAATAATAGGGAAGGAAAATGAGGCTGTACCAATGAACTGACTAACTTAAAAAGGGCCAGGAGCCAACAGACTCACCACTGAATGCAGCAAGAACTTCAGGAAAGGTTGAATTCAAATATTCCTCAAATTATTTAATTAAATTATAAGGGAAAGTGTAGTGCCAAATAATTCATTCTTGGAGGGTGAAATTTTCTTGATTCCAGTGTCAGACAAGAACTGAACTAAAAAAATAAAATGCAAGCCAATCTTTTTAATGAACATAGATCAAAAATTCTCTACAAGATATTGCCAAACAGAAAACAACAAATCATTTAAAAAATTATACATCATGAGCAGTAGGCTTCATCCCAGGAATACAAGTATAGTCCAAAATAAACAAATCAAGAAGTATAGTACATCACATAAACAGAAGCAAGAACTAAACTTGTATGATCATCTCAATAGATGCAGAAAAAGACTTTGACTAAGTGTAACATCCACTCATGATAAATATCCTGAGGAAAATAGGTATCAGAATATCTCAATCTGATAAAAAAAAACATTTATTACAAACCAATGACTATAATTTTGTATGGAGGAAGCTGAAAGCCTTGTCTCTAAAATTAAGGACAATAAAAGGATGCTCAGTATCACCACTCCTGTTCAGTATTATACTTGAAACGTTAAGCAGCAGGATCATACAAAAGGAATAAATGAACGAGATAATATAGGAAAAGTGGAAGTCAAATTTATCATTATTTGCAGAGATATCATTTTCATATATGACCCAAAAATTCTATTACATTAGCAATTCTACCTAGAGTTAATAACCAATTTCTATAATGTAGGAGGATTTAAAAAACAACACAAGAATTCAATAATGCTTGTGTATATCAATAATGACCTAAAAAAGACAGTAAGAAAACAATACCATTCTTAATAGCTCCATTAAAAAATACTTAAGAAATAACCTAACAAAGAAAGTTAAGGCCTTTATAACAAAAATTCACCACTCTGAAAAAAGGAAACTGAAGAGAACTTCAGGAAATGGAAAGATATCCCCTATTTTTGAATAAGAAGAATCAGTATTGTCAAACTGATCACTTTACTAAAAGTCACATATAAATTTAATCCAATCCTAGTGAAAATAGCAACTACATATCTCATAGAACTATATAAAACATTCTTAAAACTCAAAAAGGCAAAAGATATTTTGGGCAACAAGAGTAAAGCAGAAGACATCATAATTCCAGACTTCAAGTTATATTTTAAAGCTCCAGTTGTCATGTGATACAGGCACAAACATCAACATGTGAATCCATGGAAAAGAACAGAGGACACAGAACAAATTCCAGCTACCTATAGACATCTCATTTTTGACATATGCTGGAGGAAATATAGCCTCTTTAAAAAATGGGGCTGAGAAAACTGGTTATACAAATGCAGAAAGTTGAATTTAACACACATCTTTCTCCATGAACCAAACTAAAATCAACATAGAAAAAGAACTAAATGTTAAAACAAAAGCACTTCACCTGATGGAAGATAAAATAGGTTAAACTCTTATAAACATAGGCATATTCAAGGCTTATGAATAAAACCTCAGTTGCACAACAAATAATGAGAATCAAATATATAGTAAAAAAGTTTTGCAACATAAAGGAAGCAATCAACAGAATGAAGAGACAGTGAACAGAATTGGAAAAACTCTATTTACTTTTTGGACAGAAGATTATATCTAGAATACCATCCTTAAATGAAGAAGGCAATACAATGAATTGACACTTCTCAGGAGAAACAGTATCAATAGTCAGTAAACACAAGAAAAAAATGTTCAACATCAGTGGCCATCAGAGTAATGCAAATTAAAACAACATTGTGATTCTATTTTACTCCAGCAAGAATGGTTATTGTCAAGAAATGAAATAATAGCAATTGCTGGTGGGGATGTAGGAATGATTGACTCTTCCATACTTTTATTGGAAAAGTAAGCCAAGAACAACCATTTTAAAAATCAGTATGGGGATTCCTCAAAAGACTAAAAATATAAATTCTATTCTTCTAATTATTTTCCTGAAAGTATTAAAGATACCATATTACAATAATATATGCATGGCTATGTTGTGAAATAGATCAGATACATAAGCTTAAATATTACATGGTTTCTCTTATAGGAGAAACACAAACCATAATTAGTTTAAAGAAAAAATGAAAGATGAATGGTAGCAAACAATGAGATAAATCTTTTGCAAATAGGAAAGGGACCAAATAATGAAAGAGAAAAGGGAAGGTGTGAGGAAAACTTTCTTTTCTTAAGTTAGGAGTGACATATTAAAATAATACTTGTAGTGGACAGGGAGGACAAGACATCTCCAGCTATTCCTTATTGAAGTGTTTAGTTGTCAGTTTCCTCATTGTTAGGGAGTCATGATTACACTGCTTCTGAAGACCTGTCTCCTACAGTGATGGTGCTGTTGATGTTATCTGACTGCACAAGAAATACAGAACCTCTACTCTAATGTTAGTTTTTACAAATTAATTTTTTAAACTTTAAAATATGAGTTACATATTTAATGTAGTCAAACTCAGACAAACAAAGTAGAATTTGGTTGCCAGAGGTTGGGGGAGAGGAGGAAATGGAATTCTTCAATGGGTAGAGTTTCTGTTTTACAAAATGGATGTTGCTGGAAGTCTATAGTAAAATAATGTGAACATATTTCCTATCAATAATTTAACGCCGCCTTAACCTCATTTTTCTCTACTTACTATGATCCTGATATTTTTGACATTCCAATTATCATTCATTAACATCTAGTGGATGATTGCTTGAAGGCAATATCAAGTGGCATGAAGGATATGAAGACGTCTTGTGATTACTTCACTTTATCATAATGCCAAATGTATAAATCTGGCAAGCAGCGAAATTGAGACAGTACAGTGTCAAGGGCTACCCATGACTGAGCTAGTGATATAGCTCAGGGTACAGCATTTCAGATGCATAAAGCCCTGGATTTTGAACCTAGCCCTGCACACAAACAGCTAGGAAACTGAATTCTCCTTTTTATCTTTACCTTTCTGGCACAATCATTTATACAGCTTTCCTTTGCCATATACTGAAAACTGTCAAAGAAATAATATCTTACAATTTTCTCATGTTTTGCCAAAGAGAAAATAAAATGATTTCAGTACACTGATTATACAGAAGATACTGTGTGCGTCTGTGTGCACTTGAGTTAATGTACATTTGTTCTGGGCTATGACGTCATGGGTGGAGGGACTTAGGGAGGAGACAAGGAGCATAGAGGTATGTGGCTTATGCTAAAGGTGATGTTACTGTTTATAGAAATAAAACTAATTACCTAATTGTATATGTATGGAATTATTCCCCAAATATCTCACTTTGCTTTTCTGAAGAAAATATATAAATAGATTAAAAATACAAAAGGAAAGTTTTTTAAATTGGAGTATATGAAAAGAGATAGGAAAAGAAATAAACAACTTAGAGAATCCAGATTGTTAACTCTTCTCATGAAAGTGTACAGCAAAAAGGTAATTGAATTTTCAGTCTGTCCATATAGTTACTATGTTGTTCAGAATTCAGATGAAAGGGTGGGTATCTTGTGAAGGATGGCTTAAAAATGAATGCAGGCCAAAATGCAATCATGTTATCAAGTCAAGTAAAGAAGAGGCCTTAGTACCAGACATGGAGGGTCTGACCATAGAGCTGTAGTCCTTGGTTCAGTGAATACGTGAAATCTGAAAGCCAGCAGGTTGTAGCAAAAAAATATGGAAATCTTGCAATCTTTTCAGTTGTTGTCTATGGAGATTTGGAACCAGGGGAGATATGATTTTATGTGAAGAACTTGGAGATTGAAGAGACTGAAATTCAGGGCATGTGTTGTGGTTTTTAATCAACATATTTCCACAAAGCCTCATGCACTCATAAGTAGGGCTTTGCAGAGGTGGCTAGATCTAGGGTGTGTGATGCTGGGATCAAGGATGCAATACCAGGATTAAGGGTATAAGTGCTACCCCCAGTAAATGTAGGTATCTTGGATAAAACATAAGGGAACAGAAGAGGGTCATCACTTGTTGCTTGCTGCATGGATGCTTTTGCTGCCTTTGGCAAACAGTTTCTCCTCTGCGATGTCCCTCTGCCATGCTACCCCACCTTATAGCTAGCAGGTTATGGATTGAAGGCTCTATAAACTGTGAACCCAAATAGACTTTTCCTCCTTTAACTTTGGGTGTCAGGTATTTTCTCTCAGCAATGAGATAAAGTAATTAAAACAGCACATGATTCATCTTTGCGTAAGTATCACTCTGGTAACAATGTGAAGACTGGAACAAAGGGCTAGGCCACGATACAAGAAATACTATTCATAGAATAGTTCAAGAATAGAATATTTCAAAATAAGACAGAAGCTATGACGATGTGAAAGAAAAGGTACTTGTAAAATAAGTCAAGAAAATAAAATCAAAAATGTTTATTTTTATATTATTTATACCATCTGAAAAATAACATGTACATGAATTAGTTTTTCCAGTTCCTGTTGTAGAAGCTCTCTTCAAACTAGCTTCATTTCATTTCATTATTTCATTTCATTTCATTTCATTCAATCAATAACTATTTAGTGAAAATCAGGCATTGGTGCAAGGTGATAGTAGTGAATGATACAAAGATTCTGTCAGAATACAATTTATATTCTAGTATATGAAAAGAGATAGGAAAAGAAATAAACAACTTAGAGAATCCAGATTGTTAACTCTTCTCATGAAAGTGTACAGCAAAAAGGTAATTGAAGAATTCTTAAAAGAACATGTTCCCTTAGTCACTGTGTTCAGGAAAGGCGTCCCTGAAAAAGTGATTTACGAGCTGAGCTTAAGAAAAATAGCCTAAGTTAGGTTCTATGACTGGAATAGTTATGCATGAGGTGTTTTGTGTATGCATATGTGCGTATGTCCATATTTTTATGCCTTTATTTCTTGGCTCAGCTTTTCTATACTTGACATTATTTTGTAGAAAAACACTTCATGTTGTGATCCAGACGGCTGCTAAATACTTCATCTCTGTATTTTCTATTGCCAGATCACTACTGTGAGAATCCCCTCATTCCTGAAAGGATAATATGGTTTATTCTTTACATAATCACAGAGGGAACGAGGGAGTGATATCTTTGTCCAGTGGGTTGTGGGACTAATTCCGGAGTTATGTGTGCTACTATAATTAAGATGTATTTCAGAAACACAGAAATGAGTGGAATGATTCAGGAATGGAATGAGACAAAAGAGAATAGGGAATCATAATAGGAGAGAAAAATAACAAAAATCCACCATCACTACCAAGTTGTGGTGTCATAATTCATAATGTTGACAATCTAGAAAATGTTAAAAGATTTAATTGACTGAATGCAAAATAATTATTACCTACAATCTGATAAAAGATAAAATCATGCAATACATGAAGCTTACAGTAACAATGCAGGAAGAATTATCTAGACAATGTTGACTATATACACATTAAATATTAGAAAATGGATTTTATGACATCATAAAATTGCCTAGTTTTTTTACTTCATATATTTAGTTTAATATAGGAAAGTATATACTATGAATGACATGCAAATTATAGGTATGAAAATGAAATTTTCTTTAAAAAATTTCAAACCACAAAAAACTGATCAATAAATGCTATTGGAGACCACTGGCTCTCAGACACAAATAAAGAGTGTAGGACAGAGTTTGAAAATCAGAAATAGTTAAGAAATATTGAACATAATTTTATTTTTGGTAAGAAGAGCAAGTATGGTGATAGTGGGAAAGGATAGCTTGTGTTTAATATGTGTAGGGTTTCATCCTGCTTCTGAGTTTTTTGAGCTTTAATAAAACAATATATAATGCTTTAGGTGTGTTTGTCCATTGTCTATTTGTATCTGCATGATTTCAACAAATATTTAATGCATAATACTTTACTGTGAAGGTTAGTATACCATTTTTAAGGGATCTTATTTTACATTTAGACTGAAAAATTGATAATTAAATTGATATGAAGGTACTAAAATTTAAAGTATTTGTACAGTAAGTCAGTCTTTTTCTCTGTATTTGTTATGAGTCTATATGCTTGTTTGAATTTTTTTTTCTGTTTTGCTTTAAGGATGGAGTAACTTTAAAAGAGATGTATTTAGGATTGATCTGACAACCAAGTTAATTGAAATGTTAAAAGACCTCTGTTTTCAATGGGAAAAATAAATCTTCCTGGAGAAACCATGTCCTTCTTAAAAGAGAGATCACAAAACGAATGAGACATATGATGGTGGTCATTAGAGAGAAGGATGAATGCCAGTTTGTGAAGCGCTGCTTCGGCTATCCCAGGAGACCAACTGCCAAGCACACTCAAGAAGGAAATACATAATCAGACATCTGTATGTGCACGGCATCCTCCATGTTTGCTCTGAGCAGAGAGAACCGTATGAAGCAAGACAGCAAAGGTGAACTCCAACAAGATAGCCTACTTTATTGCCATGGCAACGCAACCCTGATGAAAAGTAGAAAAACAATAAAATACCTCTGATAAAAATCTGTGCTATGAATACTAAGGTGAGGAAAGATGCACTCATAGGAATCTTGACATTTTTACATTTTGTGATTTCTCCTAACAAAGCCATGGGTGCTACTTTGGGGAAATGCTGACCTGAAAAGCATTCCATTTGCTAAATTATTTAGTTCATCCTATTGCTATATTCAGATTTATATGTCAAAACTGTAGTTTCGGATTAAAATCTTTAATGCCATTGCACAGTTCAAAGTGGTGACTTTGTCACTGCCTTTGATGATTTTTGACAGTATTTTGACATTGTACCTCACCTAAATTGTGTGTTCAACAATATAGGTTCCGTGACAGCTGTTATTTGATTTAAATTAAAGCTATATTTTATATGTATAGATTGAATTCTCAAATTTCACTATTATTTTAAAAATGGTCTTCTTTAAATCTATTGTTTATTAGTACAATGTGGAGGAAAAATATTTCTTTCTTTCCCTTCTGAATTTGTCTAACTACTATAACTTCCTAAATCTCCCCATATTTTAGGAATTTCAAGCTATGACTATGACTGTTTTTATTCAAATAAGACCTTTTGTAGAAAAAGTCTAAGAAAGCTGGTTATGTATTTTAATTTTGCCTCAGTGAGGTAATTTACATGAAATCAGTTTGTAAAAAAGGGAATTTTAACGGCTGTATATAAGCTAATAGCTATTACCACAATCAATTTATTTGCATGATCATGTTTAATTTAGGGATTATAATTATCTCATATCTCAGAATCATATTTTCATATGATTCTGCTTTTACTGAGTTACTAGAAATGATGTATCACTTCCTGCAAACTTTATGCTATGTGCTATAAAACTATAGGCTGTTACACTTTTTGAATTAATATAGGTCTTTTAAAGATATTAAAATAAATCTCTTACTTATTTTATATTTATTTACCTTTCATTAACATTACTAGTGCTGTTCATTCCTTTCTGTGAACTTGAATTGCTTTTGGGTAGTCTTTTCTTTCAACTTGATCTAATTCCATTTGTATTTTTTGCAGTTTGCTTGTGCTGGCACTGAATTCTTTCAGTTTTTATTTTTATTTATTGGAAAAACTTTCATTTAACATCTGTTCATAAAAGATAGATTCACTGAATATTTGAATATTATTCTCTTGTTATACTTTTATAATAGAGTATTATTCTCATTTTATACTGAATATTATATTTTATTATACTCTTCACTAAATATTATATTCTTGGTAGGTTTAGGTTTTTATTTTTCTCTCCAGCATTCTGAATGCTATTTCAATGTCTTTTTACCACCATTGTTTTGATGAAAAAATAATGTATCATCATGTTATATATGATGTATATTTTCAAAATTTTTGTCTTTTCAGTGATTACCTAGATTATGATTAACCTTGTGTTATTACTGCCAGGGGTTTGATGAAATCATTGGGTTTATAAGTTTATGCTTGTTACATAATTTTGAGAGCTGGAGAGCACTGTGTCTTCAAGTATTTTTCTGATCTTTACATATTTATTATTTCTTCCTGGAACTGTAATTCACAAATGTTGAGATGTTTGCTGTTTTACAGTATAACTTCCAAATATATATTTATTTTTTCAATGATTTTACTCTGTATCTTTGGATATAAAAAGTTCCATTGTTATAGGCTCACTAATTAACTTTTCTAAAATCTAACATTTCAAATCGTTTACTAAATAACAGAAATTTTAATTTCAAATATTATGACTTTTGGTTCTAGAGTTTAAGTTTTTAAATAATTCGTATTTCTCTACTATTTTATTTGGTTTAATTTTTTCTTTGGTTATTTGAATTCAATTCTTTGAGCACATACAGTACATAATACCTTCTTTAATATCTCTAAATTTAACATGCATTTCCAGTTAAAATAAATTTGGTTGGCTTTTTAATGTTTATTTCTGGTTATTTTTCACTCTCACATTTATTTGTCTAGTTCATGAATAGCATTTGGATTGCCCCTCTGTGTTCCTTTATTCTTACAAGACTGCTTCATAATTGTTTTAGTAGTCAATTGTGTTACCTGTACTGACACCGTGAAAGATTTTTCTTCTGCATAATATGGCCACCGATGTACCTGCTCAGGACTGTGTTTATTATTTATTGATTTATTTTTAGGTTGATTCCCTTGGGATCTCCCCTGTTTTTGCAGTTAGTAAATCAACGATTCCAGCAGAGGTTATGTTAACAGCACAAGTAAATAATTTTTACGCCTGCACAAAACCAGCTGTGTGGGAGGAAGAACACATGAAAAGTTGTAGCAAGTTCAGATTCTCTCCAGTGTTTTAGTTTTCACCGAGCTCTCTGTAATCTTGTGAACACCCTGAGTTTAGCTGCTAGCCAAATATTCCAAAGTATATTTGAATAATTTATCTAATTTATCCTCTGCTTCTCTTACTTCTAAATCTTTCCACGGAATTTCTATTTGCTCTTCTTGCCCACCTGACTTGAGGCCACCAGCAAAAGCTGTGAGAGTTCACCAAGCAAAGTGTTCTACCAGGAAAGAACACGATGGCAATATTTCACTGCAGAAACAGTTCTCTGCTTTTAGTCATTTTCCGCCATCCTAAAATTCTGTTTGACTAGTTTTATACTATACTTCTGTTCAAGAGAATTTGTCATCTTACTCCTACAGTCACTCTGAGAAAAAAAGTAATTATAATACATGGGAAAACACATTTGAGTTAGTAAATACATTTTAAAATCTTTAAAAAAGTAAAACAAATATGATTCTTGCAATTCAGTTAGTAAATTTAATGAGCAGAAAACCCAGAGGAAATAATATAAGCAGTACAAACTCTAAAAGAATTTAATTTTGTGTTCACATGATCCATAATTTAAAACAAGATCATTAACAAAATGTATCCATCTTTTAGAATGCTTGTTACCACCTAACATGCTGTAAAATTTCTCCGTGAAATACTTTCCTGATGGTCTTTTTTATCCATGATAACACCTTGAATCTCCTTAGTCAGGTGATCCTTGTAACATCAAAAGCAGTTCACAGGAGTATGTGGAGTTTCTCTGATCTTCTCAGGCATTCAAATTAAACACCTAGGTCTAATTCTTTCTTTCTTTCTTTCTTTCTTTCTTTCTTTCTTTCTTTCTTTCTTTCTTTCTTTCTTTCTTTCTTTTCTTTCTCTTTCTTTCTTTCTTTCTTTCTTTCTTTCTTTCTTTCTTTCTTTCTTTCTTTCTTTCTTTTCTTTCTCTTTCTTTCTTTCTTTCTTTCTTTCTTTCTTTCTTTCTTTCTTTCTTTCATTCTTCCTTCTTTCTTTCTTTCTCTCTCTCTCTCTTTCTTTTTTTCTTTCTTACTTTCTTGCTTGCTTGCTTTCTAATTGTATCTTTTCATTCATTGTACATAGATACAGTTTTCTCCAGTGTCAGATAGAACATTTTTTCATGCTGTTCCCTATGTTTGGATCACTTTCTTCATCAGTCTGCCTGCAGTCAGTCTTGAATGAAACTGAAATTCCAGGTTCATTTACTCTAAGCATATTTCCTCAATGGAAAAAGTGATTTGTCTTTGTTTTATTGCTTTTCAAAATGTCATGCAGTTTATTTATTTATTTATTAGTCACATATGGCATCTTTTTTATCCTCTCAGGAACCTTATGAAGGGGAGGAATCATTAGCTCTGTTTTATACATGGAGAAATGAATTCATAAATGAGTTTTCAAATCACAATATCAGTAACTGACACAAAAGATCCTTTAAGTCCTGTCTCTCATGACCAGTGATTTTTTTTTCTTTTCTCTTGAAACAATTTTGACAGTTTTTGACCTTTTTAGGAAAAATAAAAATTTCTTAACAAAATAATAAGAGAACAATAATAATCAATACATTGCATCTTGTTATAGTTTGACTATACTTTGGTAGTTACTCCAAATACAAGGCATAAACTAAAAAGGTTCACACAAAAAAGAAACCAACAGTGCATCCTCGTTCTGTTCCTCATTGCCTCTCACATGGACTCAGTAGAATTCCTGAAACCACACCCCCCAATCTGAGGCTAGTCTGAGTAAGCTGTTGAGAGGTGAAGCACCTCAAGACACAGCCAATAGACCAAGAGGTGCTGTTCATTTATAGCCACTATGAACAAGCCATGGCAGGCCACATAAAAATGAAAAGATCTGGCATGTTGTACCTCAAAGGCAAAGCCAAGTGAGATGCCTGCAACTAGCTGAAAGGGACTGCCAAGGAAAGTGCCATGAAATCTTAGGTTGACAAAGTAGAAGAGCTAAAGACCAAACACTGGATGTATCAGACTGAATTTGGTCACCAGCCACATGGCTAATCTAAAACAATATAATGCATTGTTTTTTCTAATTCTGTGGGTGATGTGAAAATGGTTGATTACTCTAGTTCCTCAGGGCTTTCCAGGATGTGGCTCTAACATATTAGGGGCAGAAATGGTCACTGACCTCTTCTCTCCTTCAGTAGTTTTTATCAGAAATTAATCAAATTTTTTTAAAGAAACTAACAGATAGTAAAACAAAATTTTCTTTACAATTAGCTATGACAAATTAGTAGTATAAATGAAACTAATTAACATATATAGAATTATTTTTATAACAACCCAATATGTAATTTGGGGAAGTATTGGAACTCCTTACTTCCTTTTTATCTCTCTTCTATTTTATTTTTTATTTGTACACAAACACACCCCCACAAATATACATACTATAGTGCTATATATTGTAATAGCACTTATATGTGTGCAAATATATATATATATATATATATACAATATATACTCTGTCATGTATATATACATACATATATGTTTATATATATACAAAATGTCTGTGTTAATATATATACACATATCTATAAATATATACATATATAAATATATAAGTATATACACAAAAAAATTAAACCATGAAATTTTGAAAAGGGAACAATTTTCTCCAGCATATATAAATATATATACAAAATACAAATATTTAAAATATATACAGTATACAATATGTATAGTAAGTGTGTAGAATATAATGTATACTATAAATATATAATCTTTCTTATATAGCAGAAACCAAATGATATTTGAGTTTGTGTCTGACTTCTTTCACTTAAAATTATGCTCTCAAGTTGTGTATATTTTTTTGTTTATGCTTTCTTCTACTATCTGTACACTTGAAAGTAAGAAATTTCAGTTTCTCTAAATGGAAGTCAATGTCTGTAATACAGACATCATGGTAGTATTATTCATTTCATTTTGGAAGGGACTTTTAGATGAGTAATAGCAGCTGGCTAGGGATGTAGCTCAAAGACACAGTGCCTGACTGGCATGTGCAAGGCCCTGAGTTCAATTCCCAGTACCAAAATAATAACAATAATAATAATAATAGCAGTGACATTTTATTGATCAGTTATTTTATGCAAATATGTGGATATTTTATTTATATTATCTCATTAATCATGAAAATCTTTGAAATATATATATATATATATATATATATATATATATATAAAGTGTGTATTTTTCAACCTAAAGCCATTTTTTGACTTGTTCACTGATTTGATTCATTTCTGTACACTTAAACTTACTACATTCTTACTTAAAGTGCCTCCATTCTATTGTTTTCCCTCAAGCTCACTTGACTTTGTTGCTTTCTTTCATCAAAAAGCTCTCATTAAAGTTAAATAGCTTTAACACTCATCAGAGCTACCAGTGAATACCACAATGCTAAACTTAATGGTAAATTCTCATAGATGGGAATGGTGGGGCATGCCTGCAATCCTAGCTCTTGGGAGGCTGAGGCAGGATGATCACTGTAAATTTGAGGCTCCCATGAACTATACGTGAGTCCAGGCCAGCCCGAACTAAAATGTGTCAAAAAAAAAAAAAAAGTTTTCAGTCATCTCTTAGTCTCTCTGCAGTATGTCATACCTAGCTACATTTTCATGATATACTTTCTCCATCTGGCCTTCAGAACATGAATCTTTAGTTTTTTCTTTACTTCTGCTACTGCTTTTCTAAATTATTCAGAGTTTTCTGTTTTTAAACTTTGGGGAACTTCTGTTTTTATTAATTTTATTACTTTTCTCCAACTTATAGTCTGGACAACTTTCTCAGATTGATGAATTAAATACCAAATATATATATTATTTCAAATATATATCTCCTGTGAGGAGCAGTCTCTGCTACTGAGAAATTCACATGGACACCAATCTACTTGACATCTTCACTTTGATGTTTCATTGCCATCTCTAACATCACATATAAATCCAGACTTCTCCATTTCCACCCTGAAGTCTAAACTTGCTTCTTTTCATGTTGCTCCATCCCTGTCTATTTTTTTCAGTTTTTTAACTATCCACTAATTCATTTCCTATTGCTTCTGTACCAAATTAGAGCAAATTTTGTGGCTTAAAAACAGCATACATTTATTCTATTATTGTTCAGATACGAAGTTGGCAATGAATCTTATTAGGTTAAAATTGACCTGTTGGCAGGACGAGCTTTACTGGGAGCTCTGGAGAACGATCCAGTCTCTTTTCTTTTATCATTTCTACATGTTCTTTTCATCCCTTGGCTATCAGACTTTAAGCATGTAGTGTTTTATCCTTCTGTTCCGTCATCACAACTTCCATTCTCTCTTTGATTCCTCCTGAATCCCCTTTAAGAATCTTTCTGATTATGCTGAATCTTCTCCAATAATCCAGGATAATCTGCCCATCTTCAATTCAGTAATCTAGTCTCATCTGCAAACTCTGTTTTGCTACTTAAAGTAATAGCTATAGGTTATAGTGTTTAGAACCTAGCTGGGAAGTCATTAGTCAGATTAACCACTTAATAAGTTAGCCTAAGTGTCACTTGGGCAGTACCTTTGTTCACATATGGACTATCCTCAGTGACACTAGGGCAGGTGTCATTTCCAGCAGTTGATTCTTGTATTTAAAGACTTTGAAAAATTGGCATCTTCATATTTCCCAATATATTAACTTATAAGAATTAATGAAAAATATGTAATATTTGGTCATCATCTAGTTAGATAGGTAGGACTGGTGAGAGGTTAAGACAGATTGTTAACACTGCAGACAGCAGATTCCTCTTTTATTTCACAACTCACATCCAACCCATTAGCAAATCCTGCCAATTCTACTTTTAAATTGTGTCCATACTTTGATCTTTCTTATAATCTTCTGCAATCCCAAAATAGTTTAAAATCATTATCTTGATTAAAATAATACCTCCAACTAGTCCCCCTTCTAAACTTGCTAGTGCTACAGTTTATCATCCACCCAATATATAGAGTGCATCTGTTAAAAGTCTACTCATAACATTTTTCTAATGGCAAATCTTTCATGTATATTCAAAATTCTTACAGTGTATTGAATGCTACTAAAACATGTTTCCAGTTTGTCTGTCTGCCCTTCTTTCCTCTACTGTTCCCCTCAGACACATTACTATGGTTATATTAATCCAAATCCCTCAACTCTAGGACATAAACTACCAATTTCTCCTTTCTTCAACACAGATTAAGAAACAGAACATGCAGATGATGATCTGTGGGGGCCTGTCACCAATTTCTGCAAGACAGAGAGTGAAAAATGTATGGGTGTGGTAGAACAAGACTTAAGATGTGTATTTGTTCACAGTATTCTCTCTTCCCCCTGTTCCTTGCTATAAAAAAATCTTATATATCTGCCCAAAGCAAGATAATGATTTGAGACAAACAAGGCCACTGTACCTTATCAGAGCTAGATTTTTAAAAAAGCCTTTTTCCTTATCACCAAAATTAACGACCTTCTGTTTACAATGAGCAAATGGATCTGAGTGTGTGGAACAGAATGGCTGGTAACAGTTGTAGCAGGAACACTTTGCCCTAGATCATTTTATAAGGTTGGATTTTTCATTATGCTTAAATTTTTTTTGATAATATAGGAAAGATTTCCCAACATTATCATGAATTGTTGAATGTCTCAAATGTTTTCCATTACTCTGTTTGGGGTTCTTTTTAATACTTAACACCATATGACTTATTATAAATTTCTGTGTTTAAGAATATCTTAGTATTCTTTCCATAGCATCAATGACAGATTCCTGAATCTCCTTAGCAGAAAGATTCTTGGTACATTATAAGCAGTTAATAGATGTAAGCAGAGTGCTTGCACAATGAACCAATGAACAAATGAACAGTCAATTGGAAGTGCATATAGGGATCATTACCCTTGCTCTTCTGGTGAGGAAACTGTTCCTCTCATAATTTAATGCTGTTACTGGCATTAAATTATGAGAAAAGACGTAGTAGTTTGGATTTAAGCTCATATTTTCCCGATTTCAAACCTCTGCTCAGGCTGTATAACAGTATAGTCTGTAAATGTTTAAATCCAAAAAATATTCAGGTTTAATTTTAATTCTGTTAACTAAATTGGCACATGAAATATATAATTTATCTTTACTGGTGATGAATAAATTAACTTTTTTGATCCATCTCAAATGTCTTTATTTAACTAACATCTACTCCAGAAGGCCACAAGTACATTAAATGAAGTTTCTTAATTAATATACATGTAAACAATATACTCATTTATCCTGGATTTCAAGACTGCCAACCATGTGTGCTCTAGATATGCCCTGGTTCCTTCTTATGATTTAAACTGCTCTACTGTCCCTCTTCCATTTTATGTAGAATAGCATTCACAATTCTCTTATCTTCTGACCTTACTTGATTTTTCATGTACATTTCTATTAATTCATGTAATTTTATCATATACTTAATTCTTAATTTATTTAACATTTATCTCTATTTCTATACTGTAAGCCCAGTAAAGGTAGAGATTCATAACTCATTTCAATATCTAAGTACTATTTTCATAAATAATGTATTAATTAATTCTATTAATAGGCCAGAGACATTGAATACAAAATTTTTGAACAATATTTCCTAGAGACATTATCTAGTTACTTTTTACTGGTCACTGAGACAAAATACCTGATGCCCAAAGTTAGGAAAGGACAAGTTTATTTCTTATAGTTTTTGGAGGTTTCAGTCCATAATCAGGTGGCTCCAAGGCAGGGTGGCATGGAGCAGAAACCAGCAAGAGAGACACACACACCTTCTTCCTGCCGTTACATCACATCCTGGCTTCACTCCTAGGCTGGTGCAGCACTCACACTCACAATCCAAATGCTAGACAATGAGGCAATCACAAATGTATAGTGCAAAGGCCTGAGGCTTGGGGGCCACTGACATAAACCATGACAGACATGAATATATGTTAATTTATTTAATAGTTCATTAACCATAAATTGGCAGATATTTCATACTTTGTTCACATTGTTCACATTTACTTAAAGCCCTCATATATGGTAGGAATCAGATTAAATACTAGAAGAAAAGAAAATAAGCACAATTCACTAGTATTTGTTAAATAAAGATATACACAATCAAAAGTACATTGTAACTTAGCCTCTGGCATAGATGTTGTTTATAATAGTCCCCTCTCTCCCATTATACTTCTAGTAAATAGAATTTCAGGCACAGAGATCAACAGCGAAATAACCCCAGCCTCATGGTTCTGATTTATAGGTGTGAGACAAGACCTTAAATCACTGTTTGTTTTTTTTTCCAAAAGGCTCAGCAACAATTTTGGAAGAACAAATTTCAGGATGCTGATTACAAATAGCCAGGGTTGTCTTATTAAGGGTAATCCACTATTTTTATTTTCACAGGATTGGAATAGCAAACAGAAAGTAAAGGTGGCCACTGAAACTGCTTACAGGGAATGGTGAGAAACATGGAAAAGGAGCCTTGAATAGGTGTGGGGCTAACTGCATATGCCAGTGTAACTTCTAGGCCACAGCAAGGGAGGAATCGTTGAGTTTATGCTATTTTCTCGTTCCCTTAATCAGAACTGGTAATCACTGAAAGATTTTTAAAAAGAGTTTTTATAAGAATAAAGGATTCGTATTTTCTTGAAATATCATTTTGCCACAAATTCATCTGGAATGGAAAGTGGCTATCTTGAATGGGACGAATAATCAACTCTTTCTTGTTTTGTGTCAGTCTGGCCTTGAAGGTTACTAAGCACTAATAGAATTTTAACTCAAGATTCAGACAGACACAAGAGTACCGATCACATTGAGGAAAGACTTCACTTTAAATGGTAATGTCTTTGAATAGATTATAATTACCAACTTAGAAAGGATAGGACATTTTTTATAGACCAAGCATTTTCTCTTTGAAACAGGAGGGGTATGGCTTTACGGTGCGGGGGTCAAACTCTCTAATAGGCTGTGTTAGGATCTTACTTTTCAGGGAAAATTACAGCATACTTGGAGGTATAACTTGCCTAATAATTTAGAGACTACACTCTAAAGAGTCACAATAACACCATTTCAACCAAACACTCACAATGTACTCTACTTTGCTCACATTAAGTTTAAAAAAGATACATAGCAACCTAATATAAATTAGCAACCCCTGCTGATTCATTGACTGCTACATATCTGCAAACTGACCTGCCACCATCTGTTTTAACTACACAGCACCACTGAACACTCAAAAACTACATTAATGAAGACTTTAGGATTCAGATTCAATTATGAAAAAGTGATAGAATTATCAGTAAATAGATTTTTCATGGTGAACTAATTGCATGGAAAAAATGAGTTCTAATGTGAACTCATTAGAACTAATGTAAAAAAACAGAAATTAAACAAAATTTTCAAAGACTCAAAGTAGTGTATGTGTGTGCTTGGGTATGTGTGTATGTGCTTGTGTTTGTGTGTGTATGTGAGACAGAGGATGAGAGAGACAGAGAGAGAAAGAGACAGAGAGAGGGAGAGAGAGAGAAAGAGAAAGAGAAAGAAATTCAAGCCTCTGCCTGAAATGCCTTAAGTGTCTAGGAATTAGATTCTCTCATAACAGTTCACATGAACTTTAATTAATAGATCAAGGAATATGAGCATGACAGGAAATAGTAGATCAACAGAAACTATGATTTAATGACAATATCAAAATTGCAAAAGACTGTGCCTTTAGTTCTAAAATAAGCTTTGATACTGGATCAGGATAAACTCTGGGAAGATACGGAGCTCACATAATCTCTTTGTGTCATTGGAAAGAGAAAACTATTATCTCTTTCTCTTCTTATTAAGACACTAACTATTGGATTACACCTTCATGTAACCTTTAACATGTCCTTATAGATGTAATCTCCAAATGTAATCCCATTTGGGTTATGGCTTTAGACCAAGAATCTGAGGTATGGCCTCCTCTCTTTTGGCCATAGCACAAAGGAAGTTACTTTTACCCCTTGACAAAATGTATAGTAAATATCAGAGTTTTGGAACTACAGAGAATACAAGGTTACAGACTATATGTATAGGGTTGCCTGTTAGAAATATGAGAACTTGGGCTGGGGATTTAGCTCAGTGGCATAAGCACCTGCCTGGAAAGCATGAGGTCATGAGTTCAATCCCTGGTAAAAAAAAAGAAATAAAGAAATAAGAAGAAAGAAAGATAGATGAGGTTTTAAGCATAATAGGAACATAGATATTGTGTATCTAAATTTTTGTGCTAGGAAATATTACTGTAGAAGTACAGTAGAAATCATGGGTCATGATTATACAAAAAATTTCATCTACATTAGACAAAAAGAATATTTTAATATGTACTAAATGAAAGAGTTGTAGGGCATATAAATAAATTTTGCTTGTGTAAATGTCTTTTGGGAGCCATGTGTACAGTTGAAATTTGCAATAGAATTGTGTTTCTAAAGGTTAGATGGATGATATTTTAGGAGGAACACTGATGCAATATATTGTAGACATATACTCCTATTCACTTTTATAGCTGTACCTTTAAACATCATTTTAGGAATTACAGTATAATATACATGAAACAAGTCACCATCTTATTTATAAGCATGTAATCAGTGGCATTAAGTACATTCATGTTGTGCTACATTCCCATCATCTTTCCACAGAATTCTTTTCATCTTGCACAACTAGAATTCTGTTTCCATTAAAATATACTTTCTTATTTCCCTCCCCCATATTTTCACAATGGAATTTAATATTTTCCTTTCTATCTCTTTGAAAGTAACTTGTCTAGATACATTGTGTATAGTAATTGATATTTATATCAATATAGTAATTGAAATTTATATCATTAGCTTATTACACTCAGGAGAGCAGTCTCAAGATTTGTCCATACTATTGGACCTGCCAAAATTTCCTTTGGTTTATAAGACTGAATAATATTTCACTGGACATGTATAACCACATGTGGTTAAAAATTCACTTACTTCTATATTTTGTTTACTGTAAATAATGACATTATGAAAGCAAATTGTCAAAATATCTCTTTAAACCCCTGTTTTGAATTTAAAATTTTTTTTTAAATTTTTATTTAAAGGGGAAAAAACAAAAAAAGAAGCAATAATACAAAATTCCAAAAAAATGAAATAAACACTAAAATCACTAGTTGACAAATAACATACTGTCATCTTAGAAATAGTTGTTCAAGTTACAGAATTAATGAACACAAAGTGGACAATCAAACTGTGAGACTGCAAATAGTTCTGCTCAACGATCCAACAAAAGCCAAGTAATATGGTTATCAATCCTACACACTTAAACATACATGCAGTTATATCATTAGAGCACTTTCTTTTCCTCTCTTTTTTACAATAGAAATTACACATTTTGGGATTTATTACCCCTACATTTCTTATTACTTTTTTAGTTAATAAATTACATATTGTCCTCTTAGAAATCGTTGTTCAAGTTACAAAATTAAAGCATATATAGTGGACATTTAAAACAGTGATACTGCAAATACTTCTGCTCAGTGATCCAACAAAAACTTAGTAATGTGGTTATCACTCCTACACACTTAAACATACATGCAGTTATATCCTTTAGAGCACTTTCTATTCCTCTCTTTTAACAATAGCAATTAAACATTTTGGGTTTTATTACTTCTACATTTCTTATTACTTTTTACACTAAAGACATAAAGTAATATTTATAAATATGATTTGTATTTATTTCACTTATGAGAATAGGCTCAAGTTGCCTCCATTTCAATATGAAGGCCTCAAGATCATCCTTTTTAATAGCTGAGTAATATTCCATTGTATAAAAATACCACATCTTTTTATCCACTCTGCACTTGATAGGCATTTTGGTTGTTTCCAAGATTTAGCTATTACAAATTGTGCTGCTATGAATATGGGGGCACATATATCAATGTGATATGACCTTTTCAGGTTTTCTAGGAAAATATCCAAGAGGGGAATAGCTGGGTTGAATGGAACTTCCAATCCTAGTTTTCTGAGAAATTTCCATAGTGATTTCCAGAGTGGCTGCACCAGTCTGCAATCCTACCAACAGTGAAGCAGTGTTCCTTTTTCTCCTGCAGCCTCATCAACATTTTTTATTAGTTTTTTCTTGATGGCAGCTATTCTTTCCAGAGTGAGGTGAAATCTCAATTCTCTTTTAATTTGCACTTCTTGAATGACCGGTGATGTTGAACATTTTTCATGTATTTATTTGCCATTTGTATATCTTCCTTTGAGAACTGTGTGTTCATTTCAGATGCCCATTTTTGGAAAGGGTCTTTGAATTTGGAGGGCTTGATGTTTTTCAATTCTTTATATGTTCTGGGTATAAGTCCTTTGTCTGAGGGGTTGCTAGCTAAAATTCTTTCCCATTCTTTGGGTATTCTTTTCACTCTGTTGATGATTTATTTTGAAGTGCAGAACTTTTCAATAATATGAGATCCCAGTTGTTGATTCTTTGGAGTGTTTCCTGTGCAGTTTGTGTCTTGTTCATGAATTCTTTGCCTACTTCTATGTCTCCAAGACTTCTACCTACCCTGTCTTCCAGTAGATTTAGTGTTTCTGGTTTAATATTTAGGTCTTTGATCCATTTAGACATTAGTTGTGGGCATGGTGATAGGCATGGATCTAATTTCAGTCTTTGGCATGTGGAGAGCCAATTTTTCCAACACCATTTATTAAAGAGGCTATCCTTCTTCCAGTGAACATGTTTAGCCCCTTTGTCAAATATCAGGTGGCTGAGTGACTGTAGTTGTGCTTGCATCTTCTAATCTGTTCCATTGATTCTCAGGTCTACTTCTTTGCCAGTACCATGTTGATTTTATCACTGTGGCTTTGTAATATAGTTTCAAGTCAGGAATTGAGATGCCTCCAGTCTTGCCTTTGTTACCCAGAATTGCCTTTGCTGGTCTATGTTTCTTCTGTTTTCAAATGGATTTTAGGAGTGTTTTCTCTAGATCTGTGATGTATGTTAATGGTATTTTGATTCAGTTTACATTAAATCTGTGTACCAGTTTTGGGAGTATGGCCATTTTCACAATGTTATTCTTCTTAAACAAGAGCAAGGGATGTCCTTCCATTTTCTAATATCCTCTTAAATCTCCTTTTTTAGCATAATATTATTTTCATCATATAGGTCTTTTACATTCTTAATTAGGTTGATTCTTAAGTATTTCATTTTTTAGATGCTATTGTGAAGGGCAAAATTTCCGTAATTTCTCTCTGAGTGAGTTTTTTGTTTGTGTACATGAATGCTACTGATTTTTGAACATTGAATTTGTATCCAGCTACCCTACTGAATTTGTTCATTACACTAATAGTCTTTTAATGGAGTTTTTTGGGTCTTCTATATGGAGTATCATGTCATCTGCAAATAGTGATAATTTAACTTCTTCCTTTCCTATATTTATTCCTTTTATTTCTCTCTCTTGTCTGATTGCCCTGGCCATTGTTTCCAGCACTATATTGAATAGGAGTGGTGATAGTGGACATCCTTGTCTTGTTCTTGGTTTTAAAGTGAAAGCTTTCAGTTTTGGTCCATTTAGTATAATTTTGGCTTTGGTTTGTCATCGATGGCCTTTATAAGATTGAGGTAGAAACTGTGTATTCCGAGTTTCAGAAGGGTTTTTATCACGAACATGTGTTGGACTTTATCGAAAGCTTTTTCTGTGTCTATTGAGATGACCACGTGGCTTTCGTTTTTGGCTCTGCTAATGTGGTGTATTATACTTATTGATTTGTGTATGTTAAACCATCCCTGCATTCCTGGAATGAATCCAACTTGGTCATGATGTATAATCTTCTTGATGATTTGCTGCATTCTATTGGCTAGTATTTTATTGAAAATCTTGGCATCAATGTTCATTAGTGAGATTGGTCTATAGTTCTCCTTTTTGGTTGGGTCTTTCTCTGGTTTTGGTATCAGAGTAATACTTGCCTCCATGAATGATTTAGGGAGGAATGCTCAAACTCAATTTCATTGAAGAGTTTAAAGAGTATGAGCATAAAATCTTCTCTAAATTTCTTGAAGAATTCAGCCATGAACCCATCAGGACCTGAACTTTTCTTTGTTGGTAATTTTTTAATTACATTTTCAATTTCAATAGATGATATTGGGTTATTCAAAATTGCTATATCTTCTTAGTTGAGTTTTGGTATTTCATATGTTTCTAGAAATCTGTCCATTTCCTCTGTGTTTTCCACTCTATGTGAGTAGAGATTTTCAAAGTAGGTATTCATGATCTTTTGAATTTCCATGGGATCTGTATTAATTTCCCCCTTCTCAATGCTTATTGTGTAAATTTGGGTTTTCTTTCTTTTTCTTTATGAGGTTAGCTAGAGGTTTGTCAATTTTGTTCATTCTCTCAAAAAACCAGCTTTTTGATTCATTAAATCTTTGTATTTTTTTTTAGTTTCATTTGCATTGATTTCTGCTCTAATCTTTACAGTTTCCTTTCTTTTGTGAGCTTTGGGTTTAACTTGCTCTTCTTTTTCTAGAAGTTTTAGATGAAGCACTAGGTTTTTTTATTTGTGCTCATTCTGTTTTCTTGTTATGACTATTTATTGCTATATATTTCCCTCTTAGAACTGCTTTCTTTGCATCCCACAGGTTACAGTATATTGTTTCTGCATTTTCATTGAATTGTAGGTATTGCTTTATTTCTTCTTTAATTTCATCTGTAGCCTACTGGTTGTTCAAAAGGTTGTTATTTAATTTCCATTTATTTATGCAGGTTTTACAGGGGTTTTTGTCATTAATTTCCAATTTCATTGTGCTCTGGTCAGATAGTATGCATGGGATAATTTCAATACCTTTGCAGTTACTTAACACTGTTTTGTGTGATAATACATGGTCTATTTTGTATAATGTCCCATCGACAGCTGAGAAGAATGTGTATTCTGATGTGGCTGGGTGGAACACTCTGTAAACATCTACTAAGTCCAATTGCTCACAGGTATTATTCAGTTCTATTATTGCTTTTCTGACTTTTTGTCTGATTGATCTATCTCCTTGTGATAGTGGGGTGTTATGGTCCTCTGTTATAATTGTGTTCTTGTGTATTTGGTTTTTCATGTCCATTAGTACCTGTCTTATATAGTTGGGTGCTCCTGTGTTTGGTGCATATATATTTATAATTGTTAGTTCTTCCTCTTGAGTTTTTCCACTAACGAGTATGTAGTGACCTTCTTTATGTCTTTTAATCATTTTAGGTTTGAAGTTCACGTTGTCTGCAATTAGAATAGTTTCCCTTGCTTTTTTCTGGGTTTCTGTTGCATGGAATACTGTTTTTTGTCCTTTGACTTTTAATCTGTAAGCTTCCTTTTGGGTCAGATGTGTTTCTTGTATACAGCATATTGTGGGATCATATTTCTTGATCCATTCTGTCAGCCTATTTCTTTTGATAGGTGAATGGAGGCCATTTACATTTATGGATATCACTGATATGTACTGGCTCAACTTTGCCATGTTATGTTCCAGTCGTTTACTTTCTACTTTTATCCCTTGTTTAATTGCTTGTCCTCATGGTGGTTTCTTTCTGTTGTTTTTCTAGGGATTTTGGTTACTTTTATCTCTATCTAGTATGTCTTTCAATACTGTTTCTAAGGTTGGCTTGGTGGATGTGAATTTCTTCAGTTGTTCTTTGTCATGGAAGTATCTTGTTTCTCCATTAAATTTGAAAGACAGTTTTGCTGGATACATCAGTCTGGGTTGAAAGTTGTTTTCTTTCAGGGCTTGAAATACCTTAGTCCAGGTTCATCTTGACTCGAGGGTTTGTGCTGAAAAGTCTGCTGTGATTCTAATGGGTTTTCCTTGGTAGATGAGTTGTGTCTTTTCTTTAACAGCTTTTAATATTCTGTTTTTATGTTGTATGCCTGAGACCTTGATTATTATATGTATGGGTGTAGATTTATGTTGGTTTTGACTATTTGGCATTCTATATGCCTCACTTATCTACATATCAGGTTTTTGCCCATGTTTAGAAAATTTTCTTCTATTACTTCTGTGACTATTTTGGCTATGGCATTTGCATTGGCTCCTGCCTCTTCACTGATGCCTATTAATCTTTCATTTTTCCTCTTGGCTTCATCTTGAAGCTGTTGGATCCTCACTTCATGCTGCTTTGTTATTTTTAAAAGTTTACCCTGTCCTTGAGGTCTGAAATCCTATCCTCAGCTTCATTTAAATGGTTTTGCACACTTTGAATAGAATTTTTTTTGTTTCTTGGATGTCTCTTTGAGTTTTTTTTTATGAATTCTACGTGTTTTTTATATTGTTCATTCAAGGTTTCAATCAGTTTCCTATGCTCATGTACTTTTTTCTTTATTTCTTCTTTAGCTGCACTAAGCAACTCCTTTACTAAGGTTGTTATTTCTATCTTTACATGGGCAAGTACTTCTAATTTGATTTCTTCTATAGCCTCATTGAGTTTTTTTTTTTTTAATTTCATTTGCTATCTTTTCAGAGAATTCTGGTGTGTTGCTTTTGAAGTCCTCTATTTCAATGTCTCCTGTACTTGCTGCTGGTGTAGTAGATGTTTGAGGTTGCATTTTGCTTTTTTCTTTCACCATTTTCCCCTTTTGAGTTAATATTTTGTCCATTAATCCCACCAGTTTCAACTGTTGGTGGTATGTATCTTGGGGTCTTAATGTGAGGTTGAAATTTTTCCAATTGCTGGGTCCCACAATGAAGAAGTGGGCCAGTCTCCTGACTTCCAACTGCAGGGCCTGTTGGGTGAGTTCTATATTCTTCCTTGGCTATCAAGCCTAGTAATATTGATGTAGTTCAACTTTATTTCCTGTTATTACTTTATCTTCAGGTTATTACAGGTCACCAAATCTCCCTGTCTATAGCATTTGTGTTGACTGAGGCTCTAATGTGTCCCTGTTGTGTGCCAGTGTGTCTCATAAGCCCTTTTGATTTTCTCCAAGTTAGATGAGTCCATAGTGGCACACTCCTCACTCTACCTGTTTTCTGTGTGCAGAAAGGAGTCACCCCCACTCTTGTCAGACTCAATAAGGTCTTACTGTTAGTTGGAGGGAGCTTTAGTACTGGCCCTATTTACCCACTGTACACTTCTATTTTAGGGGCATACTCATCAAACTGACTGGAGCCTGCTGCGATCTTTCATTTGGGTGAGGCAGTCACTGAATCTCCCCTCAAGTTAGTTCAGTTAATCTGCTGTAGTCCAAGGTTCTGGGAGAAAGGGTGAAAGCTCTGGCTGGAGTTCCCTGGTCCCAAAAGGTCCTCTGTGGAGAAGGTGGGACCACAGGAGAGGCCCATGTCTAAGGTGGTCTAGGTGTGCCTCTGACTGAAGTTACCAAGGTGATCATCTGCGGAGTAGGCGCGGCCTCAGGGGAGGCCCAAATCTAAGCCGGCCAGGGGCCTCTGGCTGGAGTTACTGGTGCCACGAAGTGGTATCTGCAGAGAAGGCAGGACCACCTGAATTTTTTTATGTTAATCAGAAAAGGAATTTTTACTTCATATGGTAATTTTATTTTTAATTCTTTGAGAAACTGACACATTTTCCTCATGGGCTGTACCACTATGAGTTTCCACTGGCAAGGCACAGTGCATACAATTTGTTCACATCTTTGTCAACATTTGCTATTTTTAGGGTGTTTTTTTCTTTCCTTTTTTGATGAAAGTTATTCTAATAAATAAGAAGTGGTCTGTTGTGGTTTTAACTTATAATTTCCTAATGATTAGCAAAGTTAACACAAGCAACATTTCATGCACTCATTGATATAGATTGAGCTATATCCTACCCAATTTCCTATTTTATTTCCAGATTCTCAGTAAGTTGTTAAAGTGTCCAGACTTGACATGGACAATTTTTCTGCTTCAGACTTCTAGAATTATGGAATTACTGATATGTGTCTACATGACTGGTTCCTTTGTATATTTTGTTTGGATATTTTGTCTTTCTTTAAATGTCCTTTCTTTATTTTTATTGAGTTTTAGAGTTTAGAGATGGAGATTACTCTCATATCTGACATATTTTTCCATAAAATATCTCCATTCTGTGGTTTGCTTTATTTTATGCTGATGGTATCTTTTTATACACAATTAAAAAGGTTTATGATATTCAATTCATCTCATTTTCTTTTGATGCTGTTGCCTTTGGTGATATTCTCAAGAAAACACTGTCAAATTAAATGTCGTGAAGATATTTCTTCATCTTTTAATGTTTTCTTAGTTTTCAGTTTATGTTTAGAACTTTGATTTATCTTAATTTTTGTTCGTGGGGTAAGGTAATGATCCAACTTTGTAATTTTACTGACATCATTAGTAAAAGAGACTATCATTTCTTCACTGAATGATCTTGGCAACCTTATTGAAAAACCATTTAACTGTAATTATGAGTTTTTATTTTGAATAACTTATCCTATTTTATTGCTCATTGTTATGGATGAAAACCTAGTGGTCAACTTAACACCAGCTGAATTAAATAAGCATGGTGCTGAGTGTAAATGGCCCACCTGAGGAAAGTTGCCAACATAGAGATGTGGCGAAGATGATCTAGGCGTTGTGGGTTCTCCTAAATGTTGCTGAAGCCAGCTGTTGGTTCTCTTGGAGAGGCTCATCATGACTAGCTTCCCCAATATGAGTTTGGCCACTAGCATCAGAGGAGCTCGGGACCTTGCTGGTGAGAGTGGCTGTGGTTCCCTTTGGGGGAGCTCTGTCCCTATAGCAAACATTGATTCCTAGCTCCAGAGGGAAAGATGTATGTTGTTTAATCTTCAGGAGAAGCTTGTCACACTGGCTTTCTGGCATGTACCTGACTGTTCTCACTGTCAGAGGAGCTTGGGACCTCCTTGTCATTGAGAATGACTGCTGTACTTTTCAGGGCAACCCTGGCCCTTAGTTTGAGTGTGACTTCTTGGCTTCAGTGTAGAACCCTCAACCTACCAGCACAGCTCTTTCATACCTGGCATCGACTTTCTGGCTTCCACCACTGACCTTTGGGCCCTCCCTGCACAGATCCATAAAACAGACTGGCATGAGTCCTTGTCATGGGCTCCATACCTCCAGTTAGACTCATGGGAAGCATTGTCATAGGCTCTAGGTTTTCATCTGGACTAATACAGAGCATTGCTGTGGGATCCAGGCCCTTGGCTGAATATTCTGGGTCTTTAGTATTGTGTACAGATTTCCTGCACTTTTCTTTTTGTGTTTAACTCTGGGTGATTTTCATAAAATAATATTATAAAATCCATGTCCTCATTGTAATTGTCTGGTCACAACCCCTGACTACAACAGTCATATTTCTATTTGTATACAAATACCACTTTGTTTTGCTTTTTTGTAGCTCTGGACCGAATTGTGAAATCAAGCATTGGAAATTTTACTTTCATTATTATTGTTGAAGATTTTTTTATTATAGCTTTTGTGATTTGAATGTATCTGTTTCAAAATTTAAGTTTTAACAAAGTGGTAGTGTTAAGAACTGGAGTTAAAGAGGTAGTTAAATATCTCAAACAGCATTTGGATAAATAAATATTTTAAATGAGAAAATTTTCATAATGTATATTTGGATTTTTCATTGCTACTACATGGGATGCAATTGATTTTTGTATGCTGACTTCATAATTTTAAAAATTAATTTTATTTGTATATTTTAGATATACATTATGATCACATTCCTCATAGGAAGTTCATACCTATACCCCAATGTAGCAATTCTCTTTCTTTCCCATACCCCTAAACTCTGTTTAAACCTTCTAACCTTCTAATTACAAAAGCTTTGTTTTCATTTTTCCTTCTTTTATCATTTTTTTCATTTGCCTTCCTTCCTTCCCACCTCCGTAGTTCCCTTTCCCATTTGAAAATTTTGTTTCTATTTAACAATATATATTATACATTTTAGTCCTTATTTACACTTCTGGTTTCTCACACCAGAGAATAATGCAATATTTACACATGATTGCCTTTTATTTCACTTAAGATTGTGATCTCAAGGTGCAACCATTTAGTTAGAAATATCTCAAGCTTATCCTTGTCTATGGCAGAGATGTACAAAAAAAATCACATCTTTATTAATTCATTGTTGAAGGTAATTCCAGGATTTAGCTATTACAAAATGTAGCACCATAAACATGTATCTGCACAAATCACTGTTTTAATTCTTTTGGAAAGATAGAAAGAAGGAAAACAACTGGGTTGAATGGAACAGGAAGTGTAAAGATCAGCAGTAATTAATGCATTGGAGACTCATGGTTTGTGTCCATGTGTCCTCCCTCATGTGGTCATGGAGGTGGACTTTTTAGAGGCAACTGAAGAGTTTGTGATTGACTTGTGGTCCAACGCTGAAATTCAGGTTGCAAGTACTACACCCATCCTATGTAGCCTGCTTATGTAAGGGACAGAAATAGTTTTCTCACTCTCTCACTCAGTTGCTTTTTCTGTCTTCCACTACCATGAATGGTTGCTTCTCTGCCACATACCACCCTGCCTTAGAGCCAGATCATTACAGACTGAAACCTCTACAAACTGTGAACTAAATAAACCTTTCCTTCTTTAAACTTGGATGTCATGTATTTTGTCTAAGCAATGAGAAAAAAAGTAATTAAGACAGAGACTAAACAACCAATATAAGGAATCAATGAACTGAAGAGTTGGTTCTTTAAAAGAATACATAATATTTATAAATCTTCAGCTAACCTTATCAAAAAAGAAAAGACTCAAATTCGTGCAATTAGGAATGAAATTGAAATCACAGCAGATTCTATGTAAATCCAGAAAGTCATCAATACCTACTTCAAGAACTAGTATTCTAATAAGATGGAAAACTCAGAAGAAATGGACAGGTTCCTAGATACATGTGAAGTACCAAAGTTGAATTAAGGAGATATAAGAATTCTAAATAAATAATGATCTGTCAATAAAATTGAAGGTGTAATTAAAGGCCTAATAGCAAAGAGAAACCAAGACTCTGACAGATTCACTGCTGAATTCTACAAGAAATTTAGAGAATTCCTAATGTCATTATTTCTCAAATTCTTTAATGCAATTGAAAATCAACAATACTCCCAAATGTATTCCTGGAAGCAAGGATTACTGAGTTTTAGTGAAACTGTCTGTTTTATTCTAAAAACTTATTTTGTGCAGGATCCTTAATATTTTCTAAATTTGAGAAAACATTGTACATAATTATCTGCTCATAGATATGTATGTTGTTTATACATAAAAATAGTTTTAATTTTTTTCCTTTCCAATTTGGATATCTTTTATTTTTCTTGCCTGATTACTATGTCTAGGACTTCCAGTACTCTGTTGGCTACATATTTGAGGGAAAATCAACCATGCTTGTTTTGTTTCTGGCCCTAATAGAAAAAAAGGTTTTTATTTTTTAACCATTAAGTATGATGATAACTGGGTTTTCACATGTGAAGTTTGCTAAGCTGCAGTAATTTCTTTCTATTCCTAGTATTTTGTCTTCATCACAAAGTGGTGTGTATCTTGCTTTGTCTAGTACTTTATATTGCATTGGTTGAGATAAACATCTGTTCCACCTTTGTTCTGATAATGTATTACATTTATTAATTTTGTATGTTGAACAGTCATTTCATTAAAGGGTTTATTATGGATTGTGTGCGGATGTCCCCCACCCCACCAAATCCTGATGGAATCATAGAAGACATTTTTTTTGGAGGTGTTAAATCTAGAGTTTATAACTGAATCATGGTCTGATGCTGGTGTGAGTTCACCTGCCCTAGGGTGAGTAGTTTAGTATATAATATAGGGGACAGAAAGAGGCTTGCCTTTGCCCCCTCCTGTCTTGTTGATTTTGATATCTTCCACTGCCATAAACAGTTGCCCCTCTGCCATGCCACCCAGTCTTGGAGACGCGATTGTGAACTGAAACCTCTACCATCTGCAAATTTTTCCCCTTTAACTTTGGGTGTTGGGTATTTTGTTCCAATAATGAGAGAAAAGTAATAAAGACAGGGTCACATATTAATTTATAATCTTTTAAATGTGCCATTACACGATTTACTATTACTGTATTGTTTTTTCATTAAGGATATTGGATTGTAAACATTTTTCGTGTAGTTTTTTGTCTGATTTTAGTATTAGGTTAATGTTGATCTCAAAGAATGAATTTGGAAATGTTACATTTCAATTTTTGCAACAGTTTGAGAGGTGGTAATTCTTTAAATGTTTGGAAAAATTCACAAATAAAAAGGGTCTGATCTTAGACTTTTCTTTATTGAATGGTTTTTGTTTACTGATTTAATTTTCTTAGTTATAGATCTGCTCAAATTTTGTTACAGATAGGTGTTTATTTCATGTAATATCAAATTTTTGGAATAGCTGCTCATTTTCTTTCTAGTAATTCATTTTATGTATACAGAAATAGTAGTAATGACCCTTTTTCACTTTTGATTTTCATTGATATTTCTGTTTTTCTTAGTCCTTCTTACTAAAGAATTGTTATGTTATTTTTTGTGCTGTTTCATTCAACTCAAGGTACAGATTAGAAAGATTGGTGAGTTTATGTGAAAGCAGAATGCAAAACATGATTTTTTTCATAAAATCCTGCTCTTATAAGGAATAATGAATTCTGAGAGTTTACAACTCATTATTTTGAGGAAGACTTTAATTTACTCAGGAAGGCTCCACCTCATGATCCAAGTATGCTCTACTAGACTCTACATCTGAGTACTACTACACTGAAGAATTAAGTTTCAACAATGAACTTTTAGGGACCTATGAAAGCCAACATGTCTTTCAACCTATTTAGCTTTTGTTTCTTCCTTCTATTATCTTAAGATGCTAAAGTAGGCTTTTGATTTTGTGATATTTCTTCCTTTCTAATGAAAATATTTAGAGCTATAAATTTTTCTGCTAGTATTGATTTGTTGCATCTCACCAATTTTCATATGTTGTATTTTCATTTTTATCTGTCTTCAGGTATGTTTTAATTTCTTTTATGATTTATATTTTGATCTATTTGTTGTTCAAATATTGCTTAATGTCCACACATTTGTGAATTTTTAACTTCTCATCCTGCTATTTAAATCTAGATTTATTCCTTATAACCAGAAAAGGAACTTTGCACACTTTCAATCTTATAAAACACATTAAAATTTGTGTTATTTCATGTATGCAATGTATCCTGGAAAATGTTTATACATACTTTAGAGCACTGTTATTATTGGGTGAAAAATTCTGTGTATGTCTTTTAAGTCTAATTGGTCCAAAGCTCCCTAGTTCTGTATTGACTTTCTGTCTGGAAGTGAATTTTATGTGTTTAAGACTAATTTTCTACATGTAGGAGTTATATAAAATTACTTTGCTGAAAACATTTGTTAGATGTTAATAGCTCTAAATAAACTTTAAAACATAATATAAATGTGATAACTTTCTGAAAATGGCATGTGGGATGACATTTGGACTATTTTCTTTTAATTCATGGAATTAAAAGTTTCAAAATATTAGTAATTTATCAATCTATTTTGTGCTTTTTGTTCGATCTGTGTGTTACACGCATTATTCGTATGATATTATCTTTTTTGTGGTGATATGGGAATTCAGATTCAGAATTAAGTACTACACATGCAATCAAGAAAATAGCAGTGTGACTTGGAAAAGGTAAAAAGACTAAAACTCCTGTAAGTCTAGCATAGAAGCTATTTTATTATCTAAATCTAATTTTCAAAGTTAATGTGATTTTATAAATAAACAATTGCAAAGATATTATTCCATTAATCAATTATTCAGAAAATGAAATTATAAATGTAGTTCAAAATCATACAGAGAAGCTACCTATAGTCATTTTGAAGAAAAAATATTAAAATAAATCAATATACAGTTGATAAAAAATTAATAAATTGTTAATTTTCCATATGACAATAAAAAAGTGTGAACTTTTCCAGGAGATATGAGTCTATAAATTAAAATGTAGCTTGCATTTAATCTCTGAATAATACGAGGAAAACTCAAATACAGGTAAATTTTCTTAAGTATGCAATTATCTAACATTACACTAAAAAGGTATGCTTACTCTATTTTGATTTTTAAGTTTTGTATAACTTAGTAAATACCACTGAAGAGTATTATAGGCATTTTTTAACAGAGTTTTAAGTTCTCTATGTCATAAATTTGGAAAATTAGCATGGATTAAATGACTAATGGAAGCTGATACCATAGAAACTTCTTGTCATCTATGTGGCTGCATTCTGCAGTTTTGTGAAATGATCTGCAGTCTGTTCCTTATTAGCAGCAGTGTGTAGTAGATTTAAAGGACATACTTTCATATCTGGGAACATTGCTTATGCCTGGAAAATAATAAAACAATGAATTCGATAGTTAAAATTTCTAAATTATATAATTTCTATACTCTCTATGGTTAGAAAATTGAAGTAGATACAAAAACATGATGCTTTATTTGATTTGTCAAATATTTCATGCATTCTACAGGTGTCAGTGGTTCTTGGATGTTGAGTGTAAAGCCATTTTTAAAATTTATTTTAAAAATGTTGTCTGTTTGAACAGCAATTGTTAGGTTAGAAAGCATTTTCTTTCAACAGCATATTTAGGTCATGCACAGACCATAGCAAAAAGCAAGCCACAGACCATGGAAATAAAGATGTAACTTAATAGCAAGTAAAAATTGAACTGATGAATAGTCAATTTATTTTATTAACTTGGGGGAAGAGAATTAATATTCCTCATCCCATATCAAAATTGCGGCAAATTCACCATTATACTAAGGAACATATCTCTAGAGAGCGTCTCTGAGCTTAAATAATTTTACAAATCTGTGGTTACTTAGCTTCATGTCTGAATATGCCAGCAACAGAGAAAAGGCTGAATGGCCTGTGAACTGCATGAGCCTCTCATTTACAAGTAATCCAGTAGGAGAAGTGTTTAGCATGCATGTGGATAAGATGGGGATGTTGGAATCTCCTTTGCATTCCATGCCAACTTTCTGGGTTAATGGAGGGCTTACATGTTTAGAACTGTCAAGTGAGTCTCTTTTTACAAGCGTTACACCAATTTCAGAAGAGGGTAAAAGAACAAAGAATGTAATCTTCTTACTCCACATAATTTAAGAGCACTCAATTATTTGAGCACTCTGCAATCATTATTTTATCATTTTGAAGATAATACAATTAATTATAGGATAAAGTGGATCTTAGCTTTTCAAACTACATGCTTGCTTCAATTGCTTCTCTATGGGGAACTCTGTTGCTTTTCCAAGTTTTCTAAATAGCATGTGTTTATAAAGATTGGTGCAACAACTCCCATACTTAAATCTTGATGTTGTTTTGTCGTCTCCTCATTTAGAAGCATATTGTGAAATATTATAGTAGCTTCTTTGAACATTTGTTTGACTATCTGAAAATTCTTTCAACATTCTCTTTCTTCCATTAGAATTTTCTCTCTGCAATATTCTATTTTTTACAAGTACATGTATCAGTCTCTTTTTCTGAGTAGCTACTTGATTGGATCAGAGGTGATAAAATGCAGATATTCCCATAAATTTTTGTAAACATGGAAAAATTGATTAGGTTGCTTTAGAAGTTTAAGTAGTCTCTTGAGATAGTAGTTAAAATGTCTACTCATTAGGTAGTTTAACTCATGATAATAATTGGAGAGTACTTATGACATAAGTATGTAACTATAAATCATACAAAGTATGAGCTACTGGTGAAAGTAGTTCTTACTGAAACAAAATTATGTCCATAGTTCACTTTTGCTGTAAGATTTTTGCTTCTTTTTGTTGTTTTGCTTGGTTTTAGTAGGTGCCGAGGAGTTGGGTAAGATATCTAATTCTTGCTTTTAATTTCTAACATAAAACACACATACGTAGAAAAATTAATTGTTCCATCAGCTTTCCACAATTACAACTATCTTTCAAGTTTTTCCTGTTTCTGCTAGAACCTTGTTTTTTTGAATTGTATTTATTGTGAGATATCCCATTAAATGCTTTCATACTTATTATCTGAGTATTTGTGTGCGCATATTCTATGATAGCCACAAGACAAGGATCCATATAATTTTTAAAGGCAGTGCTTGGCATATACATTATGACTTGCAAAGCTTTTGGAAGATGTCCAAACAATATCTTTTAACAAATATGATAAGTAATATGTATCAATGAATTTTGATAAATAACCTTTTGAAACTTGAGAGAAATTATAATTTTTAATGAGATGATCAGTATAGACTTCATTGAGATCCTCCCTGTTGGTTATAGTCTTGAAAGACATGAGGAAGTAGCTGTGTAGTTACCCAAAAGAGGAGAATTGCAGGAAGATGCATCACACATTGTTAATGCTCTAAGATGCCAACAGTTTTGCGTTTGACATGTAACAGGAAGATTGAATACCTAAAATATAACAAGCAAGAGATAAGGTGATTTTGTGTAGGAGTGTGCAGATCACAAAAGATCTTATATGCTTTATTAGAATTGCAGAAAAGTTATAACAAATTATCACAAACTGACCTGCTTCCTGCAACAGAAATTTGTTTTCCCACAGTTCAGAAAGCAAGAAATACAAAATCAGTCTGTCAAGAGCACCTTGATTTCTCTCAAGGATGCAGTGAAAACTACTCCCTTCTCCCTTCCAAGATTCTGGTGATTAGTAGCAATCTTTTATGTTCCTTGTTTTATGGTTATAGCGCTGTAATACATATTTTCATCATCATATGTTATTCAGTCTGTGTCCAAATGTCCTTCTTATACTGACACTGGTCATCATGACAGTCTACTGTAATTCACAGTGACTTCATTTTAACTTGACTGTATTTGAAAAAAAACCCTAAAATCAATTTCTAAATATGTTGAGAGATAGAAAGATATGTACATTTTGTGGACTATTTAATTTATTACATAAGACATGGAGATGAATCTGAGTTCTACTCTGAAGAACATGGAGCTGTTTTTAGATTTTTAGCAGATAGCTGACATAAACGGATTTTATTTTAAGGTATATCTCTGGTTTTATAGTGAGAAAGGACAGTTGGATTAATGTTAGGTGGTGGAAGAGTAATTATAGGTCTGTTGGTCATAATCAAGGTAAGAAATGATCACAATTCAAGCCAGATTTGTGGTCATGCAGGAGATGAGAAACAACCAGATTTTGGGTATCTTTGAATACTCAACTGACTGAATTTCCTGACAAAATTAGATATGGGATGTAAGAGTAATAAAAAGGTCAAAGATGACCCTGATTCTAAAACATGAACCCTTGGAACAGAAGTGTATGACTCACGGAAATGTTAAAGGCTATTAACAGAACAGGTTTGAGAGCACATCAACTCTGCAATTTGATAATAAAAGGTGTCCAGTAAAAAGCAGATTTAGCAGTTTGGAGTTTGCGATGTCTAAATAGAAGATATTTATTTGGGACTCACGGAATATAGAAATATTTAAAATTACTAAAATAAATAAAATCATATTGAACATAAATTTAAAAGGAGAAGAGGACCAAGAATTGAATCCTAGTATATTTTAACATTAAATAGTCCAGGAGAAGACAAATCAACAAAAGAAACAGAAATAACAAATCATCTGGCTTTTGTCAGAAATAGTATAAAAGATATGGCATAAAGTATATATTTGGACTCTGACTGATTTTTATTCAGCACTCAGCTAATGTTAGTTGTTGTAAACCATTTAACTACAAGTATTAAATATGGTACTTGATAACTCATGAGTATTCAACTAAAATATGTTGAAAAAATGGGCAACTGATGGGTAATCAGTATGTGTTGAAAAATAGACAAATGAATTAGATTTTTATGTTTCTGCAAGCTTCTGTACTTGTCATCCTTAGAATGTGGATATTGTAATCTTTTATTATTATACCTGTAGGTTTCTTTATGTTACCATCATTAATAAATCAGTAATATTCATTGTTCAAAGTTTATATTAAATAATCAATATATTTATTATACAAAGATATTGGGTAATGCAGATTTTTAAAGTAATAATATTAACATTTCCTTTGTTCCTTTTTTCCTCCCTTCCTTTCTTCACTTATTTCCTTTAGCTGTCAAATATGTCTATAGTTCATGCCCTATTCATATTTGCCATAGCACTTTAAGACTAAGCCATTATAAAAAATATCACAGAATTTTTTCAACAGTTTCATAACTGATATATTTTTTTCTCCTGGTAAAATCTCCCCCAAATCCTACTGCATGCTTTAGACAGGATGATCTTTCCAAATCTATAATCTGATCCACTTAGTGATCCCCATGAGACACTTCAATGATTTTTTCATTAAATTAGAATAGAGACTTAGATTATGGAGACATATCTCCAATCTCAGTTTTTTCCAGGCTAATTGCAATATTCTGAGCTCTAGGTTCACTAAACTTCTTTTACTGACTTACTTTTAGCTAGGATTTATTTATTGTGCCTCTTTTATATAAGTGTCCCTGATGTAAGAGGTGGAGATAAGTAATACAGGAGTTTTCTTGTTCTAAAGGTTATTAAAAATGATCACTAAGGCATCAGAATACATAATTACAGTGTGAAGAGTATTGTAGAAGTGTAACACAGTATGATTTTGTTTCACAAAAATCTTTAGGCCCAGGGAGGAGCATGCATTTTGTTTGCACTTATTTGTACAAAAACTATTCTCCTTCTATGGTATTTTTCAGTATTCACTGCATAGTCATTCTTCAATTATCAATTTATACAACAGTCTTCTTAATTTTCAACTTTATAGTTTTACATTTCCATGTAATTTTGTATTTACTAATCATTAAATATTTTTAAATGAGAAATATTTCTTTTAATGTTATACATTCTGTAATGGAAAATATTTTTATCTCCCTGCTGTGTCCCTTTTGCTTAGAATGACACTGGGGTTAACTAATTTTTATTTAATTAATTGATGAATTTATACAAATGTTTTTCTACCTTTTCTTTATTCTTATTTATTTTAGATAGACCAATAAATGAAGATCACTCCATGTTTAGCAACAAGAAACTCAATACATATTTGCTTCAATACATATTTGAAAAATAAATGAACGATGTGAGCGGCATGAATGTGGCATCTACATTCTTCAGTGCCCTCCTCATCTTGTGGAAGAGAAGACATAGATTATGAAATTTTTGAACACAGGTTCCCATATGGAAGATTGAAACACTGAAACACACACTAAGTTGGTGGAATAAAGCTTAAAAGCACAATTATTAGCAAGATTTTAAAACATGATGCTATTCAAAAGAAAGAAAAAAACCTCTTAGAAATTAAAAAAAATAGTAGAAGTAAAGAAAATTAAAAGGATATGTTCAATAATGGAAAAGATATTTTCCAAAAAATGGACAAGAAGAAAAGAACATTTATATTTCTATAAGTCCCCACTTTACAAATAAATCTGTGGCTTTACTAATTGAAGAAAATTCAAGAAATGATACCCCAGACACATGAATGAAATCAAAATCACAAAAGAGGTACTAAAAGTGTAATATCTGTTCAGGTGGTAACTTGCACATTACAGAAAAATCAGAGAGATAATATACAGAAAAAAGAGAAAATGTTTTAAAAAAGCAAACCAAACCAAAAGCAAACAAACAGAAAAATCTCTTCAAGGGAAATTTTCAGAGTGAAAAGCTTGAGTCTGCATATTGAATTGGCCACTGAGTGTCCAGCATAATGAATGCAATATGAAAATCTTTCATTATGAAATTTTTGACCAAAAATGACATCTGCTTTTTGTCATGGCAACTTAACTTCCATTAGAAGAAACTCTCTGGCTGGGTACAGTAAGGTAACACACAAAGAAAATCACATAAAACACCTAGACAGTGAATTGTGGGGTCTTTGATGCCCAGAGCAGTTGGCAGGTGGACTTCACGTGAGCCTATCCTATGCCCCTGAATACTGCTCTTTTGGGGAGTTTTGGAGTTTGGGGGCTAGAGCAGCCAAAGCAAAGTTCATCAAAGAATAAAATCCAGAGCTAGTAAACGTGTCCACTGAGGGACTGGTACATAGATGTGTAGCTTGGTACTTGTTATTAATTATTTCTGGAAGGCACTATGAATGCCAAAAATGAAGAACACCAAACAAATTCTTTTGGCTGGAAAAGGTGATAAGTCATTAGACAGTGCATCTTCTAGCTTACTCTTTGAGTAACAAGCAGTCGATAAGTACTGGGATAAAACTTTGGTGTCAAAAAATTTATCAAGTGCCAAATGCCACCAGTTTCAAAGCAGTCACGTGCAAAGTATGGCTGTGTTTCATTTTCAGTTTTGAATTATCCATATATGCTGTGCACGTATGGCTGAATGTTTAATAACATGAATATATAATGATACAAAAAACAATGAAATTAGCTGCATTTAAATTTCTGACAGCTTTGCATAAGGCAACAAGTAGGGTTTTGGAGCCTGAGTAACTGACTTGACTGTCTTACTCTGTGAGACACTGTGGGTATCTGCAGGATTCACATAGGTACTGTGAGTACAGGAGAAGGTGCCGGAAACACTCTAAGCTCAAGAGGGGAGCTGGTGGCTGGGTCTGCATCACACATCTCCTCAGCTCAGAACCAAGGTGAAATCCAACTTTGGGGGAGAGAGTAGATGGCCTTGAAGCCTAAGGAAGCTTGCTCTTGCCTGTCTTTTCAGAATAGGGATAGAAGAATGGGGCTTTAAGGAATAACCAAAATTGGTAGATTACAGCAGGTTTTTTCTTACATTGGTTTCACATGGTTGTCTATGTTTTGCACAAAATTATGCAATTTTGAATCAGAATTGAGATCACCAAAGTGCTCTTTACATGCTAGCTGCAGTTGACCTACACAGATCTCTGTGAGATATTAAAGTTTTCTTGTCTTCCCCATTAAACTGTAACCTTGAGCACTGAAACTGCTATTCTCAGTTCTCTTGTCTACTTTTTGTTCCTTAAAGAGTGACTTTACTTTTTGAAGAGACGGATTGAAGCTCAGAGATTTTAATTGTACAAAAGAAACTTCAACAAAGACCAAAGTTAAATCTTTTGATAGCAAACATAGAAAATATTTAAAATCACTTTAAAATATTATTTGTTCACTTAGGCATGTTACATGAATTAAAATTAGAAGCAGTTACAAGCAAAAGTGGTAGTTAAAAAGAAATATCGGATAAATGTCCATATAGGAAGAATTAAAGTTGGAATGAAAGTCCCTTGTCTTGGAACTTGACTGACCAAACTTCTCTGTAAGAAAGTTTGATCATGATAAAATAAGTAGAACTAAAAAGAATGCAGAGAAATGATGACAAATACAGTCAAGTTCATGTAATGATCTTAATTTAAGATCATGTACATTCTACTTTTTTGGTCTCAAAATTTTTTATGTATAAAATCATGCTAAAATGTAATCTTATTTTTGGCAAAAATTTTGAAATTGTAACCACTCAATTCCATTTTAGAATTATGATGTCTCATGAGACAGGTGGTAAAATCATTCTGAAGAAGTGTTTGTTATGTCTTAGAAGACTAGCTGACTTCTTGGGTTAAACTGCATACATCATTTCCCATAAAGTCCTGGCAACAACATCTTTCACAGTGTGTATTTCTGGCATGAAAGACATGGTCACATGAGAGACAAGCTGAATCCAGAAGAAAAGAATGACCCACCCATTGTCTTCTTTTGAAAGTGTACTTCAGGAGTAACTGGAGTCAAGTTTGTAATTAATGAGTTAGACATTGAATAGAAGCTTCATAAATAGATTTTTTAAAAAGTGTCCCAGCTCTTGTGATCCAAACTAGCATACCTAAGTGAGATTTTACTAGGAAATTTGCATAGTATGTCATTCAGATTTGGCAATTCACCTAATTTCTGCAAAATACAGGAGCTATCATTCAGTAGTCTACTCTTTTTTCCCTTTTCAAAGTCTATGTTAAGTAGAAATTGCTAAATGGATTCTTTTTTTATACTATGTCTAAATTCTCATCTACCAATATAATTCTCTCAAAAATATTATTTCCATTTTCTCTAAAATAATTTTAATTATAATATTAAATTATTTATTCAAAATCATGCAACAACATTTTTTGCAAATAATTACACTCAACCAATCAATATACTTCTTGGGTGAGGGAGGTATATAGAAATTTCAAATAGGGGACACCTGATTAGCTTTATATGGCACACACTGACTTATAAATACTTATAGATATTTATAACAATCATATACTATAGATATATGATTGTTAAACATGATTATTTAGTTATGTGAAAACTTTGTGTGTGTGTGTGTGTGTGTGTGTGTGTGTGTGTTATGACAATAAGAATTGAATTTCTTGGCCGGTGCACTGGGGCAGGAACTATCAGCGATACCTGAACTCTGCATCATGTTGGAACTTTGGGCACTGGAGAACAGGAGGCCTACTCACCTCCCTGGTGAGCAGCTGGTGGCCTGGCAAACCACTGGCACACTAGGGCGAGAACTATCAGCGACTCCTAAGCATGTTGGAACTTTGGGTGCTGGGAGATGAGGCGGCCTGCTGGCTGGCCTGTAAGCAGCTAGGACCCTGCCGGTGTGTGCGGGCTAAGAATCAGACATCGATCCACCACCGCCCCCCCATTAGCAAGTAGGCACCGTTGGTCTATCTTTTTGAAGGATGAATGTATACTGCGTGGCAAGTAAGGGGGATTTCCTTCTACCATCTCTTTGAAGGCAAATATTTTTATCACTGTTTTGCTCAGTTTTGATTAATGGTACTGCTGTATTCAATATTCTGTTTTTAAAAGTTTCATATTTCCTTCCATTTTCCTCTATTTGCTTGAAAGAACAGCTAATGTGAACAAAATGGGCTGTACTATTGAGACCATTGCTTGTGTACTGGTGACCTGCTCTGAGGTTCTGTGGTAGTTTTGTTGCAGTACGGTTGCATGAGTTTGTTCTGTCTTGTTCTGCTGTATTTTGCTACCTTAAAAAAAAAAAAGTAGATAAGAAAGTAACAAAATACCTCCAAAAATCTCCCAATTCCACCAAAGCTGATCCATGGATCATGGATGAGGAGAAACTCAAAAACAAGGCAACAGAATTATATGAGGTGATTAAAAGTATATAACAACAACAAAACAAGTCAGTAAGGTACTGAGCAACCTGAAACAGGATATAACTAAGCAGATAATGGACTTAAAAAGTAAAAAGAAGAAAAAAGAAAGTGCTCTAGAGGATATGGCTGCATGTATGTTTAAGTGTGTAGGATTGAAAACCATGTTGCTAAGTTGTTACTGGATCATTGAACTTCTTTTCAGTCTCACTGTTTGAATGTACATTTTGTATGCTTTAATTTTGTAACTTTAACAACTAGGTCTAAGAAGACAGTATGTAATTTATCAACTAGTGATTTCTTACTGCTTTTTTTCTGAGATTATGTATTGTTTCTACCCCTTTTTCTGTTTTGCTTTTTTTTTTCTTTAAATAAAATTAAAAAAAAAGAATTGAATTTCTTTTATTGACTTTTTTAGGCCATTTTTTCATGTTGGAAAAGAATGCTGACATTACTGAATGTAGGAGTATTTTTGTTTGTACTGCATTTAAGAAAAACAGCATCTTCCAGTCAAAATCCCAGTGCCTGATACTCTGTTGTATTTTCCAGAGCTAAAACATGAAATGGGTAAATGATACAATATTTTCTCCTTAGATTTGCTTCATTAAAAAAGCACTATTGGAAGTTTGTCACCATTTTAACTGCTATTTTAAAATTTGTCCTGAAGGTGGCAACATTGAATAATATTTTGCATATTTTTCTAACTAACTTTTTTATGGCTACTTTTAATTAAAGTCTTATATTTTAAAATAAGCATATTTCCCCATCCTCTGTTTGTTATAGTGTAGAAGAAAGTATTTTACTGAGGTTTAATTTTTTTTTTTATCCAGTAACCTTGAATGTACATGTTGAAAGGAACCATTTACAACTTTGAAGAATTAAAGTTACCCTAGATAAGGTTCAGGTTTGTTCTCTTCAAATTTCCAAATGTAAGAATCAGTTTTAAGCACACCCTATTGTTTCCTGAAAGCAAATTTTATATCTATAGATATGTTTAACTATTAGTATAAATCAGTGCTGATTATTTTGAGGTAAAATTTATTATTTGACATTTATTCAACTTCAACAGACTATTATTAATATTGACTGTGATCTGTTAATGAACACATAAGGCTGTTTTATGAAAGAATAGATTTAATAAAATGATTAAAAAGAAAATACTCATAATATTTTAAAAAACATCCCCAATAAACAAAGACTGTAAAATTTACTAACAATAAAAATATATCTTGTGATCACGGCTGAGCAGCTATTACTTTTTTGGTGTTTTCCTTCATTTATTGGTTTTTATCTAATTAGCTAGAGTAGTCCATATTTATCTGTATCTTCTAAGCTTTATTGTGAAACAGGAAGGTAGCAAGTTAGGTGTCACTGAGGTTAATTGATTTGTGTAAGGGTAGAAATTGGAACCCTGTATTTCTTATCTCTAGAAAGTGACAACTGCTCATGCTTTCTAACATTACATTTATAGACACTGAAACTTCTTTACGTAAATTCTTGGAGATAGATTCTAGGCAATTATTCCATTTGTGCTCTATTTTCATGCTAAGAAATTGTTTTATATACAATTTATATTTTGGCTTGGACTTGTTGCATTCTATGCAGTTACGATGTGTGCAGTAAGATGCCTAGCAGGCATTATTTTGCTAAGTTAATATGCACAGTTTTCTGTACTTTCCTGTAAAACAGACATAATATTGTGTTAAATTCTCTAATAAAGTATTCTGAATTAAATGGGGTTCTTTCAAGTTAATTTTAGGGCTATACAAGGAGAGAATCTATGCAGTCAGATGAAGATAATATGAGGTGGAACCAGGCCTGAGACAGTGAGATGCTGTAAGGCTGCAAAAAGAGACTCTTGCACAGGGAGCTGAGTTGGAACTGGACAGGGCCTGAAGCAGCAGGAAACAGATGGAGCTTTCTGGCAGGTGCAATGAGAATGCACCCCAGACACCGTCTTCACAGACATTTAAGATTCGGTACACACATGGGCTATTAACAGGGAGGACACAGTGCAATGGCATAATTTGTCAATATAGAATTGCCAGATGAAGACTCAAATAGGTGGGATGTTCTAGGGTGTAAATTTATTTGCCACAGCATTTCCAAGGAAGCAATTTCAGGTTTTGTTTGGCCTCAGGCCAGAAATTATGATATTTTCTGGATTTCTTGCTTCATGCCAGGAACTCTTCCCCACTCTCAAGAGGAGAAGCAGAAACTGTCTTGGATGCAGAATTCACAGACGGGCCTCATCTTGGTGTGCTCCTCTTGATTTTAGTGGTAAGAACTCAAGATCACACACCTGCAGCAAAGCAGTCTCTTTACCTGCTTAGAAGCCCACAAGTTTCCTCAGTTAGTCCCTATTTCTCCACATGCAGAAGATATTCTATTACCCTAATTTCCTATACGATTGTAATATAGAGATAGAAACCTGTATTTGAATAAGGTGTTTTTCTTCATTTAGTGCTTGTCAACTCCAAAAAATACAACTGAGGTAGATTTTTATAACAAAAGTAACTATAATTTCTTACTTTTTAGAGAAATAAGTGTGCAATACTCAAATCTCAAATATTTTGTTTCATTATACTTAATACTTCAAAAACTTATTAAAACTAACTTGAATGTAAGTAGATAATAAACAAAACTTGAATTTAAATAGAGAAAAATAAGTTTGTAAACATGCAGTCACTGGCTATTGTTGGACTTTTACAGCCTCAGATAATATTTAATCATTTAGTAATTAAAATGAATACACCTTGGGGAGGAGAGGGAGAGAATCTTATACAAAGTGTGGAAACACTAGCTCATTATTGAGACACATGGAGAAAGACAGAAGCATACATATATTCCTGCAGAGTGGTAAACCACTTTCTTATAAAGTAGGCCTTGCAGAGATGTACCACAATGGCTACTGCACTATATATAGTTTGTCTACCTTTCTTATTTTACTGTGAGTTCTCCAGGCTAAAGATGTTATCTTTATTTTCTTCTTTAAATTTAGAGTCCTGCATAATTCCTGAAATGCAATAACAGATATTGAACAAATATTTGTTGTATAACAGGTTGGATGAATGCATCTTTCTTGAAGAAGGTTGACATATAAATTCATTATGATGGCTTGAGAATGTCCCTACGAAGACACTTTGGTGTAGCAATCTGTTGTTGATTCAACACTGAATTCAACCATTCAAGTGCAGAAGTTTCTCAGTCATTCTGTCCAGCTTCACACTTTACTTTCTTAATGCCAAGTCTGGCTCTTTGTACAAATAAGATTAACTTAGGCATACTTAAAGTGATATTCTTATGAGTTTCTATGAATCAGGATATGCTCTCATTCTGCTTGCTTAATATGTTCCTTGAATAAAATCTAAACAAGGTATCATGCCTGAGCCAAAATCATTATTTATAGATAAAGAGAATTTTTCTGCTCACCTACCCTGGGTCATCTGTTTACTTCTGAACCCAATAGTGCAGAGACAATGACAGTCACACACAAAACCTATGGAATAGAGTTTTGCAGGAAATGGAGCTTAAAATCAAGAAAAATGAGAGGGAAATGCCCAGTGATGAAGAGATTTTGATGAGATTAATCTTAGTGCTTGTAATTTCGGAAGAACCATAATTTATCTATTTTTTATTTATTTGTTTGTTTATTTATTTAACATACATGTACTACTTTAGTAGTGGAATAAATATTAAGGATATAAAAGGAAGAGGAAAAAGATTCTACTTTCTCTGGCACTGTCCTGTATAATCTATTTTATGTTGTTCATTCTTTTCTATTCCTTTACTTAGTGGTCTTTTTGGTCTTATTGATCTGCAGGGTAGAATTAAAAGTTTAATGACTCTTAGTGTTTAACATGAAAGGAACAGTTTCTCTCAATTTTAAATTCCTGATTCCTCTTTGGCTCAGCATAATATTGTACCATCTCAAGATCAGTCATGAGATTTTGTGAGGAAGACAAGCTGTACAAAATGATGAGTATGTTATTAACTAGGATTCCCTAAAAACCAGTAGTAAATCAGGTGAGCAAATGTGTTCCTTAAAAAATAGCAAAAGATATTTTAGCAATGTTGGTGGACCATGATTCCTAAAACACACATACGGACCAAAGATTCAGCTGTCTTCTGAAAACTGTCTTCCCCTTAAATACTACCTTAAATCCATTCTCCCCAGTAAAAGAAAACAATAGTATTAATTTTTAGTAGAGAAAAATAATTAAAATAGAATAGAATAGTTCAAGCCATAGATAAAGCAGACGAGTCTTTGTACCATATTGAACCAGTTATCTCTTTTAAATCAGAGATATTAACTAGTAGTTCACAAATTAATCTCACTCAAAAACATATACTTTGTCCCAGTGTTGACCTGAAAATTATTTGTTTTTTAAAAATACTGAAATTTTTTTAAAGACATAGCAAAATTTTAAGAAAGGTACAGAAATTTTCCATATATACCCCACATATGTACAAATTGTCCCATAATCAACACCTCCACCAGTGTAATACATTTGTTACAACTGAGAAACCTATATCTACACATCACCCACTCCAGTCTATAGTTTACATTAGGGCTCACTCTTGGTGTTGTGTATTTTATAGGTTTGTACATATTTATGATGACATATGTCTAACATTAGTGACTCATACTTTTGCTACACTAAGATCCCAGGTTGTGGCTATTCATTGCTCTCTCCTCCTTAATCCTTGTCAACCACTGATTTTTTTAATGATCTTTCTTGTTTTCTTTTATCCAGGATGCCATATAGTTGGAATATAGTTGGAATAATATACATACAATATTGACTTCTTTCACTTAATATATGCATTTAAGCTTCTTCAGTATATTTTCATGCATTAGTAACTTATTATTTCTAACAGTAAAAATTTTCTTTATTGGATTTACCACATTTGCTCATTCATCTGCTAATAGACAACTCAATTGCTTCAGCTTTGGCAGGTGTTAAAATTCCTGCAAATATTCACATGCAGGCTTTTGTGTAGGCATAAGCTTTCAAATTCTGTAGGTAAATACTATGGCTAGTGATTCCTGGATTATACTGCTACTTTTCTTAGAAGCTACCAAAATATCTTCTGAAGTGGTTGTACCATATTATATTCCTACAAAACATAAATGAGAGTTTTGTTTTCCCACATCTTTTCTAGCATTTGGTGTTTTCTGTTTTAGATTTTGATCATTCTAATAGAGTTGCAATAGTATATCTTTTGTCACTTTAATTCACATTTTCATATTGACATAAGATGTGAAAAATTTTTTATATGTCTACTTGCCATTGGGACTTCTTTTTGGTAATATATTTAAAATTTTCTCACCAATTTTTAAATTAAATTGTTTATTTTTTAATAAATTTTAAGAAGACTTTACAATTTTACATTTACAGGCCTTCATGATGTTATAGATTTTCTGTACACGTTTTCTTTCCTCATTTGTATTATTTTATTACATAGGATATCCAGGACAAGAGGAGGATTTTTACCTTTTTCTTATGAATGAAAGTTCTACTTCTTAACCATTAAATATGATGTTAAATGTTTAATTATTATTTATCCAGTTTGAGAAAATTCTCCTGTATTCCTAGCATTCTTAAAATTTGTATCATGAATGAGTTTAATTTTACCAAATTTTTCTTATCTACTGTATTTACTTATATCTACTGATACTTTATGTAAATTTTTCCTTTAGCCTGTTGATGAATTACTTTGAGTGGTATGGTGTACAATTCTTTTTATACTTTTTAAATCTGATTTTCTCATGCTTTGTTGAGGATTTTTGTTTCTATGTTCATAAGGTACACTATTCAGTAGTTTACTTATGACTTTTTCTTTGAGCTTAAACTGATCTGGCCTCTTATGATGAAACAGAAAATGTTCTTTCTGCTTCTATCTTCTGAAAGATATAAAAAATTGGTGCCACTTGTTCCTGAAGTGTTTAGTATAATTTACAGTCATACCAACTGAGGTCTAATACTTTTCATTTTGGAAGTTTATTAGTTACTTATTTAATTTCTTTAACAGATTTAGACCAGTTCCCACTGTTCTTTTTTATTTGACTTTGAGCAGATTTTACCATTTAAGGAATTAGTCCATTTCAACTATTATTTCAAATTTACCCATGTGGAATTTTTTAGTATATTTCTTTATTATTGTTTTAATGTTTTTAGGATCTTAATGATTTTTTTTCTTTGCTGAATACCTTAAGATATATGATTAACAATATGGTGAAAGTTTTCAAAGACCATCCCACATAAAGGCAGCCTTGTAAAAATATCACACTGTCATTGTCTGCTTTATTCATTGGATCTGGCACTATGAAACTTCTGGTTATTTTGCAAAATTAAAAGGACCATGAAAGGATGTCCTTGGTCAGCACATAAAGGCAAATATGAAAACACAACTAGTGATAAGAAAGTGGTTTTCTAAAACAGCTCCAAAAACTGGGAAAAATGATGAAATAAGTGTGTTTGGAGTATTTAGGAATGATCAACTGCAATGCTTCTTTCATTGTAATAAAATTTAAAAATGACCATAGTTTTTGATCTTACCTCATATTTACTATGATACTGTGGTCAAATTATTGGAGATAAAACACACAAAAGTGCTCCCCACAATGTAACTTAGATTCCCCTGGAGTTTTTTCTTTTGAATTTGTCTGTGCAAAGCCTTCATTAATATGTCCTTTCAGATTTTCCAACTTCAATGACTGTTCCCTGGAGGTTTCAACTTGTGCGTTTCTGCAAAGGTAAGTTATGATTTTTTGTATCTGCCTGTCTGTCTTGTGAGTTTCAGAAGTATTGGTTTCCCCTGATTCTTCATACTTTATATGGATCAAAAAAAAGGTTATTGGTTTTTCATGTTGGTTACTTTTCTACTTACTGATAGGACAGAATCCCAGGGATCTAAGATTCTTACATAAAACATTTATTTTTAAATGTTTTATTTTCAGTATTTACAAAAACAAAATTTTACAGTAATGCAAAGAGGACCACGACAGAGATATCTTTGCCTAAAAGAGTTTGTAACAGTTTAGAGATTCTCTGTCTATCCTACTTAGAGCTACAAATCATTGCACAAACCATCATGTATAAACTTGTCCCATGATGTTAAATTAACACTGCGTAGCAGTGAGCACACTAAGCAAAGCATTTTGAAAAAACTTACAGAGGGAAGAACAGTTAATTTTTGGTTATGATCAGCTGATAACACCCAAGACAGCTGACATTTGGGTCCCAAAGAAATGTGTGTTCAAAACATAAGCCAGATGAGGGAAGATTCTCCTTTAAAGTTCAAGGAAATGCAAATGCTGAAATTTCTTCATAGTCTGACAAGAGTTACAAAATTTAGATCCCAAGTCGTTTTTCATTAAATCTTATGGTTCAATGACTCTGCCAAATTAAATTTTTTCATCATTTGATAGGACTAATTTTCAAAGTATTAAGTCAATCAATTAGATTTCATCTGTTTAAACTACCTGCTATAAATGCTAATCTTACTTCAATTGCTAATCCTACTATTTTGCTCTTATAAATGACATGTGTCTCACACCACAAATAATGTTGTTGAGGGAGAATAAAGTAGATACTCAAGTTGACCAGAAATAGAAATAAAAATTTTGCAGAGTTAAGAGGAGGTCCAATTTCAAGATCCTCACCAAAAAGTGGTATTTCATGGATAAAGTGAATAATTTACTAAGGACTAACTAGAGAACAAAAGGTAATTAGGCAGTCATGTTAAATTTATTTGCCTATTAAATAAAAATACTTATAGATTTACATTTCAATATTTTCTGATATTCTTGGTCTAAAATCACATAGTATTTATATTAGTCTACCTTGGCTGCCAAAGTAGCACAGACAGGCTACCTTAACAGAAACTTACTATTGTTTGACATTTTTAGATACTAGGTGCCTGAGGTCAAGAGCTGTGCAAGGTACTGAAGAAGGCAATTTTTCAGACTTCTCACTTTGACTTAAGACTGTTTTCTTTCTATGTCTTCACAGGTTCTTGGTTATATGTGTCTGTGACCTAGTTTCCTTTCCTTACAAGAATTATATATTCCTATTGAATTTGGACCCATACTACGGAGCTCATTTTAATCTAATTATCTTTTTAAAGATTCTATCTTCAAATGACCCTACCTTCTAAGGCACTGTGAGATGCAATTTCAATGTATGAATTTTGGTGGGTAACATAATTTAGTTCATAATAATATCTATGCTACTTATGTGTTAACATATGAGATGGCTTAATGATAAAAGTCAGAAAATGGTTAAGAAACAAGCTGTATTTCATCTCTCAGTACAGAAAGGAAAATTGGAAACAAATGCCAGAGAATGCCCAATGTGCACAATAAAATATAGTATACAACTCAAATGATTTTGAATATCAGTCTGAAAGTTTACAGCTTCAGCCAATGAAAATTTTAGCATTCAGCTTTACTGATATACTTGTATATTATTGCAGATTGGAAGAATTGAGACAGTTCTTCATGGGAGATTAGTAAACAGTAAGATACAGGTTTATGAACCTATCTCAAAGTGTAGAAAAATTTGCATCAGGAGCAAAAATATTTAGGCCAATCCACAGAAAATATTCATTCACCATCATATTTTACATAGTTTAATGACCTTTGACCTTTTGAAAGATTTATTTGAAGACTTCATGGGATCCAAAAAAGCCAAATATGTCAAAATACTTGGGTACCATCTCCAAATTCACTGCAGATAAAAAAAAAAATTGTTTACAATTTTAAGCAAAATAATCAAATTAGCATGCAGGAGAGTAGTGGATCTCTAGTGGCAATCTTTATACAGACCTCTGTTATTACTCTACATGTTACTTATTACTTTTAAATATTATATATTAGTAATATGTACATATTACTTATAAGCATTAATTACTACATATTAGCTTATTAGTCCCCATAGAGGCAGTTTAAAATGCTTAATGCTGGTGTATGTTTTAGAATACAAAAATCTTTATTTTAAAAAATGTATTTTAAAGACAATAAAACCAAGCAAAATAAAACAGAATAAAGCCAATTGAAACAGATCAGTGTGACACAGGCTTTCAAAACAATAAGAAATCAACAAAGTTTATCATAATGCCTCTTGTTGTCTTTAAAATAACTGCAGATACCTTCAGACAGTAAAAGTCAAACAAAACATAACAGAATAAAATCAATAAAACAAAACAATAAATGTAATAAAGGACTTCAATACAAGACAATAGTAAATCCAAAATGGCTACTATAACATACCTTGCTATCTTTGAAGTAGCTGCTCATGCCACTGGATATAACAAAATCAAACACAATGAAACAGAATAAAACCCAACCCAGTGAAACAAAGAAAATGATACAGGACTTCAAAACAAGATAATGGGGAATTAACAATGGCTCCCACTTTCAGAAGTAGATTCCCCCTAAATGCCACACTGTGTACTGTCATCCTCTGCATAGATGATTAGACCACTGACTCTAGACCTGCAAGATCAGTGAAATGCCAAACACCACAAACATCAAGTTGCACTTGACCTCAAATTCTATCATCACAGGGCTGGGTATTTAGCTCAGAGGCATAAGTGCCTGCCAGGCAAGCATGAGGTTGTGAGTTCAATCTTCAGTACCACACACACACACACACACAAAAAAAATTCTAGCATCACAGCCTGTGTTTCTCCAGATCAGCTGGTGGCTTGGGTAGGGAGGGGGGATTGGCTCTTCTTGTTTTCCAGCCTGTGCGCCAGGAGGGGCTGGAGCCTGGCTCTCCTCCCAGCAGCCCACATATGGTCCCAATTCACTGGGAGGGCTTGCTTCTTAATGACTTCTTGTTCCCTACCCCCACAGTTCATGAATGGTGCTGACTCACAAGACTCAGGTCTGGCTATCTCCCTGGCAGCCTGTATATGGCATGTTGATTCTCAGGGTGAAAATTTCCATTTTAACAGCAATGTCCAAGTCCAGTCCAAATAAGAAATTCTTCAGATTAATGAAATGACCATATTACTTCTAGTGGAGAATGTTGATTCCATCAATGGATACATCTTATGTAGTTGTGGACATGGTCAAGTAACTTTAAATTAAAATCTGGTAGAATATGTCAATTTCTTTTTCCTCTATTCCCTAAACTATGGTCATTTACTCATCAAATTGCTCATATTCATGAATATGAAACATTCTTGCAGAATTTTGAAAACAGATGTATTTTTATGTGTCTCTATTTATACTTACATCTATATTATATTCTAAAACACTATTTTGAGCACATTTATTTTAGATTATTAATTATCTCAAAAATATGAATCTAATCTTTTGTAGTGGGTAGCTAGGATATCCTTGTCAAAACCTAATGTAATTTATTTTATTTTCCTTATTGAAGGGTAAAATATTTTCAGTACCTTGTTTCACTTTTAGAAAAACAAAGGAGAAGCAATTAGGCATTTTTCAACAAATATAAATTTTATATTATTTTAAAGTAAGGCATAGTTTTTTCATGAAAGGGAAGTTATATGATGCATAAAAAGATGCCAGTAGGCTTGATAAGTGACATTATTTCTTGAATGAAATGAAAGGAACAAGAAATATTTCATTCATTGAACTGTATAAAGCACAATCAATATGGCATGGTTCCAGGTGGATGTGCAGACTATCCCTTTCTTTAAGTTTGTTAGAAATAATACTTGATAGAAACATTTGGGTTAGAAAATGCTTCATGTATTAATCTCATGATCAAATATCTGTAAAAAAGGATGAACGAATATATAGCACTAAATGGACCCTTCCTTAGTATGCAACATCCAAAGTATATAGTTTAATGTTAAGAGAATTTTATTTCACCTATCATTTTAAAATTATCTCCTTATTCTGATCACTTTAGTTATTACCATTTGACATGACTGTTTAGTCACTTTAGATCTAAAGCCAGGATATGGTGCTGTGCATGTATATTTTGTGGTACTTGCACTCTATAAGTGTTTTCATGATGTAATTCAAGGAAACACTCCCAATACAGCCCAAAGATGTTTCTTTTATGGCAAAGAAAATGAGACTTTTTGGAGATTATCCAAGTAATTCTTACTTCCAAATTTTCTGGAAATTATGCTTGGAAATATTCAATTTATGATAATTTAAGGATTAAGAGTAAGGACAATTTTTCTAAGATGAAAAATTTGTCATTACTTGTCCTAATCACTTGCCTCATGGCTTGGACAAAGTATTCAACTCCTGCCACTTACATGAGGAGTTTATTTTGCCTCATGTTTTCCACCCATGGTCAGTTAGGCAGAATTGACATGGTGGAAGGGTGGAGAAGGGAAAGACTGCTCATTTCATGGCAACCAGGGAGCAAAAAAGAGAAGGGAATTCAGCAGGGAGATAGACACTTCCAGGTTCTGCTCCCAGAGACCTGCTTCCAACCAGACTTTATCTCCTAAGAGCAGAGTTAGTGCTTTCATTATGTAGCCCTTTAGTAATCCAATAACCATCAAAAAATGATGCCTTTTTGGGACACCTGATATCCAAATCATAACATTATCATACACAAAATAATACCTTATTACTCTCTATAACTCTTAATTGTCCTAGCTATGTGTCTGTATGTGGATTAACAACTGTTAGAAAACAAGTCTGACCCATATCTGCTTGTTTACTATAATTATATAATGGAGAGTTAAGCAATTATTTTTCTGTGATATCACTTCAAGAAGTCATTACTATCAGAGATACAAATTTGCAGCTTTTTTCAAAAAGGAATTGTTGATTGAAATTATGATATAGCTGATTTTAAATTGTGATAGATACTGTAAGATGTTTTCCCAAAAGGATTTAATGAATAATACTTTTACCTTTACTGTTAAAGATTATTCTTTTACTCATATTCTTAAAATTTATAGTGCTACCAATAGTTAACTTTAATATTTTTAAATTGACAGATGTAGAATAATGTGGATTAGGACCCTCTTTTCATTTTTATTGGCTCTTTGTATTTGTTTTGTAAATCTCCTATTTATATGCTTTTTTATTTTATGAGGTTGTTAATGCTTTTCTCTTATAAAAGTCTAGATATCAAATTTGAGAATGTCTTCTCCTTGCACAATACACATATTTTGATTGTTTTAAGGGCAAAATGATAATTAAAACATTTAATGAAACATAGATTGAGTAGATTAACTTAATTTATTATCTTTTATTATATGCTATGAGCTAGTCAAGTATCACTTTTAATTTCTCATTTTTTTTAGCTTTCTATATATTCTCTGGTAATTTCCAGATTTGTGTTATTGCCATTAAATGATATATTTGCAAATGCTTTAATGAGTTGAGAGGGAGATGTATTGCTATTGCTTTTATTTTTGTGAAAAAGAAATGAAAGACCCATTTTTATTTTTTATTTACTTTAGTCTCTGAGATACTTTATCTTTAATATTTTATAAATGCTTATAAAGAACAAGCATAGTTTCTTGCCAATGAAGCTTTGGTATGAATTTAAAGTTTACTTCTCTAGGGATAAATATCTGCCTTTCCCTAGCAAAAGACATTTTTTGTCTTTAAAATAACTTCTTATAATGAACAAATAATCACATTCTACTAACGTCAGCTTCCCAGGAGAAGGAAAAATCATTATCTGGTATTTTTGATTTTCAATTGTAGTGTAGGACAGTTTCCCAAAAGCCTCTCCTTCCAATTATTTTATATAAAAGTCTAGTGATTTTTATTATCTTATTTATACAGTTTTAAGAATCTCTTCCTTGCTTTTAACTTGGTGTTTCTTCAAACTACAAAGTTTTTGCTTTTATGCATCCGTATACACAACATTTAAATAACTTAGCCACTCACTCATTTGTAATGGACCAGATTTATTTGTTACCAGGGCTTTAGCCTTTTTTTTTTTTATTTTGAAGAGAATAAAACCAAATGAGAGAAAACAAAATGAGGTCAGTCAAAACAAAAGGATGGACATAGTACATGACTTAAAATCAAAATACAAGGTGATCAACAATGGTTACCATAATGTTTCTTGTTATCATCAATAGAATAGCCCATATCATCAAGTATAATAAAATTGAACATAACACTACAGAACAAAATCAATAAAAACAAAACATTGGAGATATTATAGGACTTCAAAAGAAGATAATAGTCAAGCCAGAATGGGTATCATAGTGAATCTTATTGTCTTCAAGGTAGTTGCTTATACTCTCTGACTTGATACTATGAAACAAAATAGATTTGAATAAAATCAGTCAAAACAAGATAGAAATCAAACAAAAGAGATTCAAATAAACACAAGACAGTGATAGCAATACAGGGCTTCAAATTAAGTTAGTAGGAAATCAAAAATGGTTACCATAGAATATCCTTCTATCTTTGGAGCAGCTGTCCATGCCATCAAATCTAGCACAAGTAGACAAACTGGAGCAGAATATAACCAAAGTAAACAGAGCAATGAAAACAATATTGGTTTCAAATCATGACATAAGATTAACAATGGCCATTGCCTGCCCTTTTTATACAATTTCTCCCCTTTTGTTTTCACAGGGTGCAATGTACATTTTGTATCTCACTATCTCCTTTAATTTTTAGATCAGGGAGGCAACCAACTATTCACCTAAGTGATTCTGAACCTTTTTACCCCTGAGCATGATTTCAGGTTGTATCCATTTACCTACAAGAGCCTCAAGGTTTTCCTTCCTTATAGCTGAGTAGTTTGCCCTTGTATAAAAGTGTTATGTCTTTCAACCACTTTGCAGCTGATGGGCAAGCTACTCCCACTTTTTTCTGTTTCCCTGTTACATAGAGCATTATTTTCTCATCTTTGACTTTCAGTGCACAAACCCATTTTCAGCTTAATTATATTTCTTATATAGCGCATCTTGATGGACACTATCTCCTGACCCACTCTGCCTGTGTTTCATTAGTGTATCAAGGCCATCTATATTAGTGATTGTGGGCAATCTTCTCTGCCTCATCTCTGCCATGCTATTTTTCTGCCATTGGTTGTCTACTTTTCACCTTCATTCCACTGTCTGCCCCATTTCAGTGAGCCCCCTCTGCTTCTGTTCCTGAAACCATGGTCTTTTTTCTCTGTCTCTAGAATGTCCTTGAGTAGTTTTTGTAGGGTTGGATTGGTGATCATGAACTTCCCCAGTTTCTCTTTGTCATGGAAGCATCGTGTTTATACATTAATTTTGAGAGATAGTTTTGCATGGTACATCAATCTGGGCTGGAGGTTATTTTCTTTCAGGACTTGGAATACTTCACTCCAAGCTCTTCTTGACTTGAATACTTCACTCCAAGCTCTTCTTGATTTGATGGTTTGTGTTTAGAAATCTGCCATGATTCTAATGGGTTTTTCTTTATAGGTGGTCTGTTTCTTTTCTCTGACTGCTTTTAATATTCTGTTCTTCTGTTGAATTTCTGGGATTTTGATTAATATATATCTGGGTATAGATCTATTTTGGTTATAGTTTGCTGGAGTTCTATATGCCTCACTTTTCTGAATATCATTTCCTTTTCCTATGATTGGGAAATTTTCTTTAATTATTTCTGTAAATATCCATTGTATTTCTTTTGTGTTTACCCCTGCGCCTTCATTCACATTTTTTATTCTTAAGTTGTATATCCTCTTGTCATCTTTTAGCCTTTGTACTGTTACTTTCTGGTTCCTTGTTATTTTTAAGAGTTCTTTCCTTTTGTGATTACAAGTTGCAAACCTGTCTTCAAGGTTTGATAGTCCATCTTTAGTTTCTTTCAAGCAGTTTTGGAGCTTTCAATGGAGTTTTTAAATTCTTGCTAATTTGTTTGAATCTGTTTCATGTATTCTAAATTTTTAATATTCTTCATTGAAGGATTCCATCCTTTTTTATGCTCCTCTATTTTTCCATCTTTGTCTTCTTGAGAGGTACTTAGCATTTCTTTTATTATTTTTCTTATATCTTCCTTTACTTGTATTAATATTTCTGTTTTTAAGTTTTTTATAGCTTCATGAAGTTGTTTTTTAGGTCACATGCTGTTGTTTCAGAAACTGCAGGCTGCAACTCCCAATCTCTTCTATGTTTACCTCTCTTGGGCCAGTAATGCTTGGATTGGAGGCCAGAGATTGACTTTTGTTTCTTCCTCTTGTTATATCCTGCTTTCTTCCAGACAAGTATGTAGTGGGGTCCTGGCACTTCCTGTACTGGTTATAATTATTCAGAAGCGTGCTGGCTAGGGATTGCTGCTTTCCCCAATCTGCTGTTGACTACTGGAGGATAAGCAGGGGTAGGGCATGCTGTCCTCTCCCTTCTGAACTGGTTAACCACAGGGAGTCTTCACTACATTAGTGTGTGCCATATACCAGGATTGGTTAGGGATAGCTTTAGGGTAAACCTTGGCCTTGGCTGTTTGATCACATACAGAGGTGGGACTCACTGTAAGAAATTTTCACCAATATGCTCTGTGCTAGAAGTGGATAAGTGAAGCCAGCTGCATTTCTGGTTCTGGGATTATCCTGCCCTACTCCAAAATGGTGCCCAGCCTATCACCCACTCCCATGGGAGGACCGAGTGCCCCACACTCACCACAACTGACAGAAGGGACACTTAAAAGGTGATTAGATTATGGAAACATTATAAGAGGTGGAATCTGGTTATGTGTGAGTCACTGGGGTATGACCTGAATAGTCCCTGACTTTTCCTCTATCTTCTTTCTGCTTGCAATGACACTATGTTCTATGTAGGCTCTTTGCCATGTCATTCCTCAGTTTAAAACTGTAAAACATGAATTGAAACTACTGAAATGTGAATCAAATTAAACCACTCCTTTGTTAGACTGTGGGAGTCAGGTATTTTGTCCCAGTGATAAAGAAAATGACTGAGGCAGATTTGGGTATTAAATAATTTTTTCAATGCTGTGGTTATATCCGATCATATGACTTAGAAATCTTTGAAACTGGTTCATAGAAGATGTTTGGACAAGTTTATGGATGTCTGCTAGAGAAACTCTAAAATGTTGTTTGCTGAGCTTGCTGTGTGATAGTCATCAGAACTTAAAATCTCAGCATAGTAATAGAAATACAGACTAAAGGCTACCCTGATGATATTTTAATTGTAAGGAAGAACTTCATTGGCATCAGGAATAGAGAACTTTGGTAAAATTATTTGAGAGAAAATTTGTCTATAATTTGTGTATTTTCTGAGACTTTGCAAAAGACTAAGATTAAGAATGCTGGGCTATTTCTTCTAGTGGAGGAAATTTCAAAGTAGCCCAATATTGCAGTTCTGGCTTGATATTGCTGATGGCTTTTAGCCATCTATGGTGACAAGTAAGAGTAAAATGCCATGTTGAATAATTTGAAAAATTTTCCTGATGGCTATAAAGGAAGCATCTATAAAACTGGGGCCTATAATATATTTGGCTAGGAGAGTTTTGCTGCTAAAAATGTTAACATTAAAAAGAATCCAATAATCATATTGTACTATGCACATACACCAATGTAGTTTTTTTTTAATGTGAAGCCAGTACTTTTAGTCATGAGAATAGAAAGGGTACTTTGATTGTATCTCCCAAAACAGACTTTATTTTGAAAAGAAAGCCCCAAGATGCTTTGCTTTCTAGGCCAAAGAGAGAAATGCTTCCCAGAGTTCAACCATCCAGGCATTCAGAGTCCTCTGCAGCCATGATCTAAGAGGGCCCAGTTACTGCTTGAGATGTTTGTTTAGACCTTGGTGTCATCCTTGTGGTCCTAGTTTTTCAGACCTCCAGAATGCAAGACTTTTATGGTCAGGAAGGTTTTCACCCAAATTTAGAAGAATCTAGGTAGGCAAAGCTGTGTAGTAAAGATATGTGATGAAAACAAAAGAGTAGTGGATACAAGACAAAGTTTGAAAATTCAGGAACATGGTATATCTACTGAGGAAAGCCACATGCAGTGAGTAAAATCTTTGTAAGAAGGAAATCATGAATACTACAACCTGAAATACTGTAGGGGTGAGGACCACCAAAGGTATTTGGAGTTTGCATATTTGTTCTATGTGCTGGACACAGAGCTACAGAAGTTAACATCTGTCTTGCAGATTTTTGATCTTACATTGTTTTTTATAAGGGCTTACACCTAAAACTTTGCCTTGAGTCTCAGAAGAAATTTTGGACTTTGACTTTTCAGCAGTGGTAGAACTCTTACGTTTTTTGTGAATATCAGAGTTTGATTAAATGTATTTTGTAAAAGAAAGGCACATGAGTCTTTTGGAAGTCAGGGGTGAAATTTTGTGTTTTATATCTAGATGTACTCCAAGAACATCAAGCACTGACAGAAGGGGATTTTGAAAGCAATTGGATTATTGGGGTGTTAAGGATAGCTAGCAGTCAAAGGCAAATCACTAGGAGCATGACCTGGAAGGGCATCTCCCTCTTTTTCCTTCCTTTCTGTTTCTTAGTCGTCATGTAATGAAGAGCTTTCCTCTGCTTAGGTTCTTTGCTATGTCTTTTCTGTGTTTAACCCTGAACAACATAGATGGAAATTTCTAAACCATGAGCTAAAATAAACCTCTCTTTACGTCCTGAACATCAAGTATTCTGTTCCTGCAATGAAGAAGGAAGGCAGATCTTTTCTATAATTATTATTTTTAGAACATTATACATGACATATATAAGTACATATAAAATATAAAAATTAGGTTGTATATTTCTGAAAAATAACTATTATATTTTAAAAATTCTAATCACTTGCTATATATATTGTACTTTTTAACAATTTGAAGTGAAAAAAATGTCAAAAAACAAGTTTTTGCTAAAATGCTATTGTTAGATTGAAGAAGTCCAACATTTTCACTGTTTTTTGGAAAGAATTTGTTTAATCTTAAATTACTTACTATGGGTCATAGGTAATCTGTTCTGTAATGCAGCAGAAGATTACTTTCTTGGCAAGTGAATGGCCTGGAAAGTTGGAAATATTTGTGCTTATATTGTGTATCCATTTTTTATGTCTGTATCTTGTAATCTGAGCAACTACTGTGAAAATAATGACACAAAGATTAACCATTGTCACTTTCTTATTATCGTTTTGAAGTTTTATATCATCTTTTTCTTTTTTCTCTTTTAAATAAAAAGTAGCAAGTTTAGAACCAAATAACAAATCATCCTATTCCAAAAAGAGAAGACAATAGAGACTTGCTGCTAACATTGTTTGTACATAATCTCAGTAAGTTTATCCTGTTTATAAGAAATAAGCCAAAATTAATATATTGTGTTATAAAATTTTGATTCTCATGATAAACAACCTTTTAGCACATTTGTGTCTAGATTTCTTCTTATACAAAAACATTTTATCCTCTAATCACTGTTTTAACTACATTTCACAAATTTTTACATGACATATTGTCATTAAAATTTAGTTTGCTATAACACTTTTTTAAATCATTAACCAGATTATGTCAAAATGTGTTGACTAATTTCCAAATTCTAAATATTTGGATGTTTTTTCTTAGGTGTTTAAATACTTTAATTCTTTTTTGGACCAGGATCATCCTCTCTATAGTTTTAACTTTTTAAAGTTTGTGACTTGGTTGATAGCTAATTTATAATTTGTCTTGAAACTTTCATGTGTTCTGTAATTATTAGCAGTGATCGCCTATAAACCTCAGCAAGGTCTATGTGGTACAGATGTATCAGATATTTTTTGTCTTCATTTTTTATACTTGTATCATTATTCAGTTGCTGTGAGAAGCTAAATATTTATGAATTGAATCTGTTGTTCTATCTTTAATTTTCTCATTTTTTTGCTTCATATATTCATGTAATATGTGATTCTGTTTTTAAGTACAAATACATTTAGGAATAATATGTGTTTCTAATGAATTTGAACTTTTATTATTATAAAAGGTTTCTTTAAATTGAACAATCATGTTTGTGTATAAATTAGTTAACTTTATTACAAAATTTTGTTATAATTTTAGGAGATCTGCTGAGGTTAAGATATTTATGCTCATCTTCTCATTTGGTCTTGAGTTGACATTCTGACACTTTATGCAAAATGTAGAATCATTTTAACCGTAAATTTGTATTGATTTTTGTCTCCTTTTTGAGATAATTGTCATGTTTACCAACCTGTGTGTTTCAAATCTGTGGATTCAACTAGTCATAAATAGCTAATATTGAGAAAATAATCATGTATAAGATGAAAATGTAAGGACTTTTTTAATTGTCTCTCAAACATTGCAGTGTAATAACAATTTACATAGGACTAAAATTGTGTTAGCTGTAAATAATCTAGTGACGATTTATAATATAAAGGAGAATGCACATGGTTTAAAGGCAAGCAGTACATCATTTTACATAAAATACTTAAGTATCACAGATTTAGTACACTTGGGGCCTCCTGGAGCTAATTCTTACTAAATGCTGAGATTTGAATATATATATATATGTAAAACAATGTTAAAATTTTCATCTTAAACAATTCTTTGGAATTTAAAACCTTTAAATTGTTCGTCTTTAAATATGATCCCAAATGTTAATCAGTTTGGTGGTTTTTATTCATTGTGGAAGTTCATGATTCCCTTTAGTGTTGCTTTCTCTCACAACAACAACAAAAAACAAAAATACCCTGTAGTTTTTCTAGTAATGTGCTTGTATCAGCAACAAAATCTCTTAGTTTTTTTCCCCCTTCAAAATTCTTATTACTTTTCTTAAATTTTAAATATATTTTCACCTGTAATAGAATTCCATGGTAAAAGCTTGTTTCAGCACTTAAAGATGCTTATGGACTGACTTCTTTGTTTGGAGTGTTCTTACAAGACTTCTATTACCACTTGAACATTGTTTTCTGCAATGAATAATATTTCCCTGAAATTTTTCAGGTTTATTTTGTAATTGTGCTTTTAGTGATTGTACTATAATGTGCCATGGCAGACTTGGGTCTCTTTTGTTCAGCTTCCTGGGTTCCTCAAAAGAGGGATTTTATGTGTGTCATTAAAATTTGGAGGATTTTAACGATGCCTCAAAACATGTTTCTACTTCATTCTCTCTCTGAATTCATTTTGAGATTCCAATTATCTGCTTTTTTTTTTTAAAAAAATAAATTTGATATATTCTTAACATATCAAGGTTGTATATGTTTTGTTTCATCTTCATGCTGGATAGTTTCTATTGATCCATGTTCATTAGCAACTACTGATTATTTCCTTTCCTCTATTTTACTATTAAGCCAATATTATAAATTATTTTATTTCACTTGTTCTTTTTGATTGTAACAGTTCTGCTTGGCTATTTTTGTATAATAACCTTTTGTAGGTTCTTATTTCTTATCTTTTATGCATGATAAATCAGTTTTCTTTTTATTGCTGGATTAGTTCATTCTTTCTGACTGGAAGATTTTGCCTAAAAAATCCAAATTTGCTCTCCTCTCTACTATTATTTCTTGAGCATCTTTTACTCCAAAAATGGGTTATATTTTCTGACTTTGCAAGTCACATAATTTTGGATTAGACTCTGAAAATTGTTAGCATCATTTTTCAGATTAGATTCTATTAAAGACCTCAAATAATTTTCGATTTTTGTTTTATTATATATTAGACTTGGTTAATTAAGTCAAATCACATGTTCAGTCTAATATCTATTGAATTTAATTAAAGTCAAATTGTCCAGTCTGCTTTGGATTTTTACACACATCTGTCAAAACTGCATCCATTATCTTTTGCACATGTGGAACTGATGAATCAATCAGTAAATAAGCAGAAATTGTTCACATAATTTGTGGTTTCTTTTCTTTTACTTTCTTCTTAGGGTCAACCTCAATTTTTGCTCCCTTTTTTTGTCATAGGATCTTTCCTTGGCTTTTTCGGCTAAACAAAAATTAAAATTTCTCTTTCAGTTTTAGCTGTTTAATGATATCAATGATTTCTAAATCAAAGTAACAAATATAGAAAGTAGTCCTTCAAGACCATTTCCTCCAAATTTCAAGTTTCTACTGAAATCTGCCTGCTTTATTTCCCTTCTATGATATTCTGATTTTTAAACTTTTATCTTAAAGTTTATTTAAAGAGAGGGGAAAAATAAAGCAAAACAGAAAAAAAAGGGTAGAAACAATACAGAATTTTAAAAAAATGAACAGTAAGAAATCACTAGTTGATACATTACATATTGTCTTCCTGGATGTAGTTGTTCAAGTTTACAAAATCAAAGCATACAAAGTGGACATTCAAACAGTGAGGTTGCAAACATCTCTGTTCTCTGATCCAACAAAAACTTAGCAGCATAACTATCAATCCTACACCCTTAAATATACATGCAGTTACATCCTTTAGAGCACTTGCTTTTCCTCCTTTTGCTTTTTAAGTACATTATCTGCTTAGTTATATCATGTTTCAGGTTGCTAGTACCTTGCTGATCTGTTTTGTTATTGTTATTTACTGTTTAAAATTTTTTTCTTGTTTATTATTATTTTTTATTTTATCTATTTTATTTTGAAGGTAGTAAAATACAGCAGAACTAGACAGGACATAGCCAACTGAGGCAGTGCAGTGAAATTGGCACAGAACCTCACTGCAGGCCACCGGGACAACAGCAATAGGCACAATAGTACATCTGGTTTTCTTCACAATAGTTTTTCCTTCAATCAGGTAGAGCAATATCAACGGAAGTACCGAAATTACAAGAACAGAATATTGAATAGAGCAATATCATTGATCAGAACAGAGAAAAACAGAGATAAAAATATTTGCCCTCAAAGAGATGGCAGAAGAAAATCCCCTTATTTCTTTATTGTATATAGCCAAACTCCCAAGACATGCTCAGATCTCCGGCTCTCACTTGCTAGCGTGGGTGGGGGTAGAGGTGGGGGTGTGAGGTAGTGGGTGGGGTGGGGAAGTGTGGGTGGATGTTTGATTCTTAGCCCACACACTGGTAGGATCACAGTCGCCCACCAGAGGAGTGAACTGGCTGCCCATTTTCCCAGAGTCCCAAAGTCCAACATGATGCATTGCAGATCTCAGGAAACACTGATATGGTTCTCACCTTGGGGCAGCCATGGCTTTCCAGGCCACAGCCACTTACAGAACAGCATGTTGGTGGCTACCTGTTTTCCCAGAGCCCCAAGGTCCAACATGGCACATCATGGATCTCAAGAAACGTTGGTATTGTTCTAAACTTTTTTTCAGGGCTAATACTTTAGGTTAGTCAGTTTTTTAGAAAGGCTTATTTCTTCATAAAAATACTTATGAAATTTACAACTTTAAAAGGATTAAAAGAAAGCAAACTACATCAAAGTTGATAATAATAATTACAATAAATACAATACCATTGATTACCATATGCAATTTTCTCAAAAAGCTTATGACAGTACTACATTATTTGTTTGCTCATCTTCCTCTTGTCATTTAGTAAATTGGATCTTTATTTTGATTGTCTTCTTTTACATAAGAGAAAATAATTTTCTTGTTTTTCATCAAACATTGTTCATTTGAGTGTTCTGACAGCTTGTTAATAATAACAAACTTTTACAAATAGAAATAAGTATAATATCTGACTAAAATTTGCTGTCTCATTTATAAAAAAGGTATAGAAGCCCTATATTATAGATTAATAATATGTTAAGCATTGCTTTAATCCTTACATTGTCATTTCAAATTCCTGAAATGCTTCATCGAAAGCAGGGCTTTTGAGGTAGAAACATCTGATTTCCTATCTCAGTTTCTCTCAGCAGTTGAGCAATATTTTTCTAATTGCCTAACTTATAAAACATTTAACTTTATGTATCTAAAAATTCACTTCATAGGTTAATTAAAATTTAAGAAAAGGTGTTAATTGATCTGGCATAGTACCAGGCACACAGAAAATAATTAGTAATCAGTTATCTTCTCCAAAGAACTGTATCTTAAAAATTGAACATTCCATTATAAAAGAGTTGAGTTAAACTGAGTTTCAGATTATTATTCAATAGTAAACATTAAATGTAAAAATAATTACAAATAAAATCTTTATCAAAATATGATTTTTTCATAGAATCATTTTAGATTATGGTAAGATATATATCAGACATACAAATCTTTCTTCCCCTGGAAGACATAATGCATATTTTAGTCCTTTTTGAGTAAAGTTTCATTATCTTAAGAAGCATATGAATTTAAATGCATATTTAATTTTTAGAAGACAGACCTGAATGATAATTTCAATTTATATGTCATTTGGATTAGGAGATGAGTACCTTTAGCGATGGGAAACAAGGTTTCTATTGGCAATTTAAATCTCATAAATAATTAGAAATGTCTTGTCAATATGTTTTGAAAGGTCACTTCTCCTTCTATGAAATTTGGAGAAGTTTCTCATATTTTCAAACAATGAGACATCAAGAATCATTTTAAGAACAAATTACAAATACAATTTTATTATTTTACGTTTTTAATATTTATATGTGAATTGAATATACAAAACTAATTACACAAATAATTTACTATACAATAAAAACTGAAATTGAGTGCCAAAATTAAGCATTATAATTAAACAAAATTTTCAAAATAAGAAGATATTTTAAGAATACAAAAAATTTGTTGTCATGGCAACGAAATACAAAACTGCCAACATGAGAAAGCATGTGGATGAAGCAGAAGTGAATAAAAATATGATACTTTGGGAAATCCTGCCTACAATATTTTCCTCAATATATAGGTTTGTTTCATGCACTTTTGAGGTAGTGTTATTCTCTTATTATTTGATTATAGTATTTTATTTTGTTTTTTCACAAAAAGTATTTCATGTGTATCTGTACCAACTCCCCAAGGTGCATGTATTCATTATGTGTCACAAATGTGCACAAGTAAAAAACAAATACAAATATTTTTGTTTTTTAATTAAACTATTATCTCCCCATTTTTTGGATTATATGCATATTCATCTATTTTTTCTAATTCTTTTGCACTCCTAGTCTAATTTTAAAATATGTATTATATTATAGTAAGAACACTGGACATGAGATCAGCCCTCTTAAATTTTTAAGTGTACAATAGATTATTATTGACTCAGTCCAAAGCTAAACACATGACTTTCCAAGTTTATTCATCTTACTTAACTCAAATGCTATGTCCATTGATCAGTATCTCCTGATTTTCTTTTCATCTCACAACCTAGAAACACCATTCAACTGTACTTCTGTGAATTTTCTCATTCTAGTAGAATCATGCACTATTTTTTTTCTTTGACAGGATTTTTTCATTTTGCATAATGTCCTTAAAATATATTCATGCTACCTTATCCTGATGAATTTACTTCTTTTAAAAAACTTGATAGTATTCTGTTGTGTTTGTATACTGCATTTCTTTATACATTTATCTTTCAATGGACATTTAGATATTTCCACATCTTTGTTATTGTGAGCTGAAGCATAAACTTGGGAATCTAAAAGGTATCAACCTCCTTCAATGCACACCTATTTGGAAGATAGTTTATGTTGAGTCAATTTTGATGTAAATTTCCTTTAGAATATGTATGATTCTTTTTTGTTGTTTTCTGTTTTTGCTTAATAGTGTTGAGGATGGAATCTAGGACCTTTTACATGCAGGCAAACACTCAAATGCTGAGCTAGGTACTCATTATGATTTTCTATTTATTCCCAGTGTCTATATTATATTCAACTTGTACTTCCATAATATACTTTTATATCAGATGGATCAACTCTTTAGTTACTGGCTTTAAGATATACTTTTTAAAATAAATATTGCAGCATTGAAAATAATTGGAAAATATCACATGACCCATTGGTGGTACCTCTCAAATCAAAGTATAGTATAGTAGGTGCTTCAACCAAATCCTAACAACTACAAAGGATGGTTTTTAGGTTCTATTAATGTTACTGTGGTGTTTATATAACATAGAATTAGAACTAAATGTCCATGGGGCAGAGCTCAAGGAAAATACTGGATATATATTGTTTTCCTTATTTCCTGTAATGGACACTCCTGTGATTTAATTTATTTTATATAATAATGATTTTATAGACAGAAACAGATGTTTATAGAGTTCTTCAACTAAATATTACATGACTTTCTCATGCATTGTTTCACTCTCTTTGGTCCTTACCCTTAATTTTGGGATCAGATGATACTAAAGTTACATACCTCAGGTTCTACTTTCTGAAAGAAACAGGTTAGAGCCAACATTTAGGAAAAGAAAAAAAAACTTAAATTCATTTTAGGAATCTTATTAAATATTTCTCTAACATTTACACTGTATTTCTCTTTTATATAAACATTAATGTCACAATAATAAGTTGACAAAATAGGGCAACATTGTGACATCTATATAAGTGCAATAATAAATTTTACAAAATAACTATAAAATAATTTACAAGCCTTTTTCCTTTAAAAAAGAAAAAAAATAATTTAATCATATGAATGATACTGCTTAGCTATTACCATCTTGTTTTAAAATGTTAGTAACTACAATTACATTACAGAGTGAAACAAATGTAAAATGCAAAAATGTGTAAATATAATACTCAGAAATCTCAGAACTATAGATGAGTTAATCTACATTTAATAAGAAAGCAGTAGCAGGGTATCCTAGAAACAGATTATGAAAAAAACAAAGTAGTTTGTTTTCTCCATTTTAGCCTTCCTCAGGAATAATTTTTGCTAATTTTTGCATCATTATTAAATAGCATATATTTATCAGATGCAAAGCAGTGATATTAAAATATTTTATGATAATTCTCATTATTTTATGGTAATACCTTTATAAAACACATTTTGTAATTGAAGGATTTAATTGAAAGTAATTTATTCATGTTGTTGATAATTTGAAGTATAATGCAATGATAATGTAAACATTTAAAATTACTTAGTTATATGAATAAAATCTGATTAATATAGCTTACAGTAAATTTCTGCATATCACAATCTTGATATAAGCCTACTTTCTCTTTATAAACAAGTAATTTTTTGTTGAGTTAAATTTCTGTTTTTCTTTTTTTTTCTAACTCACAACCTTTTGTTTGCCAGGCAGGTGCTATGTCACTGAGCTAAATCCTCAACCCAAGTTAAATTTCTTTAATCTTGCTTTTGAATTTTTTTTTTAGTGTAAAATATAATGTAGTAGCATAAAAATGATTATAGTGCTAAAGTTATCACACACATAGTATTTACACTCATTATGCATATTTTTCCCTGTGATGCAACTTCATTATATGTCAAAAATAAACAGTGAATATAATTTAAATTGTATAATTTAAGTTAAGTTGTATCAGAATACAATACTTTTTCAAAGAAAATGTGGTTATATCATCAACCAAAACATTTGTGGCTAGGCACAACTAGTGGTAAAATGACCATTTGTTACTTCTAAGGACAATTGTGTTTTATGCCTGTTTTGATAGATTTATCCATGTAGCTCTCTTATACTCTCAATTTTCCTAGATTAAATGACAATCTCTGTAGCTAAACCAAATAAATACATGGAAAAACAGAAGTGTATCTGATAGTCATAGGTTTCAAACAATGTAGTAGTTCAATTACAAATAATTCAGTAGGTTTGGCCAGTTCAGACCTCATTGTGAAAATCACGTTGAAGCTGACATCTGGGGATACTCATATGGAAATCTAGAAGAAAAAAAAATTCAAGGAAGAAAGAAAGCCAAGTGAAATTGTCTGTGGTGGGAGAAATTTTTCATAGTCAAAAGAACAGAAAGACCAGTATGACTGTAGAGGGCAGTGAGAAGGTGGGAAGTAAACTGAACTAAAATACTTAAGAGTGGTAAGCAGAGCTAGATTCTCTGCTAGCATTTGTTAAGCAGCTACAAAAAATATTGATTTGATTGTATATGTGATAGAAATCTATTGGAAAACATTTTGACAGAGGAAGAAATATAATTAAATTTATACTTTTAACTTTTTTTTTTTTTGGTACTGGGGATCAAACTCACAACCTCGCGCCTGCCAGGAAGGCGCCTAAGCCACTGAGCTAAATACTCAGCCCTAAATTTATATTTTTAGTAATCTGATTTCTAAATAGAGATTGAAATATGAGGTAGATGAAGAGCCATTGAAATTGAGAAAGAAGAATGCATATATTGACTTGGACAGGAAATCTTTAAAGAACATTTGACAAAGATTAGCTGACTGATCCATTGAGAAGCTTGTGAGATTAATAAATACTTCATTGACTTTTTGGTATGAAAAATTTGACAACTAAAAGAAGCTTTTATTGAGGAGAACACAGGTGCAGAAGCAGATTTTATGAGAGCAAAGCAAAATCTATATTTCCACATAGTTAATGTTAGAGTATCCAAATAAGATCCAAAATTTAAGATACTAAATATGCAATTGATTATTTAGTGTAAAGTGCTCATAAAGCATCAGAGCTGGAAATACAACTTTTTGCATTACTGCCATGAAAATATTTAGTGTCACAGAAAAGGGTAACATTTTAAAAAATTGTATTTTAGAATAAAACCAAGCAAAAGAATAAATCCAATCAAAACAAAACAGTGTAAATGACACAGGATTTCAAAACAAGATAATAGAAAATCAACAATGGTTACCATAATGTCTCTTGTTTTCTTCCAAATAGCTGTCTTTACCTTCAAACATAATGCAATCAAACAAAACAGAATAGAATAGAACCAAAAAAACCCACAAAACAATAAGTGCAATACACAATTTCAAAACAAGATAATAATAAAGCCAAAATTGCTATCATAATATGTCTTGTTATCCTTGAAATAGGTACCCATGCCATTAGATACAACAAAATCAAACAAGATAAAACAGAAAAAAACTAAACCAAACAAAACAATGAGAATGATACAGGATTTCAGAACAAGATAACAGGGAATTAACAGTGGCTACTACCTCATAGCTGCTATATTGTGTATTGTTTTCCTCTCTATATATAATCAGACTACTTATTTTAGGTCTGCAAAATCAGTGAAACACTAAAAACTATAAGCACTGAGTTGTATTTTGCCTGTTTAGCTAACATCACAGCCTGTGTTTCTCCAGATCAGCCGATTGCTTATGTTAGTGGTAACTGGTGGCTCTTGTCTCCTTGCCAAAGTGCTGGAAGGGGCTGGCCTCTGGCTCTCTTCCAGTCATCCTGTGCATGGTGCTGACCTATAGGAGGTCTTAGCTTATTGTTGACTTCTTATTCCCTTACCCTTTAGTCCACGAACAGCGTCAACTCATAGAAGGTCAGAAATTTCCCATACACTAGCTAGAGGAATTCTTAGTTTTTCCAAACTCATATTTCTGGACCCCTTTACTTTCTGTTACACTGCTCTCAATGCTGAGTGGCACCAACATGGATCATAGGTACAGCCAGAGCCAGGAAAAAGGTAACATTTTTAAGGAAGAAATGAGCTTAGCAGTGAGATTTATTTATCTCACAAATTCCTTTCTGATATCTTTTTAATTCTTATTAGATGAATCATTTCTATATTGTGAGAACAGGAATTTTATTTTTTTTAACTTACTTTTTATATTTTATTTTATTTTATTTTTAATTTAAACTTAAATATATTTAACATTGTCACCTTCCCTATTTATTTTTTGCCTGATTAGATTTAATATTTTAAGAGTCTCCTCATGTAAGCAATAATTCCTGGGTTCTTACATGTATAAATATATGTCTGTAGATTTCACGTTTTATGTAGGTAAATATTTATTCTGAAGATAAAAGTCACTGTGGAGTTTCTGAATCATCATAAATCACCTTATGGATTCTTTTTGCATTTTAAAAATTTTAATAGAGTATGTATTGGTTATCAGTCAATTTTTTCTAATACATAATGTAGAATAAGTAGCTTGATATCTCCATATTTTCAGTAAAAAACTTCTTTAATTATAGTTTCCAATTTTTATTTTGTTTCATTGTTTATTCTTCTAAGCAAAGGATTGCATTTCAGTAATTTTTAGTCAATTTTTCTTATTTTCTAGTAATTTTAATGTTATACTTTATGTATTGATTTATTTATATTATTTTAAGGTTTATTTTGCTTCGATTTATGTTTATCTGTTTATCCCTTCTGTGTGTCTTTTGCATTAATTTTCATTTCTATAGTGTATGTTGTATATATTGTTTCAGTGTTCCAGTACTGGAATTACAGACATGTGCCACTTTACAAAATTAAAGCATGCACAGTAGATATTCAAACAGTGAGAGTGTAAACAGCTAAATCATTCTTGTTAGGCAGTTGTGGTTCTAAGAGCAGACAACTTTCATACTGTGATGCACAGCTTACAGGATCTTCCTTACATGTTATTGAGATCACTGTACAGGCACACAGCTAACAACTTGGTAAAAAAAGATGGAGAAGCATTAAATAACGTGCTTCCATGGCTCTGTCTAAACTTTAATGCTGTGTGAGTAATGTGGGTTTTAAATCCTGGTGCACTATTAACAATATAGTGTATCAAGGCCATCTATGTTAGAGATTCTAGCCATCCTTCTCTGCCTCATTTCTGCTATGCCTCATTTCTGCTATGCTATTTTTCTGCCTTTGTTTGTCTAGTTTTCTCCCTCATTCTACTGCCTGCCCCACTCATTGAGGCCTTTCTGCCACTGTTCCTAAAATCCTGGTATTTATTCTCTCTCTCTCTAGAATGTCCTTCAGTATTTTCTGTAGGGTTGGATTGGTGTTCATAAACTCCCATAGTTCCACTTTCTCATGGAAGCATTTTGTTTCTCCATCAACTTCTAGTGACAGTTTTGCAGGGTACATCAATCTGGGCTGGAGGTTATTCTCTTTCAGGGCTTTAAATACTTCACTCCAAGCTCTTCTTGATCTGATGGTCTGTGCCAAGAAGTCAGGTGTGATTCTGATGGGCTTACCTTTATAGGTAACCTGTTTCTTTTCTCTGACAGCTTTTAATATTCTGTTTTTATATTGAATTTCTGGTATCTTGATTATTATATGTCTGGGTGTAGATCTGCTTTGGTTGTAGGTGGCTGGAGTTCTGTGTGCCTCACATAACCAAATGTTATTTTCTTTTCCCATGCTTGGGAAGTTTTCCTTAATTATATAATAGCCTTTGTAATTCACCTGTATGTATTCCTGCTTCTTTGTTCACATTTCTTATTCTTAAATTGTAGATTCTCTTGTCATTTTCTAGCATTTGTATTTTTACTGCCTGTTTCCTTGTTATTTTTAAGAGATCTTTCCTTTCATGATCACACACTGCCAACTTGTCTTCAAGTTTTGATAGCCTATCCTTAGTTTCTTTTAAGGAGTTTTGCCAGCTTTCAATGGAGTTTTTAATTTCTTGGTAGTCTCTTTGAATGTGTTTCATGTGTTTTATATTTTCTTTATATTCTTTATTGATTGTTTCTCTCCTTTTTTTGTGTTCCTCCCTTCTGCCATCTGTATTTTCCTGAGAGATGCTTCCTGAGAGCATTTCTTTTATTACTTTACTCATATCTTGCTTTACCTGATTTAATATTTCAGTTTTGAGCTCATCTACAATGAGCTCTTAATGTCCATTGAAGCCATGTCTGATGATGTGTGTTTGCCACCCTCAGTTTCCCTTGTTTTTCCCTCACCTGGATCAGTGCTCTCATGGTTCTGGGCTGGGGGCCTCCTCCTGCCTCTCTCTCCTGTCATGGTCCTGGCTTCCTCCACACATGTTACAGTGCAGGTCCCAGCCCCCTTCTGTGTTGGCCACGTTTCCTCAGAAGCATGCTGGCAAGAGACCTCCACCCTCTCCTGAATGCTCTTGTCACTGAGGTGTAAGCAGTGGCTGTGTATGCCTGCCCCACCCCTCCTGGCCAGCCAAACTTCAGGGGCCTTCACCCAGTTAGTACTTGCTAGGTTCAGGGAATTGATTTGAGGTTGCTCATTTGTTACCTGCCAGGGGCACAGCCCAGCCTAAGCAAATCCTAGGTATCTGCTCTGGGGAGGGAGGAACCAACTAAAGCCACCATCACTCCCAGTTCAGGCTCTCTGGGGAGGGAGGAACCAACTAAAGCCACCATCACTCCCAGTTCAGGCTCCTCCTGCCTGATTCCAACATGTCATGTCTCCCATCTGGTTGCGCCCTTCCTGTGGGGCAGTCTCATTCCCAGCACTGACCATGGATTAATGGAGGTCCCTTTGCCAGCTCTGCTTTCCATTGGGCTCACCAACCCCTGACTTCAGTGCTGCTGTGCTTCTTATGAGTGGTGGTGGGAAGGAGTTTTGGTGGCTCTGCAGGCCAGCATGGATTCAGGCCATTGCAAACTTGGCTGGTCACCATGAATGAAAACACAGTGTCCCATAATTTTTAGCTGTTTCAGTTGTAGTCCCGATGTATTTGACCAATTTTTTTACATTTTAATTTCTTTCTGTGTCAAGAGGATCCATCTCCCTTTGTCTGGGTCTCTCCAGGGTGTTTTATTCTGGCATATGAGTTGTTTTTCCTGGGAGGCTTTGTATTTTGTTGCTCACTGATCAGCCATCTTGACTTCTCTCCCTCTATGACTCTCAATACAATTATTTCATTAATTTTTAATATTCATAGAATAGCTTGGTTATCTCTTGCATTTGACAGTTAAAACCCAAAGTTATTCAGAATAATTAAAGAGATATATTTAGTGGAGAGATTCAGAAGGAAAAAGAACTGGGAAAAACACTATGATATCTAAAGAAAGACATTGATTTTAGGAACCTCTTAAAAATAAAATATTTAGTTAAATTTGATACCTTACTACTATTTCATTCTCTGACTCTTTTAATTCTGAACAATTTTAGAAGTTTCTAGTAATGTGAAATATAATGAAGACCTACTCTTAAAGTGAAATATGTTTCAAAAGATACTAAAATCTATTAGAGACATAAAAATTTAGACCAAACATACATAGTGAAATCTCACTGGGTTAAAAGACAATTTGCTATTAGATAATGAAATGATATGATACTAAACTGCTTTAATATTATTAAGGATACACTGTAGCATAAACTCCTAATTTACTGTATGAGCTTACTAGAAAATATCTAGTAGTTTGAGTATAGCAGGCCAGATCTAAAACTTTGAGTTCAAATCTTATTTTTCTCTTCTCTAGGTGAAATCACAATCAAGTTGAGTTTACATAATATTGATATTAAGTCATTTTTGGTTTTGAAAAATAATTAGGTAACATATCATATTTATAAAATAAAAATTTCCCCCAAATTCATAAAAAATTTATTTCAGTTAAATAATAGTTATCTTTATATAATTTGAGTCACATAAGAATATTTGCATACATAGTGCATTGTGTTAGACGTGGGTATAGTTTTAGTCTTCAGCATGTAGAAAGCCTGTTTTTCCAGTACCATTAAAGAAAGAGGCTTTCTTTCAGTGCATGTGTTTATCTTTCATCAAAAATGGTGGCTGAGTGTATTTGGAGTTGTTTCTGCATCTTCTAATCTGTTCCACTGATCCTCAGATCTGCTTTTTGCTAGAACCATGTTGATTTTATCACAGTAGCTTTGTAGTATGATTTCAATTTAAGAATTATGTGCTCCCTGCCTTGTCTTTCTTGTCCAGAATTGCTTTTGCTCTTGCATGTTTCTTTTTTCCTAATAAATTTTAGAAATATTTTGTCTAGTTTTTGGAGTATTTTGATCAAGGTGCATTAAATCTGTATAAAGATTTTGGGAGTATGTCTGTTTTCACTATGTTGGTTCTCCCTATTTATGATCAAGGGAACTCTTTCTATTTTCTGATATCTTCTTTGATCCCCATTTTCAAAGTACTATAATTTTCACTTCCTTTCTTAGATTGATTCCTACTTCTTTCTTTCTTCCTTTTATTTTTTTGATGTTAATGTTAAGGATGTGCTATCTCTAATTTCTTCTCTGAGAATTTGTTGTTTGTATACTAGAATGCTGTTGATTTTTTTAATGTTGATTTTGAGTAATGTTGATTTTCTTTCTTTCTTTTATTTTTTTGATGTTATTGTTAAGGATATGCTATCTCTAATTTCTTCTCTGAGAATTTGTTGTTTGTATACTAGAATGCTGTTGATTTTTTTAATGTTGATTTTGAGTCAAAGATCTAAATATTAAGACAGAAACATAAATGTACTGGAAGAGAAAATAGCTAGTAATCTTGAAGACAGAAGTGTAGGCAGAGAGTTCATAAACAAAACCCAGACCACATAGGAAAATCTTCAAGAATCAACAACTGGAATTTCATCTTATCAAAAAGGTTTTGCATGTCAAAAGAAATCATCAACTGAGTGAAAATACAACCTATAGAATGGAAAAAAAAGGTATCTTGTAGTTTCCCAGACAAAGGACTTCTAATTAGAACATATAAAGAACTGAAAAAGATCAGACCCCCAAATTTAAAGAGCTAGTGCAAAAATGGACATCTGAGATGACTGTGCACTTCTCAGATGAAACACAAATGGAAAATATACATATGTGAAAAAATATCTAAAATCATTAGTCACTCAAGAGATGTAAATTAAAACAACACTGAGATTCCGTTGCACTTCAGAATGAATGAATATCAAGAAATCAATAACAAATGTTGGAGATGCTATAATGGAAAAGGAACCTTCTGCACTATTGGAGGAACTGCAGACTGATGCAACCACTATGGACATCATTATGGAGCTTCCTAAAAAAGATGGAATTAGAGGTCCCATTCAACCCAGCTGTTCCTCTTCTGGTTATCTTCCCAGAAAAATTAAAAACATCATATCACAGTAATAATTGTGCATCCGTGTTTTACAGAACAATTTGTAATACCTAAATCTTGGAGACAACACAAATGTCCATTAAACAAGGAATGGATAAAACATATGTGGTCTTTTTATACAATGGAGTGCTAGCCAACATAAGGATAAATTAGAGATTTTTGTAGGTAAATAGATGAAACTCGAGACCATAATCTTAAGTGAAATAAAACAGACTCACATATGTAAACATTACATTGTGTCTCTGGTGTGAGAAACTGAAAGAGTAGATTAGGTCCAAGAGCAGATAAGGTCTAGATATTGTGAAATGGGAAAAAAATTTGTTCAAAAGGAAAAAGGATCTAGGACAGGGAAAGGGGTAAGAAAGGAAGGGAATAGGAAAAAATACAAGTTAGTTATATTATTAGTGCTTCTTAGTTCATTGAAAACAAAAGTTTTTGCTAATAGTATTTGGATAATTTTTATACCTATATCTTTTACCCTAAGTAAGTACTTTAAAGATAATAATATGCAATGTATTATTTTCCTATGACTTTGTTATGAAATTTTGTTTTACTTTTGTTCCATAAAAAAGAATACTTGCATGCATAAATTCAGTAAAATAGAGCTATCTCTCTCGTGGAATGTAAAAATATTAGACTAATAAAAATATATCTACTCACTCCTTTATTTTTAGTAAAAATCATTGATTTAATACTGACAAGATAGAAACCCTTACATATAAGCACAGAAAGTATGATGTATTCAATGTGAAAAGTAGTAGGAAAGCCTGTAAATCCTTATGTGGATAATTAATTTTGCAAGAATCATTACATTTGTTCCTAAAGAATTAATACATATGTTTAAGGAATAAAGAGAAAAAAAAACAAATGACCAAAATTAAATTTTAAAAAGTTTACATGACTATGGAGAGGACCAAAATTTGTATGCAAAGTTCTGAAGGTTAAAGAGATAACTTTTGAATGTCTTTGGATAATCAGATGCAAAAGTTACCTGGGACTTGGAGCAAGTAGAGTAAGGAGTGTTTAGGTGGTAGATCTGGGAAGGAACATGGAAATACATCTTGAAATTGTTGTAATATATATAAAAAGATGGCAAGATAGCAGTAAGAACTAACAGAGGTGGATAAACATGGAGAGAGTCAAAATCTCTTACATTAATGAATATTATCTTGAAGCAGTATAATAGTAATTAGTGGAAAAATGTGGATCATTTCTGAAGACATAAGTTATAAAACAGTGATTGATTTGCTGTGAGTAGTGAGAAAATAAGAAGGAATTTGAGTTACTGGATGCAAGATTTAACTAAATATACAGCAGATTGAAGAGAAATTTCTGCCTACTAAATTTTCCACTCCTCTGTACTCTGTTCTAGAGCTAGCTAAGTGTGTGAAACTGGACCAAAGAAAAGAAGTTCATATATACATTGGAGTGCTGCCAGCATTTAAATTGCCAAAATTAAATTATTTTATAAAGCTTCCAAAAAGAGTAAAGCTCACAGATATCTTGGTTTTGGTCTAGTGATATTGAATCCAGATTTAATGACTCCAATGACTCCACAATGTGATAAAATAAAATTCTGTTATTTTAACTAGTTTGTTATAGCTTATAACAATCTTTTTTTTTTTTTTTTGCTTTTTTCCAGTACTCGGGATTGAACTCATAACCTCATGCATGCCAGGCAAGCACTTATGCATCTGAGCTAAATTCCCAGCCCCACTTATAACAATCTTTATAAGAAATTAATACAAAATTATAATCCAACTTTTGTCTTCAATAAACTTTCATTTCAGTATTTACCTTAAATTGAACTTTTAATAGTCATTGCAAATTATTTTTCAGAATGAAAATTTTCATCAAAATGGTGCCTTTGACAAGACACAATTTTTGTTTTTATTATTTATTTATTTATTTATTTGGTATCGGGGATCGAACTCATGATCCTGCACTTGCCAAGTAGGTGCTTAAGACACTGAGCTAAATTTCTGGCCTAAGACACAGTTTTTTAGGAATTTTAATTTCTGAATCAGAATACAAAAAAGAATAAGAAGACATCAAGATATTTGATGAAAACATTTTTATTAATGAATATTTTGAGTTTAATGATGTTGTTTCATAATTGCAGTATTTTGTTCAGCTGCCAGTGAGTTTTTTAATTCTTCAAGAACTGTGAAATTTGGTAAACTCTTTGGTAAAAGAATAAATATTTAAAAAATTTCCCTTTTTTGTTACCAGAATATATTTTAATTATAGTTTTATTCTAAGTTAATTTGAAACCAATATCTGACAGAGAATTAAATGTAACATGAATTTGAATTCTACCAAAATAAAATTAGTTTTTAAACAACGTTTATCTTCAAAGTTTGTAAACTTTGGTCTTGAACTCAAAAAAGTGACAATACTTAACATAAGACTAGAAATTTAGAGAAGCATGTTATTTATAAAACCATCAAAATGCCAATGAATTCTTTACAGTGATATTCTTTACCTTGGAATATCCTCCTAAAATTACACAGGTTCAGAAATCTCCCTTGTTAGCTTCCAGGGACCTAGTAATAGTTACGTGCCTTATATTCATTCTCTCTTACATGGGGATATGGCAGTAAATGAAATAAAATTAAAATTAAAAAATGAGCTCTGGGTGATTACAAAGATAAAACTGTCACATATTATTGAAGAAAATTATCATGACATAAATAATATTTTATATGACCAACAGCTCCTTTCATGATCTCTTCACCAAAATTCATGAAAGTTCTCAATTGTGAGAGCTTTATAAAGGAATGTTTTGTCCAGCATTATTCTAATACCAAAACCAAGTTGATCATACAAGAAAAGAAAAATATAATTAATAAATTATCTTTCATGAGCATATCAGCACAGTCATAAACAAAATATTAGGACGTCAAACCCACGATGCATTGAAAGAATTATATACTCTGATAAATTAAGATTTAATCAAGTATTCAAAGATGGTTCAACATTAATTAATTAATGTAATTCATCACTTGAATATGCTAAAGTAGAATAACGTAATTCTTTCAAAAGACTAAAAAGGATGCTTGACAAAATATAACTCCTTTTATTCACACACACAAAAAAATCTCAGTATACTAAAAATGGAAGGGTACTTTCACAACTTGATAAAAAAATGTTTAATAATGAGGAACTCTAAACTTTCTCAATACCAGGAAGAAGTAAAGTGGATCATCCTATCACATCTTGTCAAAATTTTATTGGAAATTTAAGGTTAATTAAAACAGGAAAAAATAATTTTGTAGATATGGAAGGAAGCAATAAAACAGATGATACAGTCTGCTTTTCTGTAACTGGAACAAAATCCCAAACGCATTTGCAATTTAAAGGAAAATGGCTGATTTTTGTTCTTTTTTTCAGGGAATTCAGTCATTGGTTGGCTGACTTCAAGACCAAAATGGGATGGTGATAGGTCATGGTGGAGAAAAGTGCCTCAGCTCATGGCAGCCAGGAAACACAGCAGGAAGGAAGAACACAAACAAGAATCAACTCTTCCAGGTCACATCACAGGTGACTCACCTCCAACCAGGCCTAAGTTTCTATTAATATCCTCATCCATGAATTTGTCAATGCATTAATCCACTAAAGAATATCCATGAGCAAATCCCATGGATTATTTGAAATGAGTTCCTGCCAGATATTTTTGTGTTTTGTTTTGTTTTGTTTTGTTTTACCTCTACTTACTTGGTGTCTATTTTTTCACTCCCTTCTCATTCAACTGTTTATCTAGCTTCTTCAACTGTAGCTCCTATAGTGATTTTACTTTCTTGTTTCATGCAGGTTTCTTACAATTTTAAATTCTTTATCTCAAGTTTTTGGTTCACTATATTCTGTTCTCTTTCTTATTAACCCTCTGTATCCCCCATTCTGTTCCTTTTGCTCTTCCTTCTCTTATCTAGTCCTCTGTCTCCCCTTGATTCTTTTTCATATTACAAGTACACAAATATATCAACAGGTTCTGACAGCTGTTTTCTTCAATCCTGAAGTGTACCTCACTTGTATACTGGCTTGTTCTTTCCTCTGCATAGCTCTTCTTCAAACTCTCAACAATATGCTTCAATTGAAATAAAAGTCCACCAGCAGAATTTGACCCTGTATCTGAATTTTTACCTTTTATTATCCCCCATCTACCTCACACCTATTGACTGACTCTCCTCTTTTACAGCTCCCTTAATCTCTCCCTTAACTTCTCCTGTCACATTGTAGAATAACTATTAAGAGAAATTGAATATAAGTTGCAAGGAGTATTCATAAAGGGTGTAACTATAAAGGCAAGGTCTATCACAGATAAGTGATGTATTATTAGATCTGTTGATGGTTTTATAACTAGAAGTAATTCTTTCCTAAAAAAACACAGAGACAGAGTCAAAATCAGTTAAATAAAGCAGCCGAGGTATAAATACTGTCCTGGACAAATAAAGCTAAAAATAAATCATAGGAAAGCAGTATTTTGCTAAAAAGTACTTCATATAAATTGTAAATTCTCCTCATCCTACATGAACTTAACTTTTAAATGGAAAAATAAAAAATAAGGATATATATACACACAGTCTCTTTGGAAAACAAAGTAACAAGACCCCTAAAGATATCCCAAACCTCCACAGGCAGATCTAAGGGGGCAAAAATGGACAGGAAAGCAAATGCCAGGTAGCAGAACTACATGAATTATCTGAAGAAAAGATAAAGAAACTTAAGTGGTAAGGAAAATCATGACCCAATAGTTTATGAAATCATCATACATAGCGATGAATATGGATTTGGGGGAAACATAAAAAATTGGAAGAGCAAACCAAAATGGTTGAAAATATGAATGACAAACATACCAATAATATAGAATCCATGAAAAAATATCAGGTAAAATATAAGATACATGAAAATGTAAAGAATGCATAAACTTCAAAATGATCAATATGAAGTCAGGGTTTCTGAAATGTAGGTCAAAATAGTAAATTATAACAAAGTACTTGGCAAATCCTCAGAAAATATAAGGAAATAAGCAAAAATCTTCCAATGACTACCAGAAGATGCTAAGATCAATGAAAAGCTAATTGAATTTAGATAGAGTATAAGATAGCACACACTGAATAGCACACATTTGTTTACAGAACTCTCATATAAAACTTTCCAAATATGAGAAAAGTGGTTGGCATGCAAATAAACAAGACTTACAGAACAGTAACCAATTATAATGAAAAAATAAGCTTTTCAAGACATCATGATTCAAATACCAGATAAAAAAACAAAGCAAAGCAAAGCAAAACAAAACAAAACACAAAGAATTCTAAGAATGTAAGACAAAATAGAAAAATCACATATAAAGGTAACCCATTCAAATTAGAGCAGACTTTTCAACACAAACTGTAAATGCCAAAAGAGCTTGATGTGAAGTATTTCAGTTTTGGGCTTTTTGACACAGGGTCTCACTATGCATTCAAACTGGCCTTAAGCTCACTTTTGTAGTGCATGCTGGTCTTGAACTTGCAATGATCCACTTGCCTCAGCCTCCCAAGTGCTGGTATTGTAAGAATGCACCTGCATCCCGGTGGTGTGAAGTATTTCAACCCCTTAATACAAATAACTTTTAACAAAGATTAATTTATAGGGCAAAACATTCCTTTAAATAAATGCAGAAATAAGGACATTTCATAATAAAAGAACAACTCAATGTATTTCTGAACACCAAATCAGCACTCTAGAAAATATTTTAAAATACCCTCAACAGAAATGACAGAAGTAACAAAGCCAAAAATCCAGATGTAATGAAGCATCAAAGAGAATAGAAAAAATAAAAAGATTAAAAGAAAAATAAAGAAGTCAGCAATAAAGAGCCCAATGTTGGGAGCTAATCAACAACTCTGGGTAATATCTCTCAATATTAATGTCTTCAATTTCCTGATTGAAAGATACAGGTTGACAGAATGGATCAAAGAACTAAATTGGTTTATTGCATTGAATAAATCCATCTAACTCAAAAAACAAAGGATGGATAATAACATTTCAAAAATCCTAAAAATAATGATGGGGAGTAATTTGAACCTCAGTTAAACTAAACTTTAAGCTAAAACAGATCATACAGATAATGAAGGTCACTATATACTAGGAAAGGGAAAAATCTAACATAAAGAGAATACTTGTAAATACATGTGCTTCAAATACTGGAACAACTATTTTTACTAAACTAAAAAAAAGGACCAAATAAATACTAACACAATCACAGGGCATGATCTCATACTCACTTTCACGGAGAGATCTATTAAAAATCAGTGAAGAAATATCAGATCTAAACCACTCCCTTGAACATATGGGCTTATGAGGTGGTCTACCATAACAGAATACATATTATTTTCTAAAATACATCATACGAACTTTCTCCAAAATAGATCACATAGTAGTACATGAAGCCTACTTAAGTAAATATAAGAGAATTAAAAATCATCCCATGTTCAGTGTCAGAGAGCTAAAAAAAATCAACCATTGAAGAAACCAAAGAAAATTAAAAAGCACTTGAAAACTCAACAACACACTCCTGAACACTTAGTGGGTCACAAAAGAAATCAAGGAAGAAATCAATTCTGGAAGAAATTGGCAATGTCTGCACAATATACTTGGGACATGATAAAAGCAGTCCTAAGAGGACAGCCAATTGCAACCAATGCTTACATTCAGAAAACAGAATAAACCCAAAAGTATATTAGTAAGAAACCTCAAGACAGTCGAGAAACAAGAATCTAAGTCCACACCAAAATTAAGATGAGAAATTATAAAATCAGAGCACAAAAAATGAAATTGAGGCTGAAAAAACAATACAAATAATCTACAAATTGAAAGAATGTACAATATAAATATACCTGACTTGAACTTGTCAAGAGAAAAAGAAAAAAGACTCACATCAGTGCAGTTAGAGATGAAAACAGAAATCACAATTGTTACCATCGAAATCCAGAAGTAGTAAGAATTATGAAAAGTTTGTATTTCAACAAACTGAAAATCTTGAAAAAAATGGAGAGGTTTCTAGAGTAATACAAATTACCATAATTAAACCAAGAAGAGAAAAGTATGTTGAATAAACCAGTAAGAAGCAATAGAATTGAGGAAGTAACACAAAACCTAACAACTAAAAAGTCTAGGACCTGATTGAGTCATTGCTGAGTTTTACAAAACCTTTAAGGAGGTTATATCACCCAAAAGAAGGAAAAAAAAAAAAAAAACTCTACCAGCCAATCTTGTGTTCTAGTGAATATAGGCACAAAAATCCTCAGCAAGCTCTTGGCAAATAGGATGCAACACATCATCAAAAGGATCATACATCACGACCAAGAAAACTGATACCAGAGTTGCAAAGATGGTTCAACATATGCAAATCAATAAATTTAATATACCACTTTAACAGATGCTAAGACAAAAAGCACATGATCATATCAAATAGATACAGCAAAAAATTTTGACAAAATCTCATGTCTTTTCATAATAAAAGTCTTGAAAGGAGTAGTTACACAAGAAGTTTACTTGAATTTGATCAAATCTACTTATGACAAATCAATGGTCAACATCATATTACATGGTGAAAAACTGAAATCTTTGCCTATGAAATGAAGAACAAGACGAGAATTCCCACTATCACCACTTCTGTCTGAAATGCTACACAAAACATGAACAGAGAAATCTGGGAAATAAATAAAGGAATAGGCTTAGAAAAGGAAAAAGTCAAATTATCATTATTTGTCAATTATATTGTGCTGTACAATGAAGACACAGAGAATTTTATGGAAACTCTTAGACTTAATAACTAATTTCAGCAATGTAGCAGAATACAAAATCAACAGCATTTGGGTATATCAATAATGAAATCAATTTAAAAGAAATTAGGAAAACATCATTAAGAAAAACTACATCCATAGTAATAAACCTAACCAAGGAGGTGAAAGACCTCTACTATAACAAATTTCATACTCTGAAAAAGATTTTAATAAGACATCAGACAATGGAAAGATGTGCTCAGTGCTGGGAAGGGCAGAAAACAATACTATCAAAATCATTATACTGTACTATCAAAAGCTCTATACTGTACTACCAAAACCAATATACAGATTCAGAGCAACTTCAATACAAATTCCAACAGTATTTCTCAAAGAACTAGAGAAAACAATCCTAGAGTTTATGTGAAACTAGAAGAGATCCAAAATAACAAAAGTAGTTCTGGGAAACAACAGCAAAACAGGAGGCATCACAATACCTGACTTCAAGTTATACTGCAAACCAACAGTGTTTAGAAGGCATGATATTGACATAAAATAGACATGTGGATCAATGAAACAGAATAGAGGATACAGAAACACCCCCTGATATGTATGGTTATTTAATCCTGGATAAAGAGACTGAACACATAGTATGTTGGAGTAGAGACAGCCTATATAACAAATGGTGCCGGAAACATTGACTATTTTTTGTGTAGAAGATTGAAGCTGAACTTGTATTCCTTACCATGTAGTAAACTAAAGTAAAAATCAATGAAAGAGCTAAACACTAAAACAGAAGCAATGAGCCTACTGGAAGATAAAATAAGTAAGACACTTAAAGTCACAGGTGTAGGCAAGGGCTTTCTGAACAGCATACAAATCCTTGGAGAAATAACAGCAAAGATCAACAAATGGGATTATATCAAATTAAAAAGTTTCTGCAAAGGAAAGGAATCAATTAAGCAACAACATACAGAATGAGAAAAAACTTTCCCAACAATTTCTCAACTCAAAATACAAATTGAGGAGCCCAAAATAAAAGACTCAATCAGGAAACAAGCAAGTGAGGCAAATAAACATTTCACAGAAGAGTAAGCAATAGTGGCCAACAAATGTATGAAAGAATGTTGAACATCTAGGGACACTACAGAACTCAAATTAAAAGAATGCTAATATTTTATCTTATACCCAAAAAGATGGAAATCATCAAGAAATCAAAGAGGGTTAGGGTATAGCTCAGTGGTACAATGCCTGTCGGACAAGCACAAGGTCCTGAGTTTGACTTCTGGTAACCCCCCCAAAGAAATCAAGCATACCAAATCTGGTATGAATTCTGTGTAATTGTTGGCAGGAATGTAAAAAAGTATAACCACTGTGAATTTCAATATGAATTTCTTAAAGGATTAAAATTAGAAATTTTATCTGACCTAGTATTCCCTTTTTTGGTATCTTTCCAGAAAAGCTAAAGATATTATATTACAATGATACATACATATTCATATTTATAGCTGCACAGTTCATAGCTAAATAATAGCTAAATTCTGGAATCAGTCTGTATGCACAACAGATGAATGGATAAAGAAAATATAGCATCTATGCATAATGGGATACTAATTGGCTTTAAAGAAGGATGGATACATCTGAGAAACACAGTGTGAAGTGAAATAAGTCAGACACCAGCATAAATTCTGTATGATATCTGTCAATTGAATAGTACAAATACAGAGGATTGAGAGAAACAGAGCAAAACAGAGGATTGAACGAAGGAAGCAATGGCATAGATATTTTGCAAATGGAAATAGGTCCAGGAGACTAAGGAAAGGGAGGAGGGGAGGAGAATTAAAAAGATTTAAGATGTGTCATGTACATTTATCAAATATCCATGGTACATCATAAATTGTATGTCAACTGAAATAAAAATGAAAACAATAAAAACAATAAGGAAAATGGGAAAAGAGGTTTTGGAGATACTGTGAGTGAGGTGAATGGGAAGGGGAAAGGGATTAGAAAAAAACCAAGCTGTGTTAAGTGCACACACCTTCTCCCTAAAATGAACGCAAATTGCATGTACTGCAAAAGAGTACTGATAAATTTGTAAAGCTGTTTAATTACCTTTAAAAAGGCTTTTGAGAATTAATTTTGAGTCCAATGAAATGAAATTCCCAAATATTCATGGCATGGCTAAACATCTATAGTTTGAAAATGGATGATTTGGAACATATTCTAGCCGTGTATGTCTACAGGTTTATTATCTATATCCCAGGAAAAGCTTTAGTTTTCTCATTTGTAAAATGAGCATAATAATAATTTTTTTGATTTTGTAAATTATTTAAAAATTATTTGAAAATTGATAGTATGTGAATTAACTAAGAGATTAGACTCAAATAACAAACATATGTTGAGAAATATTTAGAGCAAAGATTGTAGCAGAGAGCTTTGAGCATCTTGAAGAGTTAATGAAGTATTCTTAATCTTTGCCCAAGCTCATGGCACAGATGAATAAAATTAGAAATGAATAAATTTCAAATAATAATAAATACCACATGATACATTGATGCACCTGTTAACTTCTTTCTTGGTATTGAACTTTGACACCACAAACAATAATCAGAAAGTTGATAATGAACATGAAATCAGAGAAGAGTTAATAAAATTAATCAAAAATAGCTTATAACATCAAACAAAGTAGCTTACACTCCATCCCCACCTTAGAATGATCTTACAAATGGAAACTTAATTTCTTTGCCTGAGGCTTGCTTTCTTCTAAATAGCATTAGCTGCATGGCGATATTTATGTTTGTATGTCTTAATGATCCCATGGTTCCAAATACCACTTTATGTTTCACACTTTTTTCCCTAAAATACAATTATTTCTTTGTAATACAGTCAAGACTAGCAGCTCTAGGAATACAAGCTTAAATTCTAACCATCTTCAAGTAACTTTTAAACTATGCAATGAGAAGATTTTCTTTGTTCATCAATTTTCTTGTCCACAATGCAGTGTAGTAATTAGTACCATTCATTTATTTAAATAATTTTGCAGCCTTGTGATTGAACACAAAGCCATCCCATTGAGCTGTATCACTTTTAATTGAGACTGAATATCACTAACTCAGTAAGTTTCTCAGACTGGGATGGAACTTGGAATACTACTTCATCAGCCTCTCAGAGTGCGGTAATTGGAAGTGTGTCCCACCATGTCCAGTTTGAAGTTGTTTATTTTTATAAAAAATTATCCAAGTAAATTAAATCATTATATCATAGAGATTCCTATACTCCATGTTTACTTCAGCTGTATGTGCAGTAAAAAAAAAATATGCAACTACACAACTTATCCATTGATAAAAAAAATATGATATATATTCTTAATGGAATGTGCAACCAGTTCTTGTGCGAAAAGTCTTTCAATGCACAGTATAGAAGCAACTCTAGATATTTTACACCACTAGAAAGAATGGCATTCTCTCATTTGCCACAATATAGACAGAACTGAGATTATGTTTTGTCATAGAATGTTAATTCTATGTAGAAGAATCTTTGTCTATTTGTTTTTGGATATTTTAAAGTACATAGTACATAATAAATATTTATGGAATGAGTAAATAGGGAAAAATGTCATGAAACTAGTTCTATAACATTAATACACCAGAAAATTTATCTTAAAGTTTCATCTTCTCTATACCTAAAGAACGAATTTCATTTTCTATGGAAATACCAAGTGAGAAAGTCTTTTTCTCTGTTAGATTGATTTGATGCAGTAATTATGAAATTTTGCCTTAGTTTTTACTATGGTTTATATATGGAACAGTTAGGAATTTAGAATATGTCTCTTGATTTATTGCATGTTTGTTTGCAACAAAAGAATACTATCTTTCAAATCTTTTTGTGAAATAATCATCTTGGTTTGTAATAAATTTTCATTTAAATTCAAAAAATCATTTGTTATGTAAAATCCTGAGTGCTATAAATAATAGATGAAATAAAAGGTATTAAAGTTAATTCCTTATCTGGGTTTTAAAATAGTCAAATGAAAATACATATGAAAAAAGATGTAAGAGAATAAAAGTGGTCACCTCTGGTTTAACATTTCAAAAGGACAGACTGAAAACATACAAACATTTTACTTAAGGAAAAGGAATTTCAAATGATTTTCAAGTTATATTAATTTTAAAAGAGAATCATTTTCAATGTATTTTGTTTTATATTTGTTTAATTCTAATGACATCAGGAGAAAAACATCAAGGCTTTAGTGTAAATGATACTAGTTTAATGATAGTGTAATTTTATTCCTGGCAGAGGATTAGGAATTAAAGAGTACGAGATTTTAAAAGTTGGTTAGAAAATATGGAATTAAATTTGTATATTGAAAAAACAATAGAAATTGTTAAGCAAAAGAGCATCGAGCTTTTGGTTGAGAGGAGGAGAGGGTTAAAGGGTGCAGCCTGACTACCCCCACAAGATTTCACAAAAGCAGAAAAGCAAAAACCAGGCCCAGTGGATTTAGCTCAGTGATGTAAGTTCCTGCGTAGTTGGCATGAGGTTGTGAGTTTGATCCCTGGTACCAAAAATAATTAAATTAAATTATTCATGTAATTTAATTTAAAAAGAAAAGCAAAACCAGCCAAAAAAGGCAGTTGGCAGTGCCAACCACAAAGACACCTGTGTACTTTCCCAAGAACTACAGGGCCCACAGATATGTTGCTGGTTTTCACAACTCCATCCCAAAATGTATCTGTTGTGGCTCCCTGGATGGCTGTTCTGGCCGGCTCACCCATTCTCCCCGCCCCCTGCTGTGTTTTTCATGCATGTAAGTCCCTGACTTCCTCCTTTGGGTCGTTTTCTGTCTGGTAGACATCTCTCCCTAGCACCAAATAAACTCTTTCGTGGCAGAGTGTCTCCATTGTCCTTGCATGGGTTAGGGTCTTATTTATCTTTCATTAAGTATGGTAATAGATTTAGGATGATATGCTCTATCCGCTACAATTTCTTTCCTCCATTTTTACAGCATGACATCTCACTAAATCTTTCCCAGACTTGCTGATAAAATTACTCTGAACTTCTTGGTATTTTCAAAGTCAGCTTGGACTTTTAGAGCCTTCATTTGTCTGAGCATGTTTTCTTTTTTTTTTTTTTCCTGAAACATTCACTGAATTTCTTCAACATCCACGTTAAAACTATATTCATTCATACTGATACTCAGGTTAATCTAATCAATACATTCTGCAATTCAGACCCATATACTTTGTATATGTGTCTTTCTGCTGGACTCTCTTCTAAACGCTGTGGCTGTAAGAAACCAGTGACAGGGTTTTTTTTTTTTTTTCTTTAGGAGGATATATTAATCAGGCTTTGCTCCAAAAAAATAGTCACTATATTAAAAAAGAAAGCTTCATTCCAAATAACTTATGATACTGACTTACATTGTTTTCTGTGAACTACCAGCATCCATTTCCCTGTTACATTGTTATTGTCACTTCCTTTACACTTAATGTAGCTAGATAGCAAACTCCAGGTACATTTTCTTAAGGATGTTTGCAACCAAGTCTACTACAAAAATGTCTATAGAAGAACAGTATACAAGCAACTCTACATATTCTGTGCAAAAAAAGGAATTTTAGGTATTTGAGTACTTGTAAACCCATTGGAGGAGTGGATTCTGTGTAGGTGCTGGCAACGATTTCCAGAAAAATAAACAACTGATCCAACAGGGAGCTGATAAATTTGTTAGGATCAGGAAAGTGGGGAAGGAAGATAGCAGCTTGGCAATACTAAGTTCAGACATGCTCAGTTATAGTTCTGCATCAGAGTTTAAACGTAATTTGACATAATTAATCCATTGCAATCCTCATTCAACTGCACCTCTTTCCTGTGAGGCAAATGTCCGCACACAGGAAACTGAAATCTGTTTTATGCCTCTGTCAAAACTCTTTTTAAACTTTTGCAAAGATAAAGACTGGACACTGGGACACAACTGCATAAGAAAATCTCCTTGTTTACCAGGAACACTGAATGAACAGTACCTCTTTTCAAGTTTCATAAAGGTGGAATTTAGTAGCAGAGTATAATTTTTATTTTGAAACCTTTCTAAAAGAGTCTACAAGACAATAAATACACTAGAATGCATGGGAAAATGGGCTATCAATTGATCATATTTGCAACAAGTATTTTATGTTTTTGCCAGTAATGTAGTCAGCTATATTATGGAAGATAGCAGAATATAGACTGGTAAAATGTGATGTAAAGATGCAAAGGAAGGGCCTTTCATTTAAAAATGTTTTTGAAAGGCATGAGCTCTCACTGAGTCAACAAAAAATGGAACAAAGTGATTAAGGCAAAATATGGAAAGGGCATTCCAGAAAGAAGGAATAGGGAAGATGAATGACATGATGTGTGTGATCTAACATAAGAATTCAGCTAACAGGTAAAAGACTTGAGTCTCAAGAGAAATATACTGAAGTTGGAAAACCATGCATTCTATGAAGATTCTTATGCTGTACTGGATGTGCAATGGGGAGCCACTAAAAACAAAAACATCACATCAGCCATTTACAGATTTCTGTTGTAGTAGTAGGGAAAAGAGACTGAATGGTAGATGGGGGAGGATTAGAGGAAAGAAGAGCAGTTATAACCCTCCTGAAGTTCTCCATAAGAAACTCTATCTGTATTTTAAATAAAGTATTTTTATAGACTCTGAAATTAACACAACAGATTTCAGTTTTGTATGTATTTTTCTTCCCCAGCAGACTGTCAATTTTTCATGCAGTGAAGTGAGTCATATTTAATATTTTGTCTTCAGGACTAGCAATGTAACAGGTTTGTATTCATCTCAGTGGCACACTAGATTGATTTGATTTCAAGATTACTCAAAGAAAGCATTCACCAACACTATAATAAATATGGATCTAAGAGCAATTTTTTGAGTCTAAAATGTATTTGTTCTTTAAACATTCATGAAGAAAGGAGAAATTATGTAATTGAACAGAATTGTTATAATTTTGGTATAAAAGAGACTATTAGCTAAAGTAATTACAGTAAGTTAGAATAATTTAATAGAGAAATACATTATCAATATTTTCTAGTGAGAGTTCAAAATATTCCATAGGCTCACTATACCTGAGATTCTCTGACTGGTTCTCTCCTGATTCATGCTCTGTGCTTTGGTAAGTAATGTAATCTCTATCATTTCTTAACCTAAAAATTAAATATGATAATTTTCCTTGTGTTTCAGTATAAAAAATCACTGAAAGTTAATGAACTACTCAGTATTTAACTCTTGAATTTTCTTAACTAAAACTAAAACAAATGCACCCACAAGATACTTTTTAGTATAGAATTTATGAATGTATTTAGTATTAAAACTTACTATTGCAACTGGTTTTTCTAAAGAAAGATTTGGTCATTTCTGAAAAGATGTTATCACTTATCTTCACAGTAAAGAAAATACAATGAATAGGACATCAGTTGTTCAGCTTTTAGGAACCATCTGTGAAAACCAACAGGATGTAGATAAAGGTAGATGGCTGGATGGTAAATAGAAATACCTCAAGATAAAAACTAAAATAGAAACACAATCACATTCCTCAGAATATTTTCCCATACTTTGTCTTACAGCAACTTGGAAACTTGGTTCAAAAATATTTGTGTAAAAGAATCATTTTGTTACTCAATTTGATAAAATAATTTTATTCTATTTATAGAGCCATCTTATATTTATAGTTCTGCATATAACAATTTGAAATTGATCTTTTACATAAGTTACTAAAAAAAACTCAATTTTTTCATCTTTCCACATTCACACATAGTGTGGTGCCCTTTGAAGGTGTTTCTTTATGCAGCGTCAAGTTTTTGATAAGATCACTGATCTAAGAAAAAGATCACTTTTATTTTTCTTTCTCTCTTTTCATGTATCTGGCTTTAGCGATCTACAAGCATTTACTTACTTCCTCTGGAATCTTCTTCACTAGCTAATAATAGCAAGGAATATAGTTATGTGTACTGTGAAGGGAAACCAAAACCTTATTTTGATTTTTATGCCATTGTTAACATCAGCTTTATATGATAGACAAGTTACTAACATTTCATGCATGTCAAAATAATAATATCCTTAACTAAAAAAAAAACAATGTTTTCTTCATGATTTTTGAATGGAGAGATAATAATCATTATTAGTAACAAGTGACACAAGTTAATTCTTATCATGCCTCTGCCACTTTGATAGATACCTATATTGTCTATTTAAATCCCACAACTAAGTTTTTTATGTCCTTTCAGTATGCATATTGTAGGTATAAGAACTCATACTCAGAAGTTAATTGCATTTGCTCACATCACAGGTCTATAGGCATTAGAATTCTATCTGAACTAGTTTACTCCAAAGACTGAATGTAGTTATTGTGTAAGAGAAATTTTCTCTTATTAACAGTGCATGGTCTGTGCTGCTCTATGCTGCTCATCTCCTCCCAATATTCCAGCAATTGAGCCGTTATAGTTAAAGCTGCCTAGGTTAAATTCAGACAAGGATAAAGCTGACTAGAAAACCTGGGTTGCGAGGTAGAAACCGCCCCCTCCCATGCTTAAGGAATTCATGGAATGTACCTTCCCTGAGCATCCGCTGCCCAACTCTAGACCACCCTATAGTCGTCCCCTCCAATGAATGTAAAAAGCCACTTAAACTAACCAATGCCTTCTGCTTCTGTAACTGCGCTTGCCAAAGTCCTGCCTTCCTTTGTTCTGTAGTTTAAAAGCCATGCTCTGGCATACCTCGTGGCTCTCTGTTCCTGCGTGTTCAGTGAGCCTCACGCATGCTTGGATAATAAAAACCCCTTGCCTATTGCATGAGAAGGCGTCTGTTGGCTTCTTCCTACATGCGGCGGGCATCTCAACCCTCACAATTATTCATGAATAATGAAAACTCACTGGAGCAGTATAACAATGTGAGGTCTTCATGAACACTGACCCACAAAAGCTAAATTGCCTTTAGTTTTCTGAACACAAAAGTAAATGGATTGCTTTTCCCCCTATATTTGCCTTCTATCCTTCATTAAACATTTTTTTTCCCCTGAATCTTTTTCTAAAGTTAGAGATAATTTCTCTGAACTTTCTAAGGGCACAAATGGCTAATCTGGTAAACTGATGATAGAGGAAAAGTCTAATCAGAAATGGGTCTTTCACAACTACCTAGTGTATTAAACACCAGTTCTAGTAACAAAGTGCAAAAATTTTTCAGTGGAATCATTGCTAGAAATTCCAGGAAAAATTAAATGGACATGAAAAATAACAAGATCTAATACTCTTGGAAGAGATATTTTACATTTCAGTAATGTCACTTATATGTTGATAGCTATTCTAATATGTAAATAAAACATAATTTAATGTAACATATAATTTAGAGTTTATCATAAAAGGAAGTGAAATTTAGGGGATGTATATAGTCAGGATGCCATGACAGCCCATTGAAAGGTTTTGTTGAACCTGACATTCAGGTTAAACTTTGCTAGATAAATAGGTTTTGCTGAGGATATTATAGGCCTTCTGCACAGTTTTCAGGTCAAAAGCTTTTGTAAGATACTTAGTGCTTGAAAAAAATGGATGACTTGGGATGATTGCCAAGGTGGGTTGCCAATATTATTTAATTTCCTATAGCTCAGCTTCACTTTAAAATTCACAAACATAAGCAGACATAGTAAAATATGAGTTTCTATAGACTATACAAACCTTTTGTACTGTCTTGAAAAAAATGGATCTTCTCCCAATATTAATAAATGCAAGTGATATTCTTAGTCTTCTGTTTGAAAGATTACCCTACTACATAGTCAAATGATAAAAATATGGGTAACAAGAGCAGATATATGATCAATTGCTAGTGTGCAGATTTATTAAATGCTTACCATATGTGTGATAATGTAAATTCATTGCAGTGGACACTTTGTTACAATTCTTTGGATCTTTTACAAAATGTTAATGTAATCATTTTCCCTGTTTATAGATAATAAAATGGTGAACTATCAAGTGGAGTTAAGAGACAATGTCAATTAATGATAGTTTCAGAAATCAAAACCAACTCCAAAGACACTGCTATTTAGTTCTTTGACTCTTTGTAAAAACAATAATTGAATATTTAATAGGAAATGAATAAAGTAAAACCATCACCCCAGGGAGTGAAAAAGGCAGTAGATTTGAGAGATGAACAAAATCTAAACAGAATCAGACAATTTTTTTCATAAACTAAAATGTATAATCTTTAAAGTATTGTTGCTTCAAGTAAAAATAATAACTCTATCTTCCATTAGGTTCTGACCTAGATCACCAATCTCCCAAATGAATGTATGGTGAAGCTTAAATAAATGAGACAAGTAGTATGATTTTAGGGCTACAAACTTTTGCCAAGTTTGAGATTCTGAGGGCTAGGACAAAGTCTTCTCTGGACCACTCATATTTATTAGGTCCAAACAAAGAGTGGGGAAACTGAGGAAAGCATGGGAAATGAGTAGGACCTTGGGAGTCACTTCAAAGACTTCTCCAAGTAGTAAATTATGCCAATTAAGGAAAACAATCTTATCTCCATGATGACATTTATGGTAGGAGTGAGACTGCAGGAATGAAATGCCTGCAGATACAGTCTCTATTTTTTTTTTTTTTTTGCACCTGGGATCAAACTCACGAACTCATGACCTCACAGTTACCAGGGCGGGCCCTGAGACAGCTAAGCTAAACTCTGGAGCACTACAGTATCTATTTAATTGATATTTGAACCAGGTGTCAGAAGCTGTGGCCTTACCTTGCCCTTTGAGGCATCTCTGGCCTCACAGGCCACTACAGGCCTCAGCCAGGACCAGTGATTCATAGAGGTTCACTTATTATGAATCAGCTCCCATCACCAGGCAAAGGGCTGAGGCCTAGGACAGACTCACAGATAAACATAGAAAGCCACTTATTTAATTTTAAATCCTGATCAGAGCCACTTAGTAGTGGTCTCCAACAATCTTCTAAAATCTATTAGGGAACAAAAAGGAATTACATGAAAATATATTTGTCTCAAATACAACTTTTGGAAAACTCTAGGCTTAAGCTACTGAGAGGCTTAAAACAATAAATTGTAACTGAACATAGAGAAGAAAAAGCTTAAAGATAAATTGAATAGTCAGGTCAAGAATGAGGTTAATCAATCTGAAGTACTCTCTGGAAAAGATGTTAATAATGGCTAATAAAAATGTTTGCTAAGCATTTTCACATATAAAGTATCGTGCAAAGTTAATAATGATGACTATAAATGCAGTAATACTTTACAATTGCAAAACACTTCTTTAAGGAGTTCAGAGAATTATGAAGACATTGAAACATTAATGCTGGCAACATCTTGAAGAGACAGTAAATATTCAGTATCTACAATGACTATTACAATGATTCAAATTCACTTCACATGGGAAGCAATAAAAAAGTATCTTCTACTTTTTGTTCTTTCTATATATTTATAAACTTACTTATGTAAAAATATATTTGGCCAAGAAATACAAAATGAAGACTTGTACTGGAAGATGTAGGAAATTTGATGGAAGGTATAGGCATGAGAGCAAGACTTCTCTGAGCATGTATCTTTATAGAGATTTGACTTTTAAACAATATAAATGTTTTCTTTACATCCAAACAAGGACATTGACTAAAAAATTCAAACCAAAATGGGAAACAAAACAAAAGAAATAAATCTAAATTGCATTAAATTGGCAATGCTACTGCCTTAGTTTAAAACGTGTGTAAATTCAACATGCATTCCTTCAAAAGGTGGCCTCATTGTTATTATTTTTTGAATAAGGGCTTCTTTTAACTTTTTTCTTCTAAGAAATAGACTACAATAGAAAAAAGTCAATAGGATGTTTGTGCCAGCAGCAAATTCAGATATCATGAATAAAAATGATCAGAATTTCATAGGACTGCAACACTTAGCTGTTATTTGTGACACCTTAGATGATAATCCTGTATGAAAAACAATGATTAGGTTTATGATACTTTCCATGCCATTCCATGTTGCATGGGACACACATACTATGTCTGTTGATTCTAATATGGGCATCATAGACATTTTGGTCATTTATTTTACCTATGTATTGTCCAATGATGTCATATGATTGACTAAGTTTATTTGATTAGCCATGATCATGTGGGAAACAGAATCAACTACAGGCTGGTTGAGAGCATTTGGGTAGCTTACAGGTGACCTGGCATAAACTGTTCATTATGAAAAAAATCTGCTAATAACATTATAAGAAATTTGGATTATCAATGCACATAAAGAGCATAGACAATGCAAAGGAAAATAAAGGAAAAGGAAGCATTAAGGAAGAAGGAACACATAGAGAAATAGATATAGAAAAATCAAGGGTTAAGAGGAGTTGGATCATGAAATCAGTAGAATTGTAAGCTCTGTGTGTTCACTTGACAAATGGGCTAGATTAGTAGAGTTGCAGCTGCATTAGGAAAATTACTGCAGAGGCACTACAGTTTTTGCTAAGCCCAATATAACAATGACTATCACTTTGGTTCTTTGTGACAGTTGACTTCTTGACTCTAGATATGTTTTTCTTTGTTTACATACCTTTTTGTCTTTATCTAACCCATAAGCCCTATAACTGGAAATAACTGAATTTTTCTTCCTTGAAAACTGAAACACACTATAACTGAAATAGATTCCTTAATATGCTATATTTTTACACATATTTGTGTTATATTTCCTGTCACAGAATTGGAAATCTGACATGACATTATTATAATTCAAATATATCGGTTATGTATTAGAGCCAATAAATGATAAAATAAGTAATCTTTCTTATGTAAGTCTGGGAAGGAACAGCAACTGTAATATTTATGTGCAACCTAATGTAAATATGTAGGGGAGGGATATACTGGCAAATAAGAACCAAAGGAGTAAAATTAAGAGTTATAGAGTTGTGATATTGATATATTGTTTTTGAAAGAATGATGAAAATATGCTTCATGTAAAGAGTAAAGACTCTAAAAAAATAGATTTCAAATTATTTTAACTTGGTTATTTAAGATATTTATGCAATGTAAAACAATGTTATTTTGGATTATTTATACAATAATCACTAATTTTGCCACATAGCATTTCAAATTCTTTATTAATTAATAGATGACTACTTATTTTGAAAAGGCATGTCATAATTTGTGTAATTACAGTAAAATCAGTTGTTTAGCATCAGTAAATATGTTGTTTTCAGGCTGATATTAAAAAGTTATTTTGAACGTTAAGCCTAATGGCATCAATACACTTAAATTGATTTCAATTGACTATAGCTGCAGTAATACATCATTGACATTGATTATAAATAACATGTGATACAGAGAAATAGCTTACTAAATATGATTTTTTATGCCTTCAGGTTTTAGCTTCAAGGGAAGTGGAGATTAAAATTTTTCACCATGTCAAATACAAGTTATAGATAACTGACACAGGTCTCACTCACAAGTGATTTTTTTTGCTGCTGAAATCTGTAGCTCTGAGCCACCTTCCAAGTTATGAAGGAAATAAAGGATGAGGGAAAGCATTTATAGTCAATTTCTTTGGAGAATTAGTTTGGGAAAATATGTAATCATCTCTCCCAGTCCCCCATCTGACCTTTTTCTAAAAGAAAAGGGCATATTATGAGGGTGGGAGGTAAGTTTCAGGAGAAAGGAAGCTCAGGATATAAAAAGGCTGCACCTGAAATTTAAAGAAAATAGAACCATGAGAATGACACTGAATCTTCATAGAAAAGCCTAAACCAGAAATGATTAGGACTGCTCCTAACAAAAGAAAGGCAAAAGACTAAGCCTGAAGACTTTGGTAGAAAAGTGCCACACTAGACTAAAGAGTTCTGGGCATGGATCATTTTGAATGATTTCTGAGCTGTCAGAGCAAGTGTTAGTAGCTATATGGAGACTGTAGGAGAGAGGTCATAGGCAGTCAGTTGGATAATTGTGTTAAGAGAATGGTGCAGGGAGAAAATTTGAATTGGTGCCCCTTAAGAATATAAAATAAGCTTCCAAGAGTAGGAAAATTGGCAGCGAAGAATTAATATGAAGCTAGTAATCTTTAGAGAGGAAAAAATTGAACAGCTTTGTCTTGTTGCCAAGAATGATAGATCTGAAGTAATCTATGTAGTATTGAAGGTAATGGAACAAAACTCAGTAATAAACTCCTGCATATTTGGGACATTTGATATCTGACAAAGGTGAAACACTAGCTAGATTGTTGTGGAAAGCAATCAACAGATTCTAATGGAAAACTTACGTATTAATAGGACAATATGAAATAAAATATTAGACCAACATTAAGTAAAATTTCAAATGTCCATTTCAGGAGTATACAGTTGTGAAATGCAAAACAAAAGAGCTCATAAGAGAATGCTCAAGAAAATCATGCCAAAAGAATGGTAGTAAAGGCTTCTTTACTACCCACATAACATTAACCACAAAACTGTGAATGACATTTGAGAAAATTAACAACTTTTATCCATTAAAAATGCTATAAAATTAAAAATAAATAAAAGCAAATCACTAAATAAGCAAGTGTTCACAATACAAGTAGCACACCCTCACAATATAAAATGGTATTGTGTAAAAATAAAATTGACTAAATGTTTATTATGACATAGAATATATCAATACATATAAATGAACTACTCAGAAAAAAGGTTAAATACAATCCAGTCTCACAATAGTATTTATAAAAAAATAAGTGTTGCAAAGCTATACTGCTCATAGTGCATTCATAGCCATTATGATAAATAATAAAAAACAAACTACATGGGAAGTTCTTCAAAGAGTCAACAACTGGGATCTCATCTTATTGAAAGAGTTTCTGTGCATCAAAAGAACTCACCAATGGAGGGAAAAGATACCCCACCAGTTGGGAAAAGAATTTGCCAACTGTCCCCAGACAAAGGACTTTTATCTAGAATGTATAAAAAATTGAAAAAAGAATCAGGCACCTCAAATTTAAAGATTCAATCCAAAAATGGGCATCTGAGATAAATACACACTTCTCAGATGAAGAAATACAAACGACAAATGAATACATGAAAAAATGTTCAATATCATTGGTCATTAGAGAAATGAGAATTAAAACAAAACAGTGAAATAAATCAGACTTGCATGTGTAAACACCAAATTGTATCACTAGCATAAAAAAACAAAAGACTAAATAAAATCCAAAAGTTACAATAGATATAGTAAAAGGAAAAGAGAATGCTCAAAGGAAAATTGTATTATTTGAACAGTCTTGCATGCCTGTATCTCATAGCCTGAGCAATACAATATGCAATATAACGACATTTTTAAATTCCTATAATTTTGTTTGAAAAAATTTTATTGCTGTTGTTGTTATTTTGCTGTTTTATAATTGATTGTTTGCTTCTTGATTTTTCTGTTTTTTTCTCTTTAAAAATTAAAAAAAAGATACCACCAAGGGGAAAAATAAATTATACAACCAAGATAGTAGTTTTCAATACCAAAGGGGATATGTTACAATTTAGGAATAAATAGGTAACATAACTGACATTTTGTTTTAAACTTGTGTTGTGGTTATATATATTTACTTTATGATTATTTTTAGATCTTATTACACGTTGTAACTGCTTTTTTGTTTGAATGCATCATAGTTATTTTTAAAAAGTTCATAGGATTAGACACCTAGTGTTATACAGCAGTTTCTCATAAACCATCTCCTCTCCTTTCTGGTCAACAGTTATTCTTCACTTCACAGATATGCATAAGTTAAGAGCAGGTATGCAACAGCATTTTAACAAGTAGACTGTGAGTGGCAGAGATGTGTGGGACTCCATGGTTTAGTGCATATATGTTTATGGTTCTCATGCTTTTCTTCTCATTCAATTGACTGTACTGGAAATAATACTCAGTGAGACCCTCTATTAACCTTCTGCATGGATCTATAGATTTAACTGAGTAGCCATACTGTTTGTTTACCTTATCTTTGTCATGAGTAGGAAATTTCTCTCTGTCCCATGAGCCTTTACATATTTTAGTCAGTTTTAATGAGTACATGAAGTGTCTCAAAATAATCACAAAAGTCAAAGGAAAAATACGGAAATGAGTTTTGCCCAAACTTCTCTATGAATTTTTATAGGCACTAAAGTGATTATTTTGAAATTAATTTTTTTTTTCCTACTAAGGTCCAGGTGAAGGCAGTGGTACAGAAGCCGGGTTCACACTGAGTGGCTGGGCTTGGAAGAACAGACAAATGTTCTCCCATGGGAATCAAGAGTCACTGTAGGAGATTTGACAGTGTAAATTAGTTAACATTGAAAATTTAGCAGGCTCAACTGGAATGGAAATGATTGCCCAAGGTAGGACTTTTGATATGCCCAGAATTGCCTTTGGAGATACACATCTGCAGGCAGAGAGATGGTGAATGACTCATGGCCTGGAGGTCTTCTGGTCAATAAGTAGGCAAGGAAACTGCGTGGAAGAAAGATTCAGAGACAACTGAAATACATGACGGGCAGTGAAAGTGTGACATTATGAGGTCTCTGATGAAAGTAGAGAAAAACTAAAGAACTCAACTGAGAGTTGGGCAAACTACACATTTAGTTGCCCCAGTTGATTGAGAAAATTGGAATTTTTTTAAAAAATTAGTTTTAAAGAGAATAAAACAAAACCCAACAGAACAAAGCAAATCAGAACAGAACAGTGCAAACAACACAGGACTTTACAACAAGACAACAAGCAATCAACAGTGGCTACCATAATGTCTCTTATTTTCTTTGAAATAGTTGTCCAAAATTCACATGCAATACAATCATTCTTTTATTTTGATTGGTTTGATACAGTTTTGTTTTGTTCTAGAAAATTGGATTTTGAGATCATAGAGGCCAGCAGTGGGTCATGCCAGAAGTAGAGCTGGCATTCAGGATACCAATTCAGATGGAGCACTGGATTTCACTACTTCAGAAAGGCAACAGACTGCAACAGGGGAGGCAACTTGGCTGCTTGTCATCAGAGTATGAATCCTGTGTAACATGGACTGAGAAAATACTCCGTGAAGTATTTTATTTTTATTTTTGCTGTTTTAATGGTTGTTTCCTTGGTTGTTTTTAGTTGGTTTTTATTCTGGCTTTTTCTATTGGTTCATTCTTTGCTATTATTATTGTATTACTATTTTTACTTGGCTTTATTCCTAAGGTTTTCCCCTTTAACCTGCTCCCTCTTTTAGCATTTATTATCACTTATTTTATTGCACTGGTTTTCTTCATAAGTCTTGGTAGATATACATTTCTGTTATAATTTAAATACTTATTTCATTCTGAGTACTTTGTGTTTTATTTCCTCCTTTTTATTTAGTTATGAAAGATGTATACTAAAGTCACTGATTTGTGAGTTTTATAAAAATGTATGTATTTGATATTGCAAGTTTCCTTCCATGCATTATTTTATCTGCATTCTCTAAATATTGATACAATTTTATTTACTTTAACTCAGTTAATAGTTTTTAATATCTATTTTTAGTTATTTTTTAGGTTTATAGTATCCTTAGAATGTAGTTTTTGAACTTTTGATATTTTTAGGTTTCATCACAAAAATATATCTATTTTTGATTGCTAATTCAACTTTATCATTATCAGAAAACATATCACAATAATACAGTATTTTTAAATGATGGAGATTTATTTTATAGATCAGGACACAGTCTATCTTGGTAAATACTTCATTTTGATAGAAAAAAAGTGCGCATTGAGCTATTATTAGGAGATAGGGTTTAAAAAGTTGTACTAGATCAATTTATTCAGTGTCCTTATCTACATTGCTATCATGCTTTTTTCAAATATTCTGAAGCTGTCCTACTAGAGAAACAAACATTTAGGACTATTATATTAACTTTTAAAATTGATGCCATTGTGATTATGAAATGAATGTTCTTGACTGTGATAATATTCATTTTGAAATTAATGTTATATTTTGATATTGTATAATATAATCTTCTTAGATTTTTATTACTATTAAAGTGGTATGCATTTTTCAACAATTTGTTAACCAATGTGTGTCTTCAAAGTTAGGATTCTATAGGCAGCCTGTAGGTGGATCTTGTTTATATTTAATCCAATCTCATGATCTTTAAATTGTACTTAGTTTTGCATATTTGTGTAATGTGATTTTTGATAGAGGTATATTCAAATCTACACTCTCACTACCTGTTTTGTAGAATCTCATCTGTTCTTATATCTTTTTCTCTTCATTTTCTCTCTGTATTTTTATCAATGTTTTTAATGATTTTATTTTACTTCTTTTGTGGATATGATAGTGTTTTCTCTCTGTTTTATTAATTTAGTAGTTATTTTGGTGTTCATAGTATGCTACTTTCATTCACCATAACTGCTCTTTGACTGTCATTACTTGCTTTCATTTATAGTTAAGAACATAATATACTTCCATGTTGTGTTGACCTTTCTTGGAATTTTTGCTATATTTTTCAGATATTTAACTTTGACATATTTGACAAACTCTTGAAATCATTATTACTTATCTTTTAAATAAAACAACTAATATGATACAAATTTTTAATGAAAAATTCAGTCACAAATTTTTAATGAAAAATTCAGTCACAAAATTCAGTATGTGACTACCTTTATTGAAATTCCAAGTGCTGTATTTAGATCTATGTTTCCATCTCATATCATTTTTAATCTGCCTAAAAACTTGGTTGAATGTTCATTTTTTAAAAATTTTATTTAAAGAGAAAAAAAAGCAAAACAGAAAAAGGGGTAGAAACAATACAGAATTTCAGAAAATAAAGAAGTAAGAAATCACTAGTGGATAAATTACATATTGTCTTCTTAGACCTAGTTGTTAAAGTTACAAAAATAAAGAATACAAAGTGTACATTCAAACAGTGAGACTGAAAAGAAGTTCAACGATCCAGTAACAACTTAACCACATGGTTATCAATCCTACACACTCAAACATACATGCAGCCAAATCCTCTAGAGAACTTTCTTTTCTTCTTTTTACTTTTTAAGTCCATTATCTGCTTAGTTATATCCTGTTTCAGGTTCTCAGTACCTTACTGACTTGTTTTGTTGTTGTTATATACTTTTAATCACCTTATATAATTCCATTGCATTGTTTTTGAGTTTCTCCTCATCCATGATCCATGAATCAGCTTTGGTGGAGTTGGGAGATTATTGGAGATATTTTGTTACTTTCTAATCTAGTTTTTTAAAATTTTTTTGAAGGTAGCAAAATACAGCAGAACAAGACAGAACAAACCCATGCCACCGCACTGCAATAAAACTACCACAGAACAGCGGAACAGGTCACCAGGACACAAGCAGTGGGCTCAAAAGTACAGCCCATTTTGTTCACTTTAGCTGTTCTTTGAATCAAGCAGAGGAAAATGGAAGGAAATATATAACTTTAAAAAATAGAATATTGAATAAAGCAGTACTATTAACCAAAACTGAGCAAAACAGTGATAAAAAAAATATTTGCCTTCAAAGAGATGGTAGAAGGAAATACCCCTTATTTGATATGCTATATACATTCATCCTCCAAAAAGATATTCAGACCGATGGTGCCTACTTGCTAACAGTGGGGGGAGCGGGGAGGGATCAATGTCTGATTCTTAGCCCGCGAGCACCGGCAGGGCCCTAGCTGCTTACAGGCCGGCCAGCAGGCCACCTGTTCTCCCAGCACCCAAAGTTCCAACATGTTGCAGAGCTTAGGAGTCGCTGATAGTTCTCGCCCTGGTGTGCCAGTGGTTTGCCAGGCCACCAGCTGCTCACCAGGGCGGCGAGTAGGCCGCCTGTTCTCCAGCATCCAAAGTTCCTAATGTTTATTTTTGAAAAGATTCATTTGTTGTCAAGACTGCCAGATTTTCTTGAAAAAAAATAAAAATAAAAAGCTTTCTCCTATGCTTATGTTCTGTAATTATTTCACTATATGGAATTGACAGGTTTTTCTTTTAGAAAAAGTGTTCTTATTATTCTTAACAGAACTGACCTACTAATAAATGGACTTCCAACCTTATTTTTATTCTTTTGTACATGAGGTACCTTTACATTCTAATACTCCACATTATTTTAGTATTTTTTTCCTTTTGGGGTTTATTTAACTATTTGACTTTGTGCGTGTCATGATTTGAAGATATTTGCACCAGTATTTCTTCAAATTTTGTTTGTTTTCTCTTTCCTTTCCCAAATTCCAGAGATTTCATATATGTAATATATATATATATATATATATATATATATATATATATGCTTCATACATGTATCTATGGCTTCTTGGAGTTTTCCTAGCTTTTATTAATATTCTGCTCAAAATTTTTCCCTCCAAATTATTTTTAGTTTTCATTTCCTATGATTTCCAGTTTTAATTTCAATTTTTCTTAGTTTTCTTCTATCCTCGTATTTTGAAGTTATACTTTCATTTATTTATTTTTATTTACTTATTTTTAATACTGGAGTTTGAATCTAGGGATTTCACACTGAGCTACATATTCAGCCTTATTTTTGGTGTTTGTTTTGTTTTTTGAGACACAATCTAAAATCTAAATTACTAGATTTCCCAGGTTGAGATTGAATTCAGTGACCCTTTTACCTCACCCTCTTAGAATGATGTAGTTATCATGGTGACTTTTTATTTGTCCAGGTGTTTTTGTGGCTGTTTTTTTTTTTATTATTTTTGTTTTTTGTACTGGGTTTCAATGCACTACCTTGTGGTTACCAGGCAAGCCCTTGAGTTCCTGAGCTAAATTCCCAGCCCTATTTGTCCAGTTTTTGTTTTATGCATTGTAGTCTTCATTGCTAACATTTCAATCTAAGATCTTTAAAATATATTCTGTCTCTACTTAGTATAGCCTTCTAGTTTTCAAATAAATAGAAATAAATTATAATTAGTGCTCAATATTTTTATCAGATCAAATACACTAATCAGTTTAACCTGAAGTGTGTATCCAGTATAATTCACACTCTGTTTTTTGTTTTGTTTTGTTTTTTGCCATTCCTGATAAATTTTTATTGGGGCATTGTAAGTTTATATTTTGTGGATCATAAATTTTGTTTTGCATTGTTCAGTTCATGTTAAAGTTAGTTAGAAATTCTTTATCATGTTACGCTTTCATTCTATGACTTACTAGGTTGTATACCACAGGACTATTTAATGTAACAATTACTTTTCTGTTCTTGAGACAAAAACACTTTGTTTGCTTTACTAGATGGTCTATGAAGTATGTGATTGTCTTATCTGGCTTGTGAGAACAGTAATGGTGTGAACTCCAATGTCTTTTCCTTCTGATGTTTCCTTTTTTTTTTTTTTTTTTTTCATGGCCATGTTTGGATTCTTTTCATGTGTGTTTAAGCCCTTGTGGAAAACCCTGTGTGATGCTTTACAGTAGTTTATTTCTCTCTTGCCCCGTATCCTTCCCTCTGTGCTCTTGCATCCTTGTTCTGTGATTCCCATTTACATCTTCAGAAGCACTGGAACTTCTGTTCCTTCTTCCTCTTTACACCATGTCCTAGAAACTCTCTAAGGAAGAGCATATGCTGAGACAATCTCAGAGTTCATGTTTCCTCTCTTGCAGATGACTGTGACTTGTGTGGCACAAGATATCTTAAAATTGTAATTATACATGTTTAATTTTGTTTTTCCATAGTTTTATGTAAAAGGGTAAATCCTTTCTCCCTTACCTTCCTATGTTAGAAGTTAAGTAATAATTATTCTTAATTGTTTATAGATTGCAAGTACTCATACCTTTGTTATTCTTAGGAAATTAACACTTTGAAATTATCTATTCGAGAATAGAAGTTTGATTGTCTAAATAGCATCTGTTTCAAGAAGAAGAGACATCAATCTTTCAGGGTTTTATGGTCCAATAGCAGTATTATATAGTGAATTCCAAAAATCCCACTATCTTTGATACATAAAAAGACAAGATTACATTTTACAGGTCTGGATCCACGGAGGCAGTGCCAAGGATATATTGCTGTGGGTTAGATACCAGCACCTTGCTATGGCTTGTCACCTGCCTTTTCTATGCTCATGCCTTTAGATACTGATTAAATCCTAACATGGACTTTCCTTCCATTGGATTTGGTTAAGACTTTTATGCTGGACTGGGGATCTGACTCGGCGGTATAAGCGCCTGCCTTGCAAACGCACATTCATGAGTTCGATCCTTGGTACTGATTAAAAAAAAAAATTATGCTAAAGGTCCTATTCTATCCAGCTATTCCTCTTCTGGGTATTTTCCCAAATGAATTGAAAACATCATAACACATCATAACACAGCGCACCCATTGTTACAGTGGCACAATTTGTAATAGCTAAATCTTAGTAACAACCCAAATGCCCATCAACCACAGAGGATAAAAAAATTGTGGTAATTTTATACAATGGAGTACTACTCAGTTATAAAGAAGGATAAACTTGAAGTTTTTGTAGGCAAATAGATGTAATTTGAGGCCATACTAATAAGTGAAATAAGTCTGAACTGTATGTGTAAACATCATATGGTCTCTCTAGTGTAAAAAACTGAAAGAGTAAATAATATCCAAAATATACAATAGATATTGTGAAAGTGAAAGGGGAAAACTGCTCAAAAGCCAACAACAACTGGGATGAGGGAAAGGAGAAAAGAAAACAGAGAAAAGATTGTGCACACACACACACACAGACACACACACACATAGGATAGATAATTATACTACTAACCTCTGTTGGTTCATCAAAATGGTTGTGCTTTCATGGATTATTTTTTTCATGGAATTATTTTGTAATCTGAGCAACTAATTTGAAGATAACAATACACAATATGTTAACTATTGCTAATCTTCTATTATGTTATTTTGAAATTCTTTATCATAGTTTTTGTTCTTTTTTCATTTTAAAATAAAAATTACTTTCAAAATATTTACATTAAATTTTATAAAAATATTCAATATCAACAAGAACATATATAACTAACTTTATTTGTTTTTAAAAAAGATATCCTATCCTGATCTCACCTTTCTATTTAAGAAACTACAGAAATGTATTTTCAAACCAGGTTAGAGAGAACATTTTCATCTATGACCACTGTAGCCCTAGAGCATCTTGATTTTCTTGCCAAGATCTCTTTTTAAGTTTAATTGGTACATTTGATTAAGATTAAATTATTTCCTAAAACATGCATGCTTGAAATATAAAAGTCAATTATTTCACAGTTTCATGAAATTAAACCAAGACTTATTCAGTGTATTTTGGATCAGCTGAAAATGAGAAAATTTGGAATTAAAAAATTTAGATATTTATACCAAATATGTTGATGCTTTATGAGGTCAGATCACAGTTACATACATTTGCCTTTAAATTAGAAAGAGCATGAAAATTAATTTTTAAATTATGTTTTTCAATATATTTATTCATGGAAATTTTATGTCTCAATGCATACTTTTAATTTTCTAAAATTGGAAGATGATAATGCTAAATAAAAATTTATTTTTAAGACACAGTATTCTGAATACTTTATTGGAAAAATCCAATTAACTTGAGCAAATTATAGTGATACAAGGGCATTTTTCACTTTCAAATGAAAAGACCATAAGTACTAAAACAATGTTACTCACAAAAATAGTTACACAGGGTTTTGTCATTGTTGCTAATCATTTACTTGCTACTAGAAGCATTTTATGGTTTATACATTGTGTCAACTTGAGAAGCCTAGAAGTTTAACTATGTGATTCCACAGCTCTACATCATGGGGTGTAGAGTACAAACCATTACCAATCTAGAATATTGTTCATTGTGTCAATTTGAGAAGGTCACAAGTTTAAGTGATTCAGCAGGGATCTAGGGTCCCTAGTACATAACAACCTCAGCCTGTGCAAGAGAAGGGCACATAGATGATGTGAATGCTACACCCACTCCAGGGGAATAGCCTGCATTCAATAAAAGGCAAATGAGGAGGGACCCACTGCTGGTTCTTCAGAGGAGCTCCAGTCTTCGCCTTCAGCTTAAACATCATCTCCTGTTTCTGCCTGGGACTTTTCAGCTTTTCTTAGTAAATTCTTCAGTATTCCATCGTAAATGCATTGGTCTCCAGATATGGACTTGAGTGGGACATTGCAGTAAGTTCCAGCCCTTGGGCTGAACCCTTCAACCTCCAGCTGCAGGGAGACACCCTCTATATGTTCCCTTATCTGACTTTGTGGCTGATCATTGTAAGCCAGTCTTGTAATTTCTTATAGATATGTATATCTTGTGTTATATCTGTTTTTCTAGTAAACCCTAACTGATAAAAAGAATAATCTTTAACATTACACTCTTATTTCTCTACCTCTAAAATTTGTCACTGAATATTGAAATATTTCTTAGCTCTCTTTTTTCCTCTTCCAATATAAAACTGTGATAATCATCATAGAACACACTTAGAAAAAATCAAATCTTGTGTGCAGAGTGACTTCTGTGCTGGGGTAAAGATTGCCATTTTGCAGTTCTTATAAAATAAAATTTCAAAATCATGGATTCATTGTTTCAGATCATTCTTAAAGCCTTATGGTAGCTTAATGGGATCAAATTTTATAATTAGGACAGAATTTAATATGACTCTAGTATAATAAATAAACATTCATTTTTTTAACTAACCTATTGAAAAAAATTGAACATTAGCTCAGCTCTTAATTTTTCAAGGATGAAAATTATGCTCAGGATATTTCAATGAAAGGGAATATAATATGGAAAACAGGGAAAAATAAATCATTTTAGAGACCGAAATTTCTTTCTTACTTTCCCTTCTTTCTTTCTTCTTTGAAACAGGATCTTTGAAACAGTTAAGACTGGACTTGAACTCACTATGTTTTCTAGGCTGGCCTCAAACACATAGCACTACCCTATCTTCCACCTCCCAAACGCTGTGATTACAGGCATGTGCCAGCACGCCATGCCTGAATATATTGTGTTATATAAAAAGAAACTAAGAAAATAACACAACTATAAATACATAATCAATTATTAGAACTTTTTCTATATGGGTAGGTAAATTTGCTTTTAATTATTGTTTAGAGTTTTTAGCTATGTACAGTCATTTACTGGAGCAGACAGACCATTTGTTAGATCACAAACAAGTGTTAACAAATGTTAAAAGTCTAAAATTTTGCCAAGAGGTAAGTGGCTGTGGCCAGGTAAGCCTCAGCCACCCCAGGGCAAAAACCATCAGCATCTCCTGAGATCCACACCATGTTGGAACTTAGGGCATTGGGAAACCAAGCAACCAGCTTGCCACCCTGGGAAGCGGCTGTGAGCCTACTGGCATGCAGGCTGAGATTGAAACATCCAACGGCCCCACCCCCTTAGAAAGTGGGAGGCAGAGATCTGAGCATCTCTTGCAAGGTTGACTATATGCAATATAGCAAATAAGGGGATTTCCTTCTACCATCTCTTTGAAGGTAAATATTTTTTTATCACTGTTTTACTTTGTTCTGATTAATGGTATTGCTCTATTCAATATTCTGTTTTGATAAGTTCTATAATGTTCTGTATTTCATTTGATTCTGATATACCTGAATGAAAGAACTATTGTGAAGAAAACGAGATATACTATATTATCTACTACTGTTATCCTGGTAACCTGCTCTGAAGTTCTGTACCAGTTTCACCACACTGTCTCAACTGGCTTTGTTCCATCTTGTTTTGTGGTATTTTACTACTTTAAGTATTAAAAAAAATTGAAAAAAAAACACAAAATTTTGCCAAGTATTTTTTATGATCACAATAAAATGAAATTATCAGTCAGTAATGGAAGTCAGTAATGGAAGCACAACAAATTGATAAATATGAAGATGTCAAACTACACACACTTCAACAAACAATGGATCAAAGCTTAGTCATAATGCAAGATAGAACATACATTATGTCAAATGAAATTAAAAGCATAAACTATCAAAAATTTAAGATACAAGCCTCTGCTGGGCCTCCCCCTCTGCTGGAAACGTAGGGTAAGCCTGCCACAGGCCTGAGCCACCTCAGGCTGCCATTGCTGGGCCCACCCCTCCATCAGGAACATCGGGGAAGCCAACTGCAGGCCTGAGTCACCTTGGACTACTGCTGCTCGGCCCGTCCCTCCACTGGGAACACCAGGTAAGTCTGCTACATGCCTGAGCTGCCTTGGAGTGCTGCTGCTGGGCCTGCCCTTTGGGGAACACACCCACTTCCTGGACCTAGTACTGCAGTTGATCTTTGGATCCAAACTCTTCTCCCAGAACCCTGGACTACAACGGATTACAGTGCTGGCTTGATGAGAGACTCAGGAACCCCTCACCCAAACAGAAGACCTCAGCAGACTCCAGTCAGTGTGGTGAGTTTGCCCCTAAAATAGAGGTCTTCAGAGGGTAAATAGGAGCAGAAGTGAAACTCCCTCCAACTGTAAGGCCTTAGCAAACCTGATAAGAGAGTGGGTAATCCCACAGAACATCAGAGAGGTTGTGGTGTATACCAATAATGCCTGCCCAACTAGAGAAAATCAAAACAGTTTATGAGACCCCCAGTGACATAGTAGCACCTCAGCTGACACAAACACTATAGCCAGGGAGATCTGGTGACCTGCAACAACCTGAAGATATAACAACAGCAGGAACTAAGAGTTGCTCTACATAAATACTTCTAGACTAGTTAGCCCAGAAGAATATAGGACTCACCAAAAGGCCCTGTAGAAGGAATTCAGGTGACTGAATCTCCTCTTCATTGTGGTACCCAGCAATCTGACAAACATTAACCATACAGTAGGACCCTAAAATTAACACTACAGACAATTGTTACTGTTGGGATAGAAATACCAAATATTTACCCAAAAGGTGAAAATGACTAAACAAAAAGGCAAAATGCAATCTCAAGTATCTAGTCCATCAGGAGCAAGTACAGGCCACAATGAAATAGAAGACTTTAAAAGTCATATACCAGAAATCTCTGAAAAGATAGCAAATGAAGTAAAGAACAAATCCATGAGACTATAGAAGAACTCAAATTGGAAATAATGCTTTATGTAAAGACAGAAATAACAACCTTAATAAATTAGTTGCTCAAAATATCTAGAGAAGAGATAGATAAAAAAATACAGAAGCATGAGAAATTGATTGAAATTTTGAATAAGCAATGCAGAAAACAAGCATAATCCATGAAACAAATTCAAAGAGATACCCAAGAAACAAAAAATTGTATTGAGAGCTGGTAAAACTTTTTAAATGAAGCTGAGGATAGAATTTCGGACCTTGAGGACAGGATCACAGATAGTGATCATGAAAGGGTAGAACTTATAAAAACAACAAAGCATCATGAAATGAAAATCCAACAGCTTCAAGATAATGCCAGGATAAACAATGTAATATTAATAGGAATCAGTGAGGAGGCAGGAGACAACACAAAGGGCATATCTAAGCTGTTCATAGAAGTAATAGCACAAAATTTCCCAAACATGGGAAAAAATCTGATATATGAATAAGTGAGGCATATAGAACACCAAACAGTCATAACCAACATAAATCTACATCCAGACATATAATAATTAAGATCTCAGACATACAGCATAAAAACAGAATACTAAAAGCTGTCAGAGAAAAGACACAACTCACCTATTAAGGAAAGCCTATTAGAATCACAGCAGACTTCTCAGCACAAACCTTCTGGTTAAGACAAACTTGGAGTGAAGTATTTCAAGCCCTAAAAGAAAACAACTGTCAATCCAGACTCTGATGTACCCAGAAAAACTGTCTTTCAAATTTAATGGAGAAGCAAAATACTTCCATGAAAAAGAACAACTGAAGAAATTCATGTCCACCAAACCAACCTTAGATAGAGTGCTGAAAGACATACTGGATAGAGATAAAAATGACCACAAACTCCAGAAAAACAGCAGAAAGAAACCACTAGGCTGAATGAGAAATTAAACAAGGGAGAAAAGCAGTAAAATCACAATAGGAACACAACATCTCAAAGTCAAGCCAGTACATATCAGTGATATTCATAAATGTAAATGGGCTCAATTCACCTATCAAAAGAAACAGATTGGTGGAAACAGGATCCCACAATATGCTGCATACAAGAAACACATCTGACTCAAAAAGAAACTCAGATTAAAAGTCAAAGGTTTGAAAACAGTATTCATGCAACAGGAACCCAGGAAAAAGCAGGGGTAGCTATTCTGTTTGCAGACAATATGAACTTCATACCTAAAATGATTAGAAGAGATAAAGAAGGCCACTACATACTTATTAGTGGAAAACTACAAGAGGAAGAACTAACAATTATAAATATAAATACAACAAATACAGGAGCACACAACTATATAAGACAAATTTTCATAGATGAGAAAAACCAAATACACAAGAACACAATTGTAATAGGAGACCTTAACACCACACTGTCACAAAGAGATAGATCAACTAGACAAATCTCAGCAAAGAAATAACAGAACTGAATCATACCTGTGAGTGAATGGATTTAGTGGATGCTTACAGAGTGCTCCACCCAACAACATCAGAATATACATTCTTCTCAACTATGCATGGGACATTCTCCAAAATAGACCATATATTAACCCATAAAGTATTCTTAACTAAATGCAAAGGGGCAAAATTATCCCATGCATAATATCTGACCATAGCACACTAAAATTGGAAATCAATGGCAAAAAAACTCTGCAAAACCTTCATAAATACATGAAAATTAAAAAACAACCCTCTGAATAACCAGTGGGGTTACCGATAAAATTAAAGAAGAAATAAAACAATGCTTACAATGCAATGAAAATGCAGATATAACATACTGTAACATATGGGATGCAATGAAAGTTTTAAGAAGGAAATGTATAGAAATAGTCAAATCAAGAAAATGGAATGAACACAAATAAATAACCTAATGATACATCTCAAGCTTCTAGAAAAGGAAGAGCAAGTTAAACATAAAGTTCACAGAAGAGAGGAAATTGTAAAGATTAGAGAAGAAATTAATGCAATTGAAACAAAAAAAAACAATACAAAGAATTAATGAATCAAAGAGCTGGTTTTTTGACAGAATAAACAAAATTGATAAACCCATTGCCAACCTTGTCAAGAAAAAGAAAGAAAAACTCAAATCCACTCAATAAGGACTGAAAAGAAGAAAATTACTACAGATCCCATGGAAATTCAAAAATCATGAACACCTACTTTAAAAATCCCTACTCACATAGGGTGGAAAACACAGAGGATATGTACATATTTCTAGGAACATATGAACTACCAAAGCTCAATCAAGAAGATATAACAAATTTGAACAACCCAATATAAACTACTGAAATAAAAAACATAATTAAAAACTTACCAACAAAGAAAAGCCCAGGTCCTGATGGATTCACAGCTGAATTCTATTAAAAATGTAGAGGCAATTTAATGCCAATACTCCTCAAACTCTTCAGTGAAGATGAAAGAGAAGCAGTCCTCCCTAACTCATTCTTGGAGGCAAGTATCATTCTGATATCAAAACCAGAGAAAGACTCAACCAAAAAGGAGAACTTCAGACCAATCTCACTAATGAACATTGATACAAAGATTCTCAATAAAATATTGGCAAATAGAATGCAGGAAATCATTAAGATGATTATACACCACAATCAAGTGGGATTTATTCCAGGAATGCAGGGATGGTTCAACATACACAAATCAGTAAATGTAATACACCACTTCAACAGAGCCAAAAACAAAAATCACATGATCATCTCAAAAGATGCAGAAAAAGCTTTTAATAAAGTCCAACACCTTTTCCTGACAAAAACCCTACAGAAACTCAGAATAGATGGTGTGTACCTCAATCTCATAAAGGCATCTATGACAAACCAATAGCCAACATTATACTAAATGGACAAAAACTAAAAGCCTTCACTCTAAAATCACTAACAAGACAAGGATGTTTACTATCACCACTCCTATTCAATATAGTTCTGGAGATATTAGCCAGAGCAATCAGACAAGAGGGAGAAATAAAAGGTATAAAAATAGGAAAAGAAGAAGTTAAATTATCATTATTTGCAGATGACATGATACTCTATATAGAAGACCCCCAAAACTCCATTAAAAGACTACTAGAGGTAATAAACAAATTCAGCAACAATAATGGATACAAAGTCAACACCCAAAAATCAGTAGCATTCCTGTCACAAAAAACTAACCAAGAGAGAAATTATGAAAATATCACCTTTCACAATAGCATCTAAAAAATTGAAATACTTAGGAATTAACCAAGAATATAAAAGACCTATATGCTGAAAATTATACTACTCTAAAAAGAAGATTGAATGGGGTATTAGGAATATCCTGGGAAAATGGAAGGATATTCCTTGCTCTTGGCTAGGAAGAACCAACATTGTGAAAATGGCCATACTCCCAAAACTTTTACACAGATTTAACACAATCCCAATCAAAATATCATTAGCATACATCACAGATCTAAAGAAAACATTCCTAAAATTCATTTGGAAACAGAAGAAACCTAGAATAGCAAAGGCAATTCTGGGCCACAAAGGCAAGACAGGAGGCATCTCAATTCCTGACTTGAAACTATACTACAAAACCACAGTAATAAAGTCAACATGGTACTGGTAAAGAAATAGACCTGAGGATCAATGTAACATATTAGAAGTTGCAAACAATACTACAAAGACACTCAACCACTTTATATTTGACAAAGAGGCTAAACATGTTCATTGGAAAAATGGTGTTGGAGGGGCAAGATGCAGAGGAGGAAGGTAGAGGGCAATAGTTGCATGTACAGGGATGGCTCAGAGGTTTGGGAGCTCTTGGTGTTGGCCACAGACTAGGGGTTCATGGGGGAGATACTGATGAGCTCAGAGGATCATGGCAGTAAGGAGGAGATCAGGAAAGAGGGAGAAACTCATCAGGAGGAGGTAGGACTGCAGAAAGAGGAGGAGGTGACACTTTAGCCACCTTAGTCTTCATCATTGCCACAAGGGGAGGTTGGGCCCCCCAGGGCTCTTCCTGTAGTAGTTTTCATATCCAGGAGGGTGGGTCTTGGATCAGGTTGATCCAAACTTCAATATAGATCACCTGATCTGGGTGCATGGCTGGCTTATGTCGGGTCCAAGGATGACTTGTCAGACCTGTTGAGAGACTTGTAAGTTAAAAGCTCCCTCTGATGGCCACCCAAAACCAAAGGCCACTCGAGCTCACAGAAATGTCTTAGGTTCTTAGGATAGACTGAATCTCCATATCTGGCAGCTCAATCCTTAAAGTCCTTAAAATGATCAAGAACAAGTTGCAAGGGTGACGTAGGGGAAGAAACAGATTGACCCATAATGGCAGACAAACAAGACAGGGGCAGGAAAGGGCAAAGGCAAGATGATGGAAAGGCAGCCAAAAGGAGATAAAGGCAAGATGGTGGAAAGCCCACCAAAAAGAGACAAAGGCAAGATGGCAGAGAGCCCGCCAAAAAGAGACAAAAGAATCACTTGAAAAAGGGCTATGGAGACTGGAGCAGGTTCCTGATCAGCAGCCAGGAGCTGGTTTAAAATAACCAGGTGGCCACTTTCTTCTGTTTGCCAACCACAGATCCACCCCAGGAATTTAAAGCAATAGCTCCATAAAAATACCATCAGATTAGAGTTGACTTGAGTTAATAAGCTGATAAAAAAAGCTTTGAAATGTGGCTTTTATTCCAAATACAGTCTTGATTGTGAAGATGTTCAATAACAAGGGAATTGAGACAAGAGAATGAAAGTGTAGGAGAACTAAGTCAAGGATCTGGCAACATCTCACCTGGGAGCTTTGACTCCCCAAGTACGGTCCATCCAACTGAGGTTGATTCCTCCTTGAAATGGAGATAGCCTGCCCTAATTATAGTGACATCTCACCCAAATGGAAACAAATATAGAAATTTAATCCATGACATAGAAAGAGAAGGAGTTAGAAAAGGAGAGAATCACTGAACCAAACTAAAGTAGTGAGTACCTGCCAGTAGACAGAAGCCATGTTCAAAAAGACAAGGTACCTAAAAAAAAAAAAAGGTGTTAGAAAAATTGGCTCCACGTGCTGAAGATTGAAAATAGACCCATGCCTATCACCATACACTAAACTAAAGTCAAAATGGATCAAGGATCTAAATATTAAAACAGAAACATTAAATCTAGTGGAAGACAAAGTAGGCAAAAATCTTGGAGACATAGGGGTAGGGACAGAATTCATGAATAAAATGAAAACCACACAGGAAATACTTCAAACAACTGTGGTCTCATATTACCAAAAGGTTTTTGCACTTCAAAAGAAATCACCAACAAAGTGAAAAGAAAACCCACAGAATGGGAAAGAATTTTAGCAAACAATCCCTCAGACAAAGGACTTACATCCAGAACACATAAAGAACTGGAAAACAGCAAGCTCCCCAAATTCAAAGACCCTCTCCAAAAATGGGCATTGGAGATGAAGACACAGTTCTCAGATGAAGATATAAAAATGGCAAATAAATATGTGAAGAAATGTTCACTGTCACTGATCATTTGAGATATGTAAATTAAAACAGCATTGAGATTTCATTTCACTCTGGAAAGAATGGCTGCCATCAAAAAAAAAAAAACTGATAACAAATATTGGCAAGGCTGTGGGGAAAAAGAAACACTTCTCCACTGTTGGTGGTAGTGCAGACTGGTGCAACCACTGTGGAGGTCAGTATTGAGATTCCTCAGAAAAGTAGGATTGGAAATTCCATTCAATTGAGCAATTCCCCTCCTGTGTGTTTTCCCAGAAAAATTCAAAAGGTCACATCACAGTGCACCCATGATCATAGCAGCACAATTTGTGATAGCTAAATATTGGAAAAAACCAAAATGCCCATCAACTGCAGAGTGGATAAAAAAGTGGTATTTTGTACAATGGAATACTACTCAGCTATAAAAAGGATGATCTTGAGGCCTTTTTCAGTAAATGGAGGTAATTTGAGACTATCCTTATTAGTCAAATAAATAAGAATCACATTAGTAAATATCACATTTGCCTCTCTAGTGTAAAAAATAATAACAGTCAGAATAATGGTATTCAAAAAGTATAATAGATATAAAAGTATAGTGGATATAAAAGTATAATAGATATGATAGATATTGCAAAAGAGAAAGCAAAGGAAATTGCTTTAAAGCATATAACAGTATGTATAGTACACAAAATAGATGAATATATTACTGAATTTTTGTTAGATCTTTGAACAGAAGAATTTGTACTGTCAATGTTGGTCTAGCCACTTTTTATGCTTTGATTTTGTAACTTTAACAACTATTGTTAAGTTGACAATATGTAATGTATCAACTAGTGATTTTATGATTTTTTTGGACTCTATTCTACTTTTCTACTTGTTTTTTCTCTTTTATCTTTTAAAGCATTTTCTTTTATTTCTTAAAATAAATAAATTAAATAAATAAATTTTTTAAGATACATTGGAATCAGTGTTAAGAAGCAAGTTTCTAGTTGAAATATGTAAATTAATAAAGAAGAAATGTTTGAATTAATAATCTAACTTCATATACTCAGGGAGCTAAAAAATAACAAAATAAACATCAAAGCTAACATAATAAAGAAAACAAAAAATGATTAAGTGTCATAAATAACAATAAAACAGATTCAATTTTTTTCACTTATTTATTTTATTAGAGTATGTTTGCAATACATAATTTTGCAATTCTTGTCTGTGTATATATATATATCACCTTAGTTTTTATCATTCTTTTTAATCCTTTCCCCTCCCCTTCTTCCATCTCTTGATCTCCTTCCCAGTTTAGAAATATCTCTCCCTCTGCTTCCTATTATCTTTAGTTTTGGTCTCTTTTATAATCTGGGTTTCCTGTATAAAAAACATCATATAATACCAAAGCTTGTGTGCATCATTTAGTTCACTTAGAATTCTATTAGAAAATGCAAACTAAAACAACACTAACATCACATCTGACCAAAGAAAGAATAGTCATGATCAAGAAACTGAGTAAGTTTTATATTTAAAGACAATGTTGGAAATAGTGACTAACAAAAGAATTGAAAAGATAGATGTAAATAAGACCAAGAATGTAAAAATAAAAAGATATTACTACCTATGCCACAGAACTAAAATTAGAAAGATTACTATGGATGGATGCATACCAAAAATTGAATAGTCTAAAAGAAATGTACAATAAAAAGTCAGAAAATCAAAGGTGACTAATAACTAAGAAGAAGATTGAGTCAAGTTTTCAAAAACCTCCCCAAAATGCTTAGTTCAAGACCAGATGGCTAATTCAGACAATTGTACCTAATATTTGAAGAGGATTTAATACCATAGCCTCCTGAAAATTGTCCAAATATTTCAAAAGAAAGAAAAATTTCAATCCCTATTTTGTGAGGTTGGCATTAGTTTTCTACCAAGTTGAAAAATGTTTCTAAAAAACAAATCTATGTCCAACATCCTTAATGAATAATAATGGTTCAAAAATCTTCTACAGAATTCTAGCAAAAATCCAGCAACAGTTTTAAAATATTGTGCATCATAACCAAGTACAATTTATTCCTGAAATACAAGGATGTTTCAACAGACAAAAAGCAATAAATATATATTAAAGAAAAAACTAATAAGATCATGTAATCATTTTAATGGATGTAGAAAAGGGGTTTAATAAGATTGAACTTTTTTTTTCATAAAAAACTTGACAAATATGAATTGAAGAAAAGTAACTCAACAAAATAAAGGCCACATATGCCAAACCACAGCTAACTGCATACTTAATAGTGAAAGAGAATAGTGGTTCCTCTAGAAACAAGACAAGAATCATGGTTTTTCTTGATACTATTCTCATAGAATTGGAAATACTAGCCAGGACACTTGAACAAGAAAAACATATAAATGTCATCTATTGAAAGGAAGAGGTGAAATTATCTTTGTTCAAAGATGGAATATTTGTACATGTTTAATAAAACTAAAGATCACATAAAATTGTTAAATTAAAAACCAAATTCAATAATTTGTGTTATTCAAAGTAAACACAGAAATTAGTTGTAGTTCTTTATAACAAGTATGAGAAATTTGAAAACAAAATGAAGAAAATTATTAAATTTTTAATAGCATCAAAAGTATAAATAAGGAATTACCTTAACCAAAAAGGTAAAGACTTGTACAATGACACAAAACACTGATGAAAGAAATGGAAAAGATATAAATAAATGGAAAGATATTTCATGTATATAGATTATTTTAGAAAGGCTAATTCTGCTCAGTGTGATGTACCGTCATTGCAATCCCTATCAAACTCTGATGACAGCTCTTTTTACAAAAATAGAAAAACAAATCTAAAATTCACATAGAATTACAAGGCCCCAGAAATAACAAAAATAATCTTGAAGAGTCCTGCTTTGTAAACTCCCTACAAGGCACAGTAATTAAAATCTGACCGTTGAAAATATGGTCAGATGACTTTCATTAAATTTGTCAGTATCATTTATTGAAAAAGGACAGGCTATCCTCAGATGGTGGGAGAATGTCTCAGTATGGTCAGTTAAACACAGAGCTTGGAGGACAGCAACCAGATAATGCAGAAATTCTGAAAGTAGGGAAAGCAAACATATCCATATATGGAGAATCAAACTGCAGGTAATATTACTAGCTTGAGTTTAATATCAGGATGATGGTAGAGAAAGGGAAGCATGGCTGCTACTGGCCTGCATCTCCCTTTACTCAGCAAGCATACCATCTCTGGAGTGGTTGTAACATCTGTAGTGAATGAGCCTGCACTGTAGAGCTCAGATACCCAGCTGTTGGGATACATACTTACACACTCTCCTTTCCACATGGAACAGGAAACAGCATGGGAAATAACATTGGTTAGGGTCCAGGGAAGCCATGAACTGCAACCAGTGACACACAAGAAAGAAAGGGAGAGACAACAGCACTAAAATAGGCAATCCTTCCTGCTATATGATCCTCCCAAACATAGGGAGCTCTGAGTTCCTGCACCAGCCAGTCTAATGCCAGCACTAAGCACTGGCAGGGGAGGATCCCCAACATAAGCAAAGTATTGTTAGACACCGTATGATAAAACAGAAAGTGCTGGTTGGATGCAGAGGCATCACCCTGGAAGATGCATGGAAAATAGTGAGATGCAGAAGAGTGAGACCAGCGCAGGTGCTCTCCTTTCCTTTCCTCAAAGAGTGGGGACATCTGAGACAGTGTGACAGCCAGCCTGTGACATTTTGTAGTAGCAAGGGAGGATCCTTGCTCCAAGCAGAGGTCCACTGAACGAGACCGGTGCAGATACTCTCATATACACTGGGAGATCTGTCATGTCAGCAAAAGCTTTCTAATTTTCTGGGGTAAGAACGATGAGAGGATGAAGAAAATAAAGATAGAGACAGAAAGTTGGGGTCAGATGGAGTCCTTCCTCCAGATGGAAAGAAGAGACTGTTCAACCATTGCAATGTGCTTATTTATACATTTGTCATATGGCATCCCTTTGCTTAGCTAGCTCATGTCTTTCACCCCTTGTTGTCAGGGCTGGAACACCTGTTTTCCTCCAGCACTCCATGCTGGTCCTTAGATGCCCCATGCCCTTGAGATGTTCCTTGACACTCTGTGCTTTCGCCTCTGCACAGCTTAATGATCACTAAATCAGCAGCTCCCAGCAGAGATCTCAGACAGTGTGAAACCCTACCCACTACCTACCATTTTGCACGGGAAAAAAGGCCCTATGCCAATCCCAGGGATTGCACCAACTTGTAAGGGTTGGAGAATGGAGCTCTTGGGGCAGTAACTGAGAAGGGACCATAAACAGGGTGACAGATTGTAGCTCTTGGCTTAGAGGGTTTTTGATGATGCATTAGATAAAAGATCCATGGAGGCAAACAGAGACAACTATAAGATTTGCCCTGCAGAGAAGAAAGCAGGACTGGGAGGTCCCTAGTTTTAGTTTAAATGAGGACTGAGTGTTGGGAAAATTGCATCATATCTCCTTCTTTTCAAATTAATGGAAATAGCCAGAATTTAGGATAAAAACAAAGGCCTGCTCTTAGCCACACCCATTGCAAGGCTTGCAGTCAAGAGGCAGGCCCTGGACAGGATCTAGATCTGCACATCTCCTGGTTCCTGGAGGGGTCCTTGAGGAGACCTCACCTGGGGAAACCAAGACTTACTGGCTACAATCACACTCTGAGCATGGCATGAAGGAAGCTATGTAAATACTTCAATTTTGTGCTATAGCAACTGTGTGGAGGTTTTGCATTTGGCTGCTTGTTTGTTTTGACCTTTTGGGGAAGTGTTCTTTTCTATGATTTTTGTTAGTTTTTTCTCTATTCTGCTCTCCCTTTTAGTCTTTTTCTCTTTTTTATTTTCAACCTATTTTTTTCTTTCTATTCTTTTTTCTCTTTCTCATTTCCTTATCTCCTTATCTATTTTCTCTTTTTCTCCAAGTTTCATATGGCAAGAGTAAAGGAGATGCCTATATATGTGTAAAAGAGAGAAAAAATTAATCAGTGCTTTAATTTAAAAGGTACCAGTTCATAGGCATGTAAAAGTGACCTTTAATGATATTGTGCTTAGAGTCTCCAAACAATACCAACTATATATGAATTAACACATTCCAATAATATCACAGTTTTCCTCAAGATTTAAGTACACTTTCCTCCTTCTGCATCCCTAGTTCCTCTCCACAAATATTCCCTCAACTCTCTCTCAAGACTGATCATTTCCTCTGTCTATAAAGGTAATTTCAACATAGTATAACATTCATTCTATATTCTTCTACTGACATTTCTCTTTTCTGCCTTTCTTACAGATTTACTCCCTTCATTTTTTCCTTTCTTTCTTTCCCTCTGCCTTCCACAGCCGAGACTAAGAACAGTAAAGCACATTCTGTGAGGGCCGTTAATAGAAGCATGAAATTGACAAAGCAAGTTTTAGTGTTCATGATTAATGTATGATTAGATCTGTTGATGCTCTTATAACCAGGAAGAGTCCTTTTTCCCGCATTAGTGGTTTCAATTCTATCAAATCATGTAGGTCATATGGTAGATAATACTTGGTTAAAAATGACAAAATAACACTAGAAAGCAAAATCTAATTAAAGAGATTGTCATATCAAAAATAAAGTAATATCACACTATTTGACTTCAATCAAAGAAATATAAAAACCCTAGAAAGCCCAATAACTGTCAATGAAATTGAGGTAGCAATTAAAAAATAAAATAAAAATAAAAACAAAAAACAAAACAAAACAAAACCTTACCAAGTAAAGCCAAGTGCCCAGTAGATTCTCTGCTGAATTTCACAAGAACTTCAGGAAAGATCTAATGTCTGTATTTCTTGAGCACATTAATGAAATTGAAAGCAAAGGAATACTGTCAAACACATTCCTAGAAACTTGCATTACCTTAATCCTAAAATCAAAGACTCAGCAACAGCAATAAAAAAGTATAATTTCTAAAATAAAATAGATGACAAAATCCAAAGATCATTAAAATAGAGTGCAGCAAATCATTAAAAATATGCATCAGAACTAGGTAGGCTTTATGCCAGGAATGCAAGGATGGTTCAACATATAAAAATCAGTAAACATAGTACAAAAACTAGGAGTAATTCACATTATGATCCCATGATCTCAATAGATGCAGAAAAAGAGTTTGAAAAAAATCCAAAATCAACTCATGTTACAAATCCAAATAATTACAGGAGAATATAATCTCACTCTGATAAAAAGCCATTTTGCTAGTTCTATTGTCATCATATTAAAAGGGAAAAAGCTAAAAACTATTCTTCTAAAATTACTAAAAAGACAATTATATACATTTTCACCACTCCTGTTAAGTATAATGCGTGAAAGATTATCCAGGGCAATCAGACAAGAAATAAAAGCCACATTTATAGAGAAAGAAGATATCAAACTATCATTATTACAGATGACATGATCCTTTCCACAGAAGACCAAAAAATTACACCAAAAAGTAAAAACCACATTCAAGAATATAGCAGGATCAAAAATCAAAATACAAAAATTATATCATTTTCCTGTACACCAATAATGAACTCAATGGGAAAGAAATTTTAAAAGCAATACAATTTATAATATCCTCAATAAAAATTAAAAACTTAGGAAATGTTAGTAAAGGAAATGGAAAATCTCTATGCCAAAAACTATACTACACTAAAAAAAAAAGAGATTGACAAGTATATCAGAAAATGAAGATTTTCTGTCCCTAGATAGGTGGATTCCTGTCAAGCAATCTTCCTGCTAAAACTAATCTATAGAATTAATGCAATCACCATGAAATTATAAATGGCATTCCTCACAGAACCAGAGGGAACAATTGCAAAACACCTATGGAACCGGAAAACACCAAGAAGAGCACATCAAATTTGCGAAATCAGACCACAGCAAGAGACTTCACAATCACATATTTCAAGTTATATTACAAAGTAACAGTGGTAACAGTAGCATTGTCCTGGCCCAAAAACACAATGTAAATCAATGAAACATGGTAAACTGTACAGAAAGGATCCCATGAACATTCAGCAATATGGTTCTTCATCAAGGAGCCAAAAACAGTAGAAGAAAGATAGTTTATTTAAAATTTGTTGCTTGTAAAACTGGCTATAAACATGAAGAAGACTGAATCTAGATCTATATTTATTATAATAAACCAAATTAAAATAAAAATTGACCAGAAACCTTTCTATTACAATGGACATTTACTGTGATGGAAAATAAAGTAGATAAAACCCTGGAAGCCACAGGTACACATTAGGTTTTTTAGAACTGAACCCTAATGTATGAGAAATTACATCAAGAATATAAAAATGAGTTCATATCAAGTTAAAATGTTTTTGTACTGCAAACAAAAGCAACCAACAAAGTGAAGAGAGTAGGAAATGATTTTGTCGAATTAATGGAAATAGAATTTAGGATAAAATAGGAAATATCCTATTCCTATAGAATAGGAAAAGATTTTTCTAGCTACTCCTTAGACAGAAGATTAGTATGAAATGAACAAATCAGGCACCCCATAATAAAAGATTCAATAAATAAATGGGCAACTGAAATAATTATGGACACCCCAGCAGAAGTGCACATGACCAATAAATACATGACTATCAGAGAAATGCAAATTAAAGCAACATTGAGATTCCATTTTACCTCAGACAGACTAGCTATCATCAAGAAATCAAATTATAAATGCAGATGAGACTGCAGGGATAAATGAATCCTGCTATATTGTTGGTAGGATGATAAACTGCATAACCACTATGGAAATTACTATGAAGTTTTCTCAACAAAGCTAAAATTAGAAATTCCATTTGTCTCAGGTATTCCTTTCCTAGGTATCTTTCTATAATAGTGAAGACCTCTTACTGCACTGTGAATATATACCCATGTTTATGACAGCCCAACTCATAATAGCTATCTTGAAAATAAATAAATAAAATATTTTATTTATACAAAGCTCATTACTACTCTGTCATCTGAAAGGATAAACTTCAGCCATTTGTAGGAAAATTATGCATTTGATGCCATATTATTTTTTTGAAATAAGTCACACAGATAAACAATAGGAAACAGGATGATCAATCTTCAAGTGGGAAGGGTATCTAGAAATGGAAATTTGGGAGGGCAGAAGGGGAAATAAAAAGAATTAAGATATGTTATGAACTTGTACCAGTTCCCTACAATGAACGTAATCATCTTGTACTGCAAATATGTCCTAATAACAAACAAAAACAAGCAAAATAACTAACGGTTCTGTATTAATTTTATATTCTCATACAACAAAATAAAAGTTAACTTTTATATCTTTACCATGTACAAATAAGTACATGCAAAATTTTTTTAAAACTGGAAGAAACACAAATGAAAAAATTTATGACATTGCATTTGGCAATAACTTCTTGGGTATGCCACCAAACACAGTCTTTAAAAACAAAAACAGATAAACGGAACTACATGAAAGTTTCTAAAATTACAGGCATGGTCAATATCAACAGAGAAAACACAATCTGTTTAATGAGAGAAAATATTTGGAAGTTGTATGATAAAGAGGTACATTCATATTATACAAAGAATTCCTATAGTATAATAATTAATAAAAAATGAACAAAGTAATTTTGTCCCAAAATGATAGTCATATGGTCAGCAAGCATACTAAAAGACACTCAAAATAATTAATTATGAGAGAAATAAAATAAAAACAATGAGTTATTATTTCATACCTTTTAGTATGATCACATATTTAAAAATGAAAGAACACACAACATTTGGAAAAGAGTGGAGAAGAATATACTCTTCCAAGTGACACCCAGTGAGTCTCCTCCAAGCAGGCCCACTCCCTAATGGCACATGCAGCTATATATCCAAAGATGAGTTAATCCACTGATGACTTTAGTGCCATCAAGGGCTAATCACCTTTCAAAAAACCCACCTCTGAATATACAAGTCTTCAGGAAACATTCCAGACCTAAATTGTAACAATGGATAAGGAATATATGATATATACACACAATAAAATATTATTAAGTCTTAATCAGGAAAAAAATACTGTCACTTGGTATAACACTGGAAAACATGAAGATGTCAAGGGAAACCAGCCAAAACAAAAAATCTCTAAACACAAAAAACTCACAATAGTGACAAAAAGACAAATATATGATTCCACTTATATGAAATATTAAAATAAATCATAGAAACAGTAAGTAAAATACTGCTCAGCAAGAAGGCAGTAGAGCAAAGGTAGTTGTAACTTAAATGATGTTTTGACTTCGTAATATTTACATTATTTAACACTGCTGCACCATACACCTCAAAGCACTTAAGGTGGTAAATTTGTTGTTATATATCCTACCAGAATAAATAGAGGGTCTTTATTTATTGATAAATTCTAGTTTGATGGGATCTTGTCATTGTCATGAATTTATGCATTTAGAAATTCTGTTTCTTTTTCCAAAATTAAATGTGTATTTAATGTTCCTACCTGATTTCTTGATTTGAAATCTTAATTCATGGATTGTGTATAAAACTTGCCTTCTAACAGGTGAACATAAAGTTTTGCATTTTCTTCTACTTATTTATTTTAATTTCATGCTTCTTTGAGTAGTTCTTGAATTGCAATTCACTTATCAGTAATTTTTTCGCTTTTCCTCCTTAAACAAAAAGTTGCTTTATATTCTATAAAATCTTTATTACTATAACTTATATTCAGTATATTCTGGCTTGTGAAGTTATTTTGTGCATGACTTATATTAGTAATATGTTAAAGTACAGTATTTTCCATGTAAATTTCTAAGTTTATGATCCTTTCAGTTATTTGGCACAAAAATCAATATATTTTAATCAGATCAAGCTTACTATCTGCTTTATTTAAATCATATGCATATAATTTATCTACTTTAATTTACTGATTTATGAGAGATATTATAAATCTCTCAGTATATTTAAAGTTATTAATTTCTTATTTGATATAAAAAATGTTTGGTTTATGCTAAAATTATGTTATCAAGAATTGATGACTGTTTATATTAACTTAGAGACTTTTCTATTGACATGTAACATTTCTTTGCTTTTTTGTGCATTTATCTTAAATTCTATTTTACATGATATTATTATCATTTTAACTTGTTATTTCCACAAATTGGTGCTAGGCAGAGGAAACTCCATATGTTCAGTCTGCCATCTTTGTTAAAATGTTATCTTCAATGTTCTAAGATATTAATGGGAATTATTCCAAGATTACTCCACTTTTTGGATGATTTTTTTCCTGAGAAAATGATTTGATGAATCTCAAATAGCTGAAAAACAAAAGAAAACAAAAAATATTAGACAGAAGGAGAGGAGGAGATTTTCAGATGATGAAAAGTTATAGGTTGAAAGATTTTGCAATAAGATGTTGTCTTTCATGCTGTGAATGAGAAAAAAGAGCTCTGTAGAGAAATAACAGATGCTATTTAAAATATTTTGGAATATTTGCATATTGGCATAAGGTATAATTCTTTCATAATCAAAAACCTTCAGTGATTTCTATATATTATGAGTACTTTAAATATTAGCTGTAAACGTTTGTGTTTCTTTCAAAGTAACAACGATCTGAACCATCTTACCTGAATCTTACTAAGTCTCCTATGAGAATTTTCATTTTCAAATAACATTAACCACACTTTTCAAATATCTAAAATAACATCAATAACGTTACAAAGTAGATTGTATAATCATTTTTAAAATTCCTCCCTGATTTTAGAATGTGGGCTATATGAAATAATATTACTGTAAACTTTTATAGATCTTGTTTTAGATGCACATTATCAATTTTAAGTTTAAAAAGCAGCTATGTTGAGACAGAGGAGAATGTATTTGATCTATTTAGGATGAGATTATTTAAGTCAGCATTTTTCAAGGTGTTACTGTTCTTAAAGTTGTCTGATAAAACCAGGTCTAAATTAAATTTTCTAGTTCTCGGAATTCTTTATTCAATAGCACAATTAATTTCTTGATTGACTTATCGGTGAAAGTAGAAGTGGAAGAACTCTAACATTAAAAAAGCACATCCAGTGAGAAAAACTATGTGTGAAATGAAAACATTATACAGAAACACAGACAGTATGTTCTTGAAGGTTAAAACAGTTTTTTAGGGTTTTTTATTCATATATATATATATATATATATATATATATATAATTTACTCTAATAAATCTGTTTAGAAAACAAATGGATTTCCATTGCCATGAAGTGGCATTTGCTTTCATCATCTTATGGCCTTGCTTTAGTTACTGGAACTTTTTTTTTTCTGAAAAAGTCATGCCTATTAAAACATTCAGATGTAGAGCGTTACTGTGAAGCTGCAGAGTTCAAGTCAGCAGGAGATCAAGAACAGAGTTCATGCCAGCAGAGAGCTGAATTCAAGAGAGCAGGAGATACATGAAGTGTGACAAACAAATCAGGTTCCAGACTCATAGTCAGACATCAACCTGAAATTCAATGGAAATAAAGGTGCAGCCTTAGTAAGATTATCCACTACCTCACTGTAAACCTACAGCTGGCTTGCTAGGATTAATCATCATGGATCTGGACTCTGTCTACTCTGTCTACCACTTACCGCAGAGTGAAGTAGACATATTTTTTTTCTTTCTTTGCCTCCAGTCTTTCTTCTAATCCCTTTCTCTTCTTCTATTTCTCTACTTTTAATCCTAACCCCTATTAAATTTTCTTCACTGTGAGCAAAATCACCATATGTGGGTCTTGTATTCTGTATACGATTTTCTGGTTTGTTTAAGATTTTATTATATAGCCAAAATCTAGTTGATATGTTTAAAAGTGGTAAATTTTTAGTTACCACTGTTGTCATTTTTTGGGATGATTGCTATTGGTATTGCAGATTGTACTACTTCAGCTATGGTGACATTATTGTTCTAATCAGTTGATACTCCAAGATTGAGATTGCCTAAGTGTCATGAGCAAAAATATATGTCAACACCAAAGAACCAGGGTGCAAGTAGGCAGTAATTTCTCATCAAGAATAAAATGAGGAAGTAGAATCTTGCAAAAGGCTCACAACCCAAAATCCATCTATACCTGGAGAAGTAGTCATTTACTAATGGTTCTAAATACTAACCATAAAGCTACTCACTATAAGCAATTTATAAGAATCAACCTCGGAATTAAATTTAAAAAAAATAGAAAATGAGAAGACACTTAAGCTAGATGAAACCCCAAATTTCCATGTCACAAATGGCAAAGCCAGGAGGGAATGAGGTGGCACAAATCAAAAGCTATCCACATGGATTCTCGGAAGTAGTAACAGTGGAAGCAACAAAATAATTTTGTTTTAGCCCACAAAACTATCCTTCTAAATTGATAGAAAAATAAGATACTTCTATGACAAAGAACACCTGAGGAAATTCATGACCACCAAACCAGCACTCCAAAATATAGGTTCTTTGAAAGAGTAAATAAAATTGGCAAACCTTATCAAAAAAAAGGAAAGAAAAGACTCAAATTCATGCATGAAAGGAATGAAAATATGAAATCCCAATGGACCCTACAGAAGTCAAGATGAACATCAATACCTACTCTGAGAACCTGTATTCAATTAAGATGGAAAACATATGAGAAATAGAAAGGATTTCTTAATACATGTGAATTACCAAAGCTGAATAAGAAGATACACAAATAAATAAGTAAACCTAATATCAGTCAATGCAATTAAAGATGTAATTAAAAACCTACCAACAAAGAAAAGCTCAGGCCCTGATGGAGTCACTACTGAATTCTACAAGAAATTTAGAGAAGATCTAATAGCACTACTTCTCAAAGTCTTTAATGATATACAAAGAGAAGCAATAGTTTAAAATTCATTCCTGGAAACAAGCATTTCCCTGATTCCAAAATCACAGAAGGAACTAACTAAAAAGAATACTACAGGCCAATCTCCTTAATAAACATAGATGCAAAAATACTCCATAAGATACTGGCAAACATAATGCAGTAAAACTTCAAGAATAAAATGTGGAAGTAGAAAAATGTGCACCATTATCAAGTAGGATACATCCCAGATATACAGAGTAGCTTTAATATATGCAAACCGATAAATATGATGTAATATATTAAAAGAGACAAGGAAAAAATAGACATATGGTCATCTCAATACATGCATAAATAATGATTGACAAAGTTCAACATCTATTCATAAGAAAAAGCCATATAGAAAACTTGAATAGATGCTCTTTACTTCAATCTGATGAAAGCCATCTAAGACAAAACAACAGTAAACATCATATTAAATAGACAAAAATTGAAAGTTTTCACTCTAACATGATGAACAAAAGGAGGAAAGTCCAGTCATTATTCGTATTCAATACTGTTCTAAAAACATTAGCAATTAGAGAAGAAAAACATAAAGGGAATAACAAAGAAGTCAAATTATCATTATTTGCAGATGACATGATACTCTACATTGAAAATTCCAAAAATTCCACCAAAAGATTTCTAGATTTATTAACCATATTCAGTCTCATAGCTGGATACAAAATCAAAAGTCCAAAATTAACAGCATTTCTGAACAAAAATAACAAAGTCCCTCCGACAGAAATTAGGGAAACAACACCTTTCACAATATGATAAAAAAAAAACCCTAGGAATTAGTCTAACAAAGGAAGTAAAATAACTTTATATTGAAAACTAAAGTACTCTCAAAAAGGAAATCGTAGAGGATCTCAGAAAATGGAAAGATATCCCTTGTTCTTGGGTAGGAAGAACCAATATTGTGAAAATGGTCATGCTCCAAAATTGTTATATAAATTTGCCATATCGTGACCAGATCTTGAAGTTCCTGGGGTGAGGATGATGATAGGATGGAAAAAAAGAACAAGACTCAGAATACAAAAAACTGAGACCATATGGAGCCCTCTCTCCTGATGAGAAGAAAGGAAGGAAAAAGGAGAAAGAGCAGGACAAGAAGGAGGGAGATCCAACAGCTGCAGAACATGTATTTGTTCACGTAGGAGGTTGAATATCATGTGAAACCTCTCTACCTAACAGCTTATTGACATGGCTTCTCTCAGACACCCAGTGTTTTTGAGACTGTAGCAGCTTATTCATGTGACTTGGCTCAGAAGCTGTATTTTTGATCTTGTGATTGATCAGTTTCAGCTGTTCACCACAGAGATTTAATATAATCTCAATCAAAATACCATTAGCATGTGCCACAGAACTAGAGAAAATAATTCTGAAATTCACTGGGAACCAGAAAAGACCTAGAACAGCAAAAGCAATACCGAAAGAAAAGGAAAGGCCAGAAACATCATAATCCCTGGTTTGAAATCTTGCTACATCTGTGAGTCAGCGCCATTGAGGACTGTGGAGGGAGAAAATAACGATTTACAGGGAGGAGATTCTCACCCTGAGACTTTTTTTTTTTTTTTGAGGTTGGGGTTTCTTTTCTTTTCTTTTGTTTCTGTTAACTCTGATGTCATGAGCACCTATTTAAAAGATAGCAATGCATGTTATGGAAGCCATTATGTGTTTTATTACTGGCTTATTTTGAGGTTCTTTGTTGCATGTACTGTTTTGTTTTTCTTGTTTCTATTCTATCCTGTTCTCTTTGATTTTTAATATGTCTGTAGGTGGTATCTGCAGTTATCTTGAAGACAACAAGGGCACTGTGGTAACTATTGTTGTTTTCAAAAGGTTTGGAAGTCCTGTATCACTTCTGGTTCTGGTTTATTTTGATTGATTTTATTCTGTTTTATTTTCCTTGTTATCTTTCCCCCTTAAAATAAAAAAAAATGAAATTATGCTACACAGCTATTGTGACTCCAAAAAAACAAAAAAAAGCTATTGTGACACAAGTAGCACAGTACTTGTAAGGAGGGAGGGGCACAAAGATCGATGTGAAAAATTACAAAATGTGGCAATAAACACAAACATTCTTAGTTCTCTCATTTTTGACAAAGGAGCCAAACAACTTCATTGGAAGAAAGATAGCCTTTATAAGAAATGGTGTGGGAAAAATTGTCTTTCCATGTGCCAAAGTTTAAAACTAGATCTATATCAACGTACTGAAAGCCTATCTTAAAAAAAAAGAGAAAAAAAAAAATCTAGACCCGTATGTTTCACCATGCACTAAACTAAAATTGAAAGTAATCAAAGTCTAAATATTAAAGCAGAAAACTAAATCTGCTGGAAGATAGAAAAAGTAGACCTCTTAAAGATTTTGGTGTAAAAAAGGACTTTATGAATAAAATTCAAATCACTCAGAAATTCTCACAGAGTATCAACAACTGAATTACTATTTTACTAAAAAGCTTTGCATAGCAAAAGAAACCACTGACAGAGTGAAGAGATAACCCACAGTGTGGAAAAAATTTTGCCAGCTGTTCCTCAGACAAAGAACTACTTTCTAGAATATATAAAGAACTGAAAAACAAAAGTCTGATCCCCCTAATTTAAAGACAAATCAAAAAATGGGCATCTGAAATGAATAGATACATCACAGATGAAGAAATAGAGAAGACAAATATGTATCTGAAAAAATATTCAACATCATTAGTCATTTGAGAATGGCAAATTAGCATAACTCGCGGGATTTCATCTCACTCCAGAGAGAATGGCTATTATCAAGAAAACCATGAATTACAAATGCTAGCTGGGCAGTAGGAACAAAGAACCCCTTTTCTGGGACAACCACTCTGGAAATCAGTGTGAAGATTCCTCAAAAATCTAAAACTAGAGGCTCCATTTGACCCAGTTATTCCTCTTCTTGGCACCTTCCTGAAAAAATTAAAAGCATCATACAACAGTGATATATGCACAACCATGTTTACAGCAGCACAATTTGAAATATCTAACTCTTGGAAACAATCCAAATGCACATCATTGGATGAATGGGTAAAGAAGTGGCTTTTTATACACTGGACTACTACTTTGTCATAAAGAAACATAAACTTTAGACATTTCTAGGTATATGGATACACCTTGAGACCATACTCTTTAGTGAAATAAATCAGACACATAGGTTTAAACACAGTATTGTTTCTCTGGTATGAGAAACAGAAAGTGTGATAATGAACAAAATGTGTAATAGATGTTAGGGAAATGTGAACAAAATGTTCAAATTAGAAGGTGAACAAGGGAAGGGATGGGGGAAGGAAAGAACGGGTGAGAGAAGAAAAAAGAAGAAAAATGGAAAACAAAGCTTTTGAAGATAAGCAGAGGAAGAGGGGTTGAAGGGATGAGAGGAGAATGGGAAACAAAGAAGCAAAATATGCCATGTACAGGTACAAATTCTCCTTAATGAATTTTAATGTTACATATATCTAAAATCTATCAGTGAAAAAGATACAAAATAATGTTCTGCAAACAACCCCCAAAATCAGTAATGACTATTCCTAACTAGCTGATCATTGAGCTATAATTTCTTAGGATAATTTTAGATATTATTATTAAAGCAAGAAAAGCAATAAAGTACTTATGTCAGATGAATTTTTTTAATATTGTCAAAATGTAGCAGCACATAATATATATATTTTGCCACATATCATGTTTGCACAACAAATGCAAACCAGAACTCACAAAACCACCGTGAGAAATTAAACTCAAAATAGATATTTCGTTTTAGAATTGCCTTCTTGATATTGAATTATTACTCTCATTTTTTGACCCCACTATTTTCTTCATGTTATTTTTTCAGGGAAGACTTTCCTGATTATCACTGAAAAAATTCTGACCTAATATTAAAGAAAGAAAATAGGACTCTGAAATATGTTTTCCATTTCATATAAAGTCAACATATTGTCATTATTATGTTTAAAAGATTGATAGTATGTTATTTAAAATTCAGTAACTAATGGTATCGCATACAATTTTATTAATTGGTCTAATAAAACTCAAAAAGTATCATGAAGAACTCATATTAAAAATGTTCTTGCTAGAAACTCTGTATTTTCATGCATAATTGGATAGAAAAGTTAGATGACACTCTATTGTGACATCTGCCAGCTAATATAAAAGCTAATATAAAATGAATAAATTAAAATACATGAAAATGATTATGTATTTAAATAATTTAAAAATTAATTCAGAATAATTTATGTTAAACCTTATCAGGCAACAGAATCATATAATTTTATGAATTTCATGTTTTTCATACTATTTAAAGAGAAGGCCTATTTGTGTGTTTTTCGGATTATACTTTCTATTTATATGTGATCATTATAAGTTTTAATTTAGAATTTAATCTTATTTAAGATTTTAACTCCCATGTAATTATGCTTTACAACACATTTGGGTGCTTAAATTTGAATGTGTTTAGCATGGTTTATTAGTGCATGCTGGTTTTCATCTCACCAATATATTGGAATGCTTCCATTCTGGCATCAAGTGAAAAAATTAAATGATGATGAACTTAGAATTCTAATAGACTGTAATTAATCTTCTGTAGCTTTCCTGTAAATGTGAACTTAACATATCTGCTTTCTATCCTAATTATAATATTGGTTATAACACTGTAATCTGTCAAGCAAAACAGCTCTTGTGTTATGTTAAAGTCAAAGTATTACAGCTGGTGAAAGTTTGCTGGCTTTTGAATACTGACACATGACAAAGAATCTAGGAAGTTCTGCTAAAATCTTCTATTCTTGGAAATCTGAAGAGCTCCTTTGAATTCAGTAAAGATTTATAAATTCTTATCCTTTTATAATTTCAAATATGCCTGTTTCCAGGGATAAAAAGAGGGCACAGAGTGTGACACCATTCTCTCAGGCTTGAGTTTCAAAGCATCAGCAAGATCATTCAGTATTGTTAGGAAGTCAAATAAAAAGTCAGCCTAAGAAACACACCGCTCACATTGTCACACCCTGAGCCAGCCTTTGTTTGCCACAGGAGACAGAGATGTTACCTAACATTAGAAATCATTTATAAATTCTATATAAATTCTACAGAAAACTTACTGAAGTAAGCATCTATAGCTCAACATGCACTTTTTCTTTATTTTGTTTTTTGTTTTGTTTTGCTGCAACCTTCCTTTATCAGTCTCGTGAATATCGGGAGTATAGCTGTGTTCCACCATGCTGAGCATGTTCTATACTCTTGAAAAGCTAGTTAGGGCTTTCTATAGCTCAGCACAATCTTAATATCTATATTTATTTGTGCAAAATATTTATTACAAGTTTAGAATATGCATTTCTCTTTTTAGGACATTCCAGGAAATAAACACAAGATGAATTTTGTTCAGCAGTTGGTATTTTTACATCTGCTCTGATGACCATATTGAGTAGGGCTTATAGTTTGTCTTAATTGTGCTGCAATATGCTACTTCAATAATTGATCTAACAGAAATAAACATTTTCTTCAATATTTCTAACTGTATATGATTTTGCATATTGAGCAGATTGTAGATGGACAGCTTTTAATATTTAATATATCACACAAATTTCAAGGCCAATATCACATTCTCTGCATATGTTCTAGTATATAGATGTGTGTTAGAATATATCCTCAGAACTGGGATAGAAAAAATGGCACTGGGATCACACATCTATTCTTGATCTTTGAAAAGGATAGTAATGATAGTAAAGCACATGTACTTCAACACTGAAATTAAACTGGACATTGACAATTCAGTTATGAACAAGTTTCAAAGAATATTGTTGTTATTTTAGTCTCAAATGGTGCAAGAACAACGCTGACATAGTTAATGTTCTTTTAGTAAAATGAAGAGAAACTCACGTCTTATTCTGACTTTTAGTCTTACATTTAAGTTTTTTATTTAAAAATAGTACAAGTTGTAATAATTTTCCATAAATGTATTAAAAGGAAATGAAAATTACCGACTACATTCCCTTTGTAATGCTGACACTCATGCACTTAGGAAGACAATTGCAAAGTTCCAACTCCATCTTGTACCTAAAGAGTAATAAATTGCTTCAAAAAATCAATAGACTAGAGGAAATTGTTGTCACACTGGAATAGACTCCATCATTCCACATTTATTGTTTGATTTATTGAGAAATCCTCTGGACTAACAGTGTAGATCCATCTCACACTTCAACTGCTTTAATATATCTGAAACATTTTTTGTACTAGAAAACAATATAGCTGATTCATCAGAAGCATTTATCAACACTCATAGTAAATTTTACCATATATTATCTTCAAAATTTATAAAGTGACTCCATTCATTTCCCTCTTTTATTAACCTAACAGCAGTAAGAAATAAGTCATGAAAGTTTGTTATCCCTATTTTTGCAGATGGCTAAACTTAACTTCAGTGATGCCAGTAATTTACCCCAGGCTCATATCTAGCAACTAGCGTATGCGTGATTTGAAGCCAGAACTTCAGAAAAAGATTGAGGGCTTTTCACTCTATTTACTCAGTGAGAGATAAATTTCTAAAAAATGTATAGCAAACTTTTATCCTTATTTTGAAATTTATTCCTAATTTCTAACAAAATTTTATATTTTCATTAAAGATACCTTATTCATTTAGCAGTACAAGATTGTCCACACAAATGTGTGCACTGGTAATAGTTTAGTTTTAGAGCTTTCATTATATACTATTTTCCCTAAATTGGTAAGAATGTAGAACAACCAAATAAAACCATTAAAGTTTAAAACAAATAAATAATGGAAAGACAAAATGATTTAAATTTCATTGGGGTGTAATAATTTTCAAGCAAGCTTATGTTAATAATATTATAATCAATTTTAAATCAATCATTGTGCAATTTGAGTCAATGAAAAGTACAGTAAAATATTAATAACTGCCTAAAAGCTCTATTAGGGCCTATGGAAAGCCAGAGAAATGAATACAGTACAGGCCACATGGGACGAAATCTGTATCACATTTGAAAGCCATGCAAAATTGCCCAATTGTCTCCTTATTGTACTCAAAGAGCGAAAACCAATAAATATTGCTTCTACTTTGTTCCCTCACAACTTAAAAAATATTAAGGGATTACTCTTTGCCTTCAGCAGTGAGAAGCATTAAATGTTAGCAAATACTCAGCCAAGGTCTCTTCACCCACAATCTAAATTAAAAAAAATAGTAAATACCGCAGGAGAATGTATGTAACACTTGATAAAATACTAGCAAAAAAGTTCTGATCACCTTCTGTTTAGTTTTCACGGACCACTGAAATGGCTTTTTTTTAATCTTCAGTCACATACCTTATCTTTTTGGCTAAATATATAAATTATGGTAGAGATTAACTACCAGATATAGACAAAATGATCCCAAAGATGTATAGCACCTGTATATTGAAGTAAGGTAGGAGCATATTTAATTTTTATCTTCAATTTGCATCATTTTAGTTAAAGTTTTAGACAAAGCTTCCACTTTAGAGTGATGGATATTTATTATTGTGCTCATAAGCATCTTTTTTTAAATTTTGTGTGTGTGTCTAAAACACTCCTATATTCACTATCCACATTCTGTTGATTTAATGGAATCATTACCTTGAAGCACTTGAAGCCAATTTTCATTAGCCATGCACTTCAAGGAGCACTTAAGTGAATAATTTATATCTATGTGCTAATGGTCTTGAAATAAACAGATTCATTTTTCCAAAATTCTGTTCAATATAGGAAGCCTGAACATAAATAAGCAGTAACACTAATCATTTTCCAGGGATTTCTCTATATGATTTAATTCTGAAGAATTCTTTACTTTTACATTAGGCAATTTCAAATGGGAATTTAATTATTTGCAGCTAGTTTCACAGCTTTTTCTATTAGAAAATTTAACCTCATTAAAGTCTTTTCTTTTTCATTTCTCTTAACACATTGAAAATATATGTTAATTTCTTACTATCCAGAACTAGTAAAAAATAATTATTGAGAGCACCGAGCTATGCATTTTTTAAAAATCATACAAGGTAACTTAAGAGTTACTATGTTACTGAGCAGATATGAATTTTTATAAACATTTGTATTTATAAGACAAGAAATAGACATTCAAACAAAATGTTGAGCATTGATGAAATTAATCTATTTTGAGATATAAATTTTCTCTGTGGGCAACAAAATGAAAGATGGTTAATAATCTTAAGTGACTTTACCTGGTCATAATGCTTCTTTTTTTTTTGTTATACTGTGAGAAGTACTTCTCAGATTATGCTCAATAAAGGTTCTTTTTCTTTCTGAGGAAACAGTATATGCAATAAGCCTTATAGCAGATCTACAAGTTAAGATTGAATAATTTACTAGCACAAATATTAGGCTAGTTTTTTCACAATCAAGTTGCTATTGAGTTTATAATCTGAGAAAGTTAAGGCTTCTTTAGTCAAGTAAATCCATATGAAAAGCCTTTAATCTAGTGTTTGTCATAGTAAAATTTTTAAAAAAATAATTTCTGTGGTAAAACCAGATTTTTATACCAGCTGTATTCTAAAATATATTAACTTTGAAAATAATGTTAAATTTTTTGGCATCTTTTTTTTCTGAGTTCTTGTTTAGAAGATGGTGAAGAGTAAGATCCACAAAAACAGCCCTAGAACTGAGTGCCATATAGCGTAGTATTCTTCCCTCCAGAACAGGATTACTAGGGCAGATTTCTCCTGTGACAGCTACCCTCTGTATTAGGGTTATTATTCGAAGCTGCTCCTTTGTGGTCACAGCTGATACTAGATACCCTTGCTAAGGTTTTCAAAAGTTTTTTTTCTTTAGCTTTTATTTCATAACTAGAAATAATAAAACAGCACAGTACAGTCAAAAAACAGACCTGAGTATCAGTGTAATCGATTAGAAAATGTAGAAACAACAGCAAACACACTCAGTCATCTTATCTTTGACAAAGGATCCAAACACCTTCACAGAAAAAAAGATAACTTCTTTCATAAGTGATACTGGAAAAACTGGCTTTTCATGTGCCAAAGTTTAAAGCTAGACCCATGTCTCTCACCATGCACCAAGTTAAATTCAAAATGGATCAAAGATCTACATATTAAAACAGAAACACTCAATCTACTGGAAGAAATAATAGGTAGAACTCTTGAAGATTTTGCTCAAAGACCTTATGGGCAAAACTCCAGTTGCACAGGAAATATCAAAAGCATCAACAACTGGGATCCACAAAAGCATCAACAACTGGGATCTCATCTTCCTAAAAAAGCTTTTGCACAGCAAAAGAAACCACAGAGTGAAGAGGTGACAGAATGGAAGAATAAATTTTCCCACCTTTTTCCTCAGACAAAGGACTGACATTTAGAAGATGTGAAGAACTCAGAAAATATCAGAACTCCCAAAATCCATAAATGAGCATTTCAAATGAATAGACATTTCTCAGATGAAGAAATACAAACAGAAAATGAATATATGAAAAAAATGTTCAATCTCACTGGTCATTTGAGAGTTGTAAATTAACATATCACTGAGATTCCATCTCACTCCAGAAAGAATAGCTATTATCAAGAAAATAATCAATAACAAATGCTAGCTAGACTGTAGGAAAAAGAAACACTTTTCCATTTTTGTTGGGAATGTAGACTAATGCAACCACTGTAAAATCACTGCAGAGATTCCTCTAAATTAAAACTGGAGGCTTTATTTGACCTAGCTATTCCCCTCCTTGGTATCTTCCCAAAAGAATTAAAAGCGTCATATCACAGCATCATATGTACACTCATATGAATAGTAGCACAATTTGTAACAGCTAACTCTTGAAAACAAACCAAATGCCTACTATTAACTGAGGAATAATAAAAAAAATTTAAAACTTTTTTTTCTTACACAATGGAGTACTATCAGCCATGAAAAAGTATAAACTTGAGATGTTTCTAGGTAAATGGAAGCACTCTGATACCATATTGCTAAATAAAATAAATCAGACACTCATGTTTAGATATCACATTATTTTCCAGTGAGAGAAACCAAAAGGATAAATGACCAAAATGTGTAATATTGAGAAATAGGAAGAAAATGTTCAAATGAGAAGAGAAACACCTAAGGGGGGATGGCAAAAGAAGGAAAAATTAAAAAGTCTAGAAGGAAAAATGGAAACAAAGCTTTAGTGACAAAGGAGGAGAAGGGGAGTTGAATGGAGAAAAGAAAAGTGAGGAAAAATAAATGTTATATTATGTACAGGTACAAATACCCAATGATGAATGTGATCATTATATATATCTAAAGTGTATCAATAAAATTAATGTAAAAAGAAACAAAGGAAAAGCTAAGCAATAAAGGTAAAATGAAATGGTCCATGGGGGTTTAGAACTAATTCAAGAAACTCAGCCAAACTGAGATATGCAAAGATAAACACAAGAATAAAGGATAAAAGATTGGAACAAGATTTGAATAAGAACACTTTCCTTTTATCCAAAGTGTAATAGCTCCTCATTATCTCCAGATCAGATCTAGATTTCAAAGGATTACATAAGAGTTTTGGAACTCTTAACCTCATTTTGTTTAGGCAAGGCCCCCTGCTCTGCTTGACTGTAGAAGGCTGAGACAAAACAAACAAAAGAAGCACACAATTTGGCTTGTACTCAGAATTCCCTCTTTGGGATAACCACCAAGAGATGTTTTCTTATTATTATTTCTAATAAACCATCTCTTTAATTCCTCTCTTTGCTCTCAACTTTACTCTTCAACTTTTGGATATAAATCATTCTAGTGTACTATAGTTCCCCAGGCTCATTGTGCTTAGCTGTAGGACATGGAATCAAAAAAGATTGCTCTCCACAATTAAGATTTGGCATTCTTTTCCCGTTTGGCTTTGGATGTATTTGCGACCAGTTACACCTTCTTGCCTATTTCTCTTTTATGGGATTAGAATGTCCTGTCCTGCTAATATAGGTAGAACAACTGGGGGTACAGAACTACTCTCTTAATCATCTGAACGTCAACAATGCCCCAGGGCAAACTCCCAGACCATCATCCTGAGGCGGGTAAATACAAGTCAAATAAAGAAGTCTGAGCCTGCTCTAAAAAATTACAAAGTCCCAAACCAGGACTCAAGTAATCTTGCAGGACCTACAGCAATCTTTCTTCACACGCAGAGCTCACTGAAGCTTCATATGTATGAACTGCATCTCATACATTCAATTATAACAGAGTGAGGTATGGGAATGGAGTACCTTGCCAATCCTGTTTTCAGTCATGCTCTGGAAGACACAGTGGGTGGCACTCCTAGACCTAACCCAACATTTTAAAATCTTAAACATAGTACTTTAAATGCTTGTGCTTAAATTTTTTTTCCTTCAGTATGAAGAAACTTACTCTGCTGTACTGCCACCTGATTAGAACTTTGCTGCATTATCCTTACAAGTGTGTATCATTTCCAAATCTCATCACCCACAAGAACCTGGAAACCTGCCCAGTTTCCTTTTGTTCATTGCAGCACTATCATTTATTTTGAAAACATACAATTTCTCAGCTTCACAGGGAGTAGAAATGTGTGACTGTGTACAGTTTTTGTCCAGTCACGTACTTTACCATACTTCCATAAATACAAATCAATAACTTCTATATTTATTTACTTTGTTTTTCATGGAAATTGAATTTCAAACCTAAAGGATATGACCAGAAACATTATTGAATGATTTTTTACTTGTATTTCAGGATGACGATTGCTTATAGTGAATATTTGATTTTCAAGCAGTTTAAATTTTAAGAATAATAGTATTTCAGAACCCTAAAAGAATTTTAATAACAGTATAACTGTCAGGGACTGTCGATTTGTCAAAATCTATAAGTCATCAATTTGTTATAAAGTAATGCTGTGAAATAATACAACCGAATTTAAACATTTTAAGAAAGATATAATAATAGATGCAAAAAAGTACAAAGATAACATATTTAGAGCAAGGCTTATTTAGTATATGAAACAATATAAAGTATTTATGAAAAATTAATCAGAAATCTTTGAAATAAAAACAATTGTTGAGTAAAGCTCAGCTAAATGGCTGACTGAATAATAATAACACAAAAACCAGTGAAGAGGTAACTTGGCAGTTGGATCATTGAAACAAGTATATTTCCCATTGTAAAAATTCAGAGATGGAAAACTTTTTATAAAATATATAATAGAAGGCAGAGTCAAAGAAGCCCAAAAAGGATGAATACAATCTGAAACAAGTACATAAGGGGAAACAGAGGAATTAAAGAAATATTTTAAAACCTGCCAAATCAAAGGAAAAAATTGATCAAGTTTAATTATTCCCCTAATTACCAAAATATTTAAGAAGACATATATAGAGATAAGAAAGTGGTTTGAGGTAAATCATAGATATAGATAGTTGGACAGATGATTAAAAGAAATTTCACATCATTTTGATTAAACAGTATACAATTACATGTACATTTTCAAAATAAATTTTGGATAGATATAAATGTGAGGAAAAATATTTGCTGTACTTTAAAGTATAAAAGGAAAGCCTGTGTATGGCAACCAATTATGTATTAGTATAGAGAACAACAACATTTTTGAGAAGAATTTCCTATTCTATATGATCCTTGCCAACTTCTGCTTGGTTTCAGATAGGATAGTCTTGTTTAGTAAGTGATCCTATGAATTATTGGGAAGAAAATAATCTGACAGAGCCAGCCTTACTTACACAGTTATATTAATGCTGTATTTCAATCCAATAGTAAGTGCTGAAGAAAATTTGAGTTTGACCCTGACTGAATCATTGATACAAGACATTAAACTTTCTACATTAATGTCAGTGAAAAGCTTCATTAATTATTTTTTTCAAGACTCTTCATAACAATACTGTCTAGTGGTAAGAACAGTCTGAAATTCATGGGACCAGAGTAGGATCCTGTCAGAGTTGTCATAAATATTAGTTCAGATATTGGCTTATCTTTTAAAGAAAAAAATCTTAACACTTTCAGAAATAATATAATAGATTTTCTATAAAAAAATAAAACATAACTAAACAAAAACAAAACAATAAAAGGTGTTACATTGGTTTAGATTTCCCTTGACAACACTAAATGTTAAGTGATTTTTTTGACACAATAGATTTAAAAGTGCAAGTTATTTTTAGATGTAAGGTATTTGAGGAGGCCATTGATATTTTTGGGTCAGTAGGCAAAATGTTAAATCAACCAAGCTTGAGGTTATTTATGAGGCTGTTTTGTGACAGAAGTAATTTACTGTAATTTAAACACTTAGGTTTTGCAATAAAATGTGTTTTTCACAAATTTCTTGGAGTTCTTATGACACCAGGCAGAATTAAACTTGTAGAAACATTTGTGAATAAATTAAGCCTGAAAGATAATTCTATACCTCTTTTAATGTAATTGTTCTTATTTTTCCCTAGACTCCCTTTTTTTCTTTTCTGCTCCTCCATCTCCAATATATCAGATTATCAAACATAACTTCATTTAAAATCTTTGTACTTCCTATCATAGCTAACATGTACATGTGTACATTCCTGTCTCCAGAAACTTTTTCTGATTTATTTCTGTGTGCTTCTCCCAGAACTCATTTTTTGCTTTCTGGCACAGAATTACAATATAATTAGTATGTACTGGAAATGAATAAAATAGTTCACACTAAATACACACATAGTACACACTGGAGGCAGATGCCTGGATTCCACTCTTGTATTATTATATTGAAGTTATAACAAGGAATATTTTGATAATAGAAATTTATCAGGATAGCAGGAATACTGGATTAGATTAAGGACCTTCACTAAGTACAACCTAATACTACATCTGAAAGGAACTGGCTTGCAAATAAACTCATAATTTGGAGTATAAGGTGTTAGCGTTGGAGATATGGAGCACAATTCTACGTGAGTCCTTACATTAACCTTCTTGAGCAAAGCTTTTGCATCTGTTATAATTGGAATCACACTACTATCTACATCATAATATTTTTGGTGAGAAGTGAGGAAATTAATACCCAGCATTTAGAATGATGATTGACACTTAATAAACACTTCTAGCAGTGAGTAAACATCTTTCTGGTATTAATACATTTTAATAGACATTTTAGGGGAATATTTTCACAACTTATGTGGAGTAGAGCTTGTAAGTGTTGTTTGTATTTTCAGGAAAGCTTTAGAGTCATTATTATTTGTTTTTTAGATGCTGAATAAAATGGAACTTATGAGAAGATTGTGACTTTTACTATTAAGTACTACTTTCAGCACTGATATGTCACAGTCACCTGGGGTTTTAAAGTTCACAAAGATCTGTGCCTGGTGATCAGAAAGGTCTTTGGTAGTATTTTGCAGTAGCATTCAGTTATCAGGGTATCTATTTCAGGAAAGTCATGTGAGGATATGCCTTGTAGTTTATTTGGGAAATTGCTATTATACTTTATATGCAAAAGTTTCAGATTTGAACATAAAATGCATATTTCCATTCATTATGTTAATGTGAAAAAAATCATCCCAGAAAATTCTCTCCAGTTGACTAACCTAAGGTGTAAACTTATTCAGCACTCTTAAGATGTAAATGAGTAACATATTGCATTCTGATGTGGCTGAATAAATGTTTGTACTTCTATAATTTTATAACAATAAAACTCTGAGGTTATTTTTATGCATGTACTTTCTAAAATCCTATTAACACCTTTTTTCACCTGCTTGTATTTTGTATTTTATGTAGTGATATTGACAAAATGATAAAGGTCTTGCTGTAATTGGTTTTGCACATTATTTTTAAGTGTGCTGGAAGCTCATATGAATAGATATTAAAAAGAACATTATTTTAAGCATTTTATGAGAAAAAACCTAAGATTGTAAAGTAATAGAATTTAAATGATGTAATAAAAAGTTCAGGCCTTCAAAATAATTTTTTATTTGCTGCTTTGACAACTGTAACTCTCTTATGTGATTTGTTTTCTTATCTTTATTGAGGTGTAATTCCTCTGCATATAAAGTTTATTGTTTGATTTAGGTATATTCGTCCATCATCACATTTGTGATAGCATTGGTTACCTACTTTTGTTTCCTGATAACCTTTTGCAACGACTCTTTGTTATTTCTGTCTATGCCTCAGGGAAATCATTGTTCTGCTTTTTAACTCTAAACGTTAAGTTTCATAGTATAAAGCAACATACAAATGGATTTAAGTAGGAGATACATATTTTTATATGGCTTATGTAGTTGGATAATTATTCATATTTGTGTTGATTTCAATAGTTTATTCAGTTTTATTGCTGAGCAGTATGATATTGTTTGTCCATTTATTTGCTAATGACTCATTAGGTTTTATTGTAGTATTTGCTCTTAAAAATGAAGATGCTATGAATACATATGCACAAGTTTTCATGAGATCATATACTTTTAATTCACATGGGCCAATACATAGGGGTGGAATGGTAGGACCATATAGTATACCATGTGTGCTACTTTATAATAAACATGAAGATTTTTTTTTTTTTTTGGTACTAAGAATCAAACTCAGAACTTCATGTTTGTCAGACAGGTGCTGTGTCACTGTGCTAAATCCCTGGCTCAAACATTAAGATTTTTAAGGCAATCACATCATTTCTCATTTCATCACTAATATCTGAGAGTTTTACTTCCTCCATGTTTTTACTGGATATGTTCATACAGTCAAGTATATTAATCTTAGCTATTCAAGTAGATGTGTAGTGTATCATACTTTGGTTTTCATTTGCATTTTACTAAGACTGATGACATCAGTATCTTTTCATGTATACATGTATCCTCTTTCTTGTAGTGTTTGTGCAAATCTTTTGCATTTTTTTCTTATCGATCTGTTTCCAAAGTACAAGTTATTTATCAGACTATAATTTGCAATTATTTTCTCTGAGGCAACAACTTTATTTTCTTTCAGAGTTTTTTCAAAATCAGATTTTTTAAAAGTTAGTTTTTATTGGTACATGCTTGCAGTACATAATGATTACATTCCTCATGAAATTTGCTACACTTATATAACACATCTTAATTTCCTTTTTACTTCTTCTTGCTCTTTTCTTTTCCATTCCCTCCATCATTTTGTACCCTTCTCTTTTGAAAAAAAATATATATCCCGATTTCCTATCATCTCTTTTTTTTACTTTACTCTATATTTTGGTACAGAATTCCAGCTTTTCCTCTTCTAGGTTTCTTCCCAAAAGAGGTAATGACATTTTATGATATATAGAAACAATTTTTTTGCATTATATATATATATATAAAAGTAAATAAAAATGATAGAAATGATACAGAACTCTAAAATTGTAGGAAATTAACATAAATTAATATATTTCATATTGTTATCTTAAGAAATACTTGTTAATGATACAAGATTTATCAACAAAAAATGATCAAACAATCAAACAATAAAAGCACAAACTGTTCTCTTGGGTAAACTAACAGATCAGTAGCATAGATATCTATCTTGTATATATACATATATAATTATACCTATATACTTATAATCTTTTGGAAAACGATTTTATAGCAACATATTGCATAACAGTTAAATCTTGGATATAGTATGCATGTCCACCAACATATGAATGGACAAAGAAAATGTGGTATTTATGCATAGTGGAGTACTACTCTGTCTTATAAAAAGATAGAAGAGTCATCTGCAGGAAAATAGGTGCACCTTGTAACCACTATGTTAAGTGAAGTAATTCAGACACACAAGTTTGAACAGCACATGGTTTCACTTATATGAAACACATACACACCATATAGCATGAAATAAAAAAAGGAAGCCAAAAAAAAAGAGAAAAAAAGATATTGTAATCAATTGTGGATAATCTAAGTGTACCTTGACTTACTACAATTCTCCTATATGTTTTATATGTTCTCAGGCTTATGTGTCTGGTTTTCGATCCGTGTATATGACAATTAAATTTATAAGATCATGTAGGATAAATAAATGAATCTGATGCTGGAAAAATAAAAGGGGTTGGATGGAGGAAGGAAAAAGAAGAGAATTAAAATGTGTCATAGCATGTATTAATGCTCCTCAGTGAATGTAATTATTATCTAATGCAGACATGTACTAGTAAAGTGAGAAAAAGATGTTATTTAGAAACTTATATTTCAATAAATTGGAGAATCTAGAAGAAATTAATATGTGCCCCTGGACAAACAGGGGTTTGTATGGTTTGAATCTGTCATGGAGTCCAAAGAAACACTTAAATTTTCTTATGAACTTATCTGTATGTCAGATACAAAAGGCAAATCAAGAAGTGAAGCATATATGTTTTCTACAAACATCAAAGAATAGAATCAGACACTCTCAGATCAGAGAGACAGACATAAAATAATTTTGATATATATTTATATACTTGTGTAAGTAGGAATCCCATGGAATCTATCAGAAAACATCTAAAACTAACATGTAACTTCAATAATATCAGAGTGTGACATAAACATTCATGTATCAGCTGTATTTCTATGTATTATCCACAGAAAAATGAACGCTAAATTTAAAATACAACATGTACATAATCATGTAAAATGAAATACTTAGATGGAAATATAACAGCACAAGCAGAATTTGAAAATTGTAAAACTGAGAAAAAATAAAGATGTAAATAATTGGACATTGGTCTGTTTAGGTATTGAAAGACCTTCATAGCAAAGGTATTAATACTCTTTGTATTGATACTGAGGTGGGTTCTTTAACAATATAGGAATCTAAGCAGCCAAACTAATAAATTTGAAATTTAATTAACTGAACTCAGGACCACTTGCATACAGATATAATCCCCCACCCCCATTTCAGAGTCCAAACAGGAGGCACTGACTGGAAAGTTAAGAGTTTTTCAAAGAGAGAATCCAAAAGACATCCTGTTGGAAACAATCTAGCTAGAATCTTACATTAATTTTTGGTTTGACACCTGTATCCTGCTTCTTTTGTTGAGCAGGTTAAATTTTCTCCTGTGGGTCCAGCTCTTTCTGCTTTTCTCATGGGACTTGTACCCTGAGTAATTTTCCATTTTCTTTGGTCAAATACAGGCCACTAGTTAAATGCAGGGCTCAAGATGGTGTCAGTTATGCCAAACTACAATAGATACAAAGGTTTAGCTCAGTTTGAAGTGACATCCCAGCAACTTTTTATTATTTTTTAACAAAATTATTCTCAAATTTGTAAGATAAGCAAAATGGCTGGGCTAAATTTGAAAAAGGAAGAATAAAGAGGAAAAAATTTTCTATGAATTTGTGTGCCATTTCTGGAACATCTATGTCTGCTTGTTAGATCTAGTTGGTTATGATCTATAGTTATTTATTTCCTTATCTTCTGTTTGAATGTTTCACTCTTTATTAAAAGTTAGATATTGAAGTTTCATCTATTTTTAGTACTATTTCTCCTTTAAATTTTCAAAAATTTTCACATTGCATATTTTAACGATGTTACTTCATATAAATATTTATATGTTTTATATTGTCTTGCTATTATGAACAGATGATTTCTTGGGGCTGGGGATTTAGCTCAGTGGCTTAAGCACCTGCCTTGCAAGTGTGAGGCTGTGAGTTCAATCCCCGGTTTAAAAAAAAAAAAGTCATATGATTTCTTTACTTTCTGTGCACTTTTTAAAACTTGAACTCTAGTTTGTTTAATATTCATATAGTCATTTCTGGTTTCATTTGGTGGCTATTTTTGTGCAATATTCATTTGCATCCTTTTAACATTTTTGTGTGTTTGGGTGTAAAGTGAAACTCTTACAGGTCACATATATTGCATTATGTCTTTTTAATCCATCCTGCAGAACTCTACTCTGACTGTAGTTGTTAATATAATTACATTTACATTTACAGTAACCATTGATATGAAAAATTTTCATTTTTAATTATGCTATTTTTTCTGTATATTTTACATATTTTCTCCTCCATGTGTTGCATTACTTTTTGTGTTTTGATTTTTTTGTAGTGAAACACATGTTTTATTACTTTCTTGCCTCATGACATAATACTCAACACTAATCAGTTAAAAAAAGATGGTGAGTATCGCTTCATAGTGTCCCTCAGTCTTTATTCACTTTCATGTTCTTCAGTGTCAGATGAGTTCCTTTGCCCTATCTTTTAGTACACTGATACTTTTTTTTTATTTTAAAGAGTGCAAAATCAAGGAAAATTGACAGAATAAAACCAATCAAAACAAATCAGTGTAAGTAATACAGGACTTCAAAACATAATGAAATCAACAATAGTTACCAAAATGCTTTTTGTTGTCTTCAAAATAGCTGCAGATAGCTTCAGACATAGTCAAATCAAACAAAACAGAACAAAATAAAATCAATAAAAACAAAACAATGAATGCAATAAAAGTTTTCAAATAATATCATGATAATATCAAGTCCAAAATGGCTACCATATTATATCTTGCTATCTTTGAAATAGCAGCTCATGCCATCAAATTTAACACAATCAAACAAGATAAAAAAGAATAAAACAAACCCAACAAGACAATGGAAATGATACAGGAATTCAAAACAGGAAAATAGGGAATCGACAATGGATACCATCCTCAGGACATCCCCCCATATGCCACACTAAGTACCACTATCCTCTGAACAGATGATCAGATCACTGGCCCTAGACTTGCAAGTTCAGTGAAACAACAAAGCACCACAAGCATCCAATTGCATTTCACTTTGATAGCTATCATCAAAGCCTGTGTTTCTCTAGATCAGCTGGTTGCTTATGTGGGGAGAGGGGATGGTACTTCTTGTTTGTGAGCTGGCATGACAGAAGGGGATGGCAGTCTGGCTGTCCCCACTCCAGCAGTAGTCCCCACATTGTGCTGACTCCCAGGATTGCTTCCTGATGAGGCCTTGTTCTCTTTCTCTGCTGTCCATGAATGGTACTGACTTACGGAGAAACGCTAGGCTCTGGCTGTCCCCACTCTTGATTCCTTTTTCTACCAGTGGTAACTCTAAAAATCACATCTTCCTCTTTTCCCAGTGTTTTCTAGCTATTTCAGTTGTTTGCATTTTTGCATGATTGTTGTTGGTCTCTGCACTAAGGGTCAGTTCGAAGTGTAAATTAAATGTCTTTAAAGATCTTTTTGGAGCATGTGCCTTCCCCTGGGAGTATATGCTGATTTTCAAATTTAAATTTACCCCTAGAAGTGGTTACTTTTGTGTGGCCTAGTATTCAGTATCATACATTCCCAAAAGTGTAAAAGGAGAAAAAAGGAGGGAGTTGATTTAAGAGCACTTTGTATTTTCAGGAAGGTACTGCAGCCAGTAGAGGCAGAACTTTTAAGAGATTAGAGCCTTTTTTTTTTTTTTGTCCACTTAGTTCTGAGAAAGCTGGTCTATGAATTTGTGTATGGCCTGAAGGGCCTATGTGTGGCCTGAAATTAACCAGAATTAATCACAAAATACTGCCCAACCATTTCTCTAGTAATTGCAAGACTTTGCTGGATCCACAAATTCTGAAATGGTTACCTGACAGATTTGACCTGTTCAGTTGTTGTCTAGAGAGGGAGATAGTTTTTTGATATTTTTCTTCAACCTTTTCAAATTCCTCCTATATCAGACTGCTTCCTTTTGAGGAAATAGAGCATGAGAAGTTATTTGTCAGGTGAAAGATCAGCATCTTTAAGATATACAAAATAGAATTATTGTTTCCCTGATCTTGCTATATATAAAAAAGAAAGATTATTATGTTAATATCACTGAAGAGATATGAGCCTCTGAAAGCCTTGATGAATCTTCAGTATTATTTTTAATGGTAGCATTTTTACTTATAACACATTTCATTGAGTTCCTGTGGGAGTGTGGAACATGGTTTCTTCAGAATTCTTTTTTTCAAGTACGATTTAGGAACCTTAATGGGAGTTCTTTTAGCAGTGCAATAAACTTTTTTCCAAAGTTAAATCAAAAAGAGAAATAGTCATAATACATTTTAAGAAAGACCCTGAAAATAATGTTCACAAGATACAGAAAATAAGCTGATCTTAGGTGCTAAGACTGGACAAAGAATAGCATCATTATAGCCCATAGTATTGTGCACAGTTGCATTGAATGTGTTTGTGGAATTTTTAGGTGTGTTTGTGTTATTTCTGTCTGAAAATTTTGTCCATACTTTCATGCAATATGTGGAATTCCTATGTATTTTTCTAAACTTAATTCAAAACAGTTTCTCTGCCAATATCTTCCTGATCTTGGTACTTACCAAAATTCGTCACCATCTTTCCTATCTTCCCTAAAACTTTTACAAATAGTTCACCTGACTTTATGAACAGACCAGCTTTTGGTACTTATAAATTACATATCTGCTTGTTTTCATGTGATGAATATGTTACTTCACTGTAGACGCATAATTTCTTTGAATTCTTAATCCCTCAGAGAGACATTCAATCACTCACTACTAGTTTGCAATTCATTTTGTATTTCTGATTTTTATTTGTCATTTGAAGTTAACCTAAAGTTTACAGAATGCCTATCATCTGCTGGCCAAAAGCTCAGTGCTGGACATCAGAGGTAAAAATAGCATCAAGTTAGATCCCGGAACCCAGTGATAAGGATATTAATGCAAGAACTTTAAATGATTTTAAGTATAGTATATAGGTAAATATAGATGTAGAACTGCACCAAATAAAGTGGGGACAAGCAGTTTGCATTGATAAATTTTGTCAGTGATTACCAAATACTTTATTGCTTTTGCAATCTGGTATGTAATAGTCGTTATCATAGAGTTAAAAAGCTAGATTTTTAATAACTTTAGAAATTTTCTGACTTTTTATGTGACTATTTCAGAACTTTTTCAAAATTAGGAATGTAAAATGGAATCGTTAGAAATCGTTAAATTGTTATTTGGCGATATATATTCTCATTCATTATCGCTCTCATGAAATAGCTCCTTATTTCTCTTATCTGTTTATCACCTTAAAAAATGCTATATCCGTGTATCAGTGTACAGATAATAATTCCCTCTTATCTTTGGAGAATAAGTCCCAAGACCTATGGTGGATGCCTAAAACTGTGGATAATAATGAAATATATACTGGTTTATTTTCCTTTAAATATACTTTTACAATAAAGTTTGATTCATATATTAGGAACAGTAAGGAACCAGTGAGCAATAGTAGAGGCTCAATACTTTTTGGTGGAGCACTTTACTTTCAACTTGCAAACCCTTTTTGTTCCTGCCATCCATCAACAAATTTAGAGCCATTTCCATTTAGCTATTATTTTACGTTCAGTTTTAGTGGCTCTTGATGAAACAGAGAAAGTCTTGTATAATTTTCATATTACCCTCACGTTGGTACAAGCATCGTGGCTTGGGGTCTTGGTTCATTGTTCTTGATAATAAGTTATAATATTATTTTGTTGTAATAATTACTTTTTGTTTATAATGAAATTAAACCATAGTAAAGATCCTTCTCAGTAACATACATATATCTAAAAACAGAAGTCCAATTTCTATGAAAGAAAATTCAATTGTTAATAGAATATAGTTCTATAACTTGTAAAGAACTGAAACACTGCAAGTACAAAGTCATTTGATTATCAAACATAAATAGCAAATTTATAACTTTTAGAAATATATCAGCATTATTTTTCTGAAACATAGATAATTCTTTTTATTTTTATCACATTTTCTTAATAAAATAAATGCACATTAGCCAACTTCTTACACATTGTTTTACAAGTGCTGCAAAAGGAATTCCAAGTATGAGAAAAGCCCGAAGCATAGAAGTCACTATTCCTGTTTCTGGTAAAGCATCTATTCAGAAAACGTCAATGTGTCTAAAGTCTATGCCAAGAGAAGCTGACAAAAATAAAAAGAACAAATAAAATTTATCACCTCATAATATGTAATCTAGTAGACAATATAAAGAATACTTGAAGAAAATGAAAAACAATTTTGTTAGTAATACAAATCATTACAGAATTTACAAGTTAAAAGACAGAAGTATTTCCAGTTTCATATGAAATTAAATAATAAAAAAGCTCTGTTAACTGACCTCCAGGTAACAACACAGTCCCATTAACTGAAACTCTCTATTCAATCTATAAATCATTCTAATTAATGTTCCAAATACTCAGAACGCTAGTAATTAGGTCAGAGCGCTAGTAATACGGCTTTCAGAGGATGGAAGGAATGCTTACTAACAGTCAAATGTGTGCCCATAAACCAATTCTGTCAACATAATTTATTACCACAATTATGTCTTTTAATAATAAAATGTTATTTAGATATTATACACATTTAATGAAATGAATCCTTAAAAACTGCTTTAAATTTAGGAGTAGTGCAGACTTTTTTAAAATATTAGAAAATGCCACAAATTGCTTCACAAATATCTTTATGCTTCTGTTTTTTTCAAAGAAACTAATATTTAAACAATTTTATTGTGGATATGGGGACCAAATTGAACATTTTCAAGTTAATATTACTTTATAGATTTTAAGTAAGAATAAAATATTAACGTTTTCTTCAGGTTACACTCCACTGATTCATATAATTTTCGGGTACTTATGTGCTTCTTTTTTTACAGATGAAAAATACAATTTATATAAATTGTGATTTCCCAAAGACCACATAGCTGCAAAATGACTGAGATGGAGCTTTAATCTAGGTTGCTCAAATTTAAAAATAAAATTTGCCCACTACCTCTTTAAAAAAATTATTAGTACATGTTAGTAGTAAAAATGATTGCATGCATCATGAAAAGCTGATACATGTAATGACATTTCTTAATTCTTTTTTTTTTTAGCTCCTTTCTTTCCTTTCTCTCCCCTCCCTGCATCACTTGGATCCATTCATAAATATATATTTCCCATTTGTGGTAAATAATGATCATATTTCTCTTAGAAACTAGGTGCACATACACAACACTTCACAATGCTTCCTCTTTTTTTTTTAAATCTCATTTTCCTGCCTTTTCCTCTTCTTCCTCTTTTTAAATGAAATACCAGGCATCTATTTGTTGTCATGCAGTAAACTGGCTTTGCAAATGTGAAATTTATGCAAATGTGAAATGTATACATATGAAACAGTGTAATAAAAGATAAAATATCACTCCCCTGGTGGTGTAAATGTGTCCCCTCCAAACCTTTCTCCAACCAGAAATTCATAGTATGACTTTATTGGAAATAACGGACTTTGCAAATGTAATTGAGAAAAAATGTTCAGATGATATCATTGTGAATTCAATATGGGCACTAAATCTAATGATAGATATCCTCATCAGAAATTACAAAAGAGGAAACAGATATTCAGGGGCTATTCATATAAAACACAGGGAGATACTACATGTTGCGTACCTTAGGAATGCCAAGGACTGCCAGGACCACCAAAAACAAGAGAAAAGCAGTAAATGGAGTTTCTCCTGGAGCTTCCAAAACAAAGCAATATTGCTGACACCTTGATCTTGAACTTCTGGTGTCCAAAAATATGATATAAATTTCTGATGCTTTTTATTAAGAAGTTTGTGGCAATTTTCTTTTGTACATCTAGGAAACTAGTACAATTACTAAGAAATAAATGAGAAACAATGGGTACATTTTTTGTCAGTATTCAGTTGGTTGGTGTACTTATTACTACTTATTTATCAGGTAGTGGAGAACTTTGCTACCATAAGGCATTACTTCTTTTCTTAATAAAACAAACGATATTTTAGTGTCTATTCTATTCAATGATCTCAGTTCTAGAACAATTCCCTCTTACTATTTAAAATGGCATTAAGTGATTAAGAAAGAATATAATGAGTAAATACTTGCAAGTATATTTCATTAGCAAAAAGACATTTTTATTTAAAAATAAATTGTTCAGTTTTAAATAATGCAATTGTATATGTGTATGTTTTTTTCAAATGTCCCTGCTTACAGCTTTTTTCTTGGGTTTATTTATGAAATGCATTTCATAATGCTAGAAATAAAACACAGATGTCTCTTTGCTAGCTTGACCCCTAAAAATGAAAAATTTAAAAAGAATGAATGGCCTAGTGAAAAATGGAAAGATTTGAGTACCTTGAAAATTGCACTTAAATTGATTCATTGATACATGTTGAAAGTTTATCACTTAAAAATTTAATAAAAATCATCCATCAATATGGTGTTTTTACTCTGAAAATTAATATATGTTAGGCAGTTACTTCTACTAGAAGGACAACACACATACAGTGTCAGATTACTAACTGCTGGTCTGATGAACGCGATATGTAAGTTTCTGTAAGATAACTAATAAGTAATGACCGTTCGTTCTACTTGTTTTGACCAACGTTTCTGATGAGTGTTTCTTGCCCTTGACTATATATAAAAATTATCAGGAAGATGTTTTTTACAAAACATTGGGCCTCACATGATTCTTATTTAATTAATGACTTGAGCATGAAGATCTTGTAAAGTTACTTGGGTGATTTCTACACATGACTGCAGTGGACAGTCACTCTACTGGATGTCTGCATTCTATAGCTATACACATACAACCTTAAAAATGTGAAAAAGAAAAATTTCACAATGTATTCTTATTTTATTAGTTAGTCTGGACTTTTTATTTAATTTCAAACATGAAGGAAACTTTGTCTGCTAAGATTTTTTGTTGTTGTTTCTGGGAAAAGTATCAACAATTAAGATAATTAATACCTTAAAGGCTCAGAATCTAGCAGTGCCTGTAATTGACTGCAGATAGGAGTAAATTTTGTTGGATTTGGTTAGATAGATAGAAGGCAAGAATGAAAGAGGCAAGGAGGAATAAGGACACCATGAAACTCTGGACAGTAGGTATTAAAAATGGTTAGAAGCAATTTAGAATCATGAATATATATTCCCACCTAGAAAATATGACAAAACCTAAAAAAAACGTTTACATGTCATCTTTGTACATTTGTTTCTTTTCACGTTATTATAGATGATTTTGTTTTAAAACAAAAAAATAAAGATACAGAATTTCAAAACAAAATAATAGGAGATTAACACTGGTTGATATATTTCATATTGTTATTGTCAAAGGAGTTCAGAGTAGAAGATATAGGCATAAAAAATGATCAGTCAAACAATGCAAGCACGAATTGTTCTTTTTGAAGAACTGAAACAGATTAGCAACAGAATTATCGATCATGTGTAAGAAAAGAATCTTTATAGCAGTGTCATGTGTTGTTGTATTGCACAATTCCAGTGCTCAATAGTTATATTACACTTTTCCCTGAGTCATAAGCATGTTGAAAACAGGCATTCTATAGATTACTACCTGTTGAAGTTAAAACACTTAACCAAGTAATTCGTTTTAATTTTAAATGAAAACCTTTGTCATCTATTCATTCCAAATACATTTTATCACAGGCATATGTAATCATTTATTTCAAGGCTTAATCATTTAAAGCTTCAAAATTGATTGAAAATAGAGGTCAGGGTAAGAGGAAAATATAATTTTACCTGTAGAATACTAATACATTTGATTGAATGCTTGAAGAATCGCACATACTCTGAGTTACATTTAGAGGGAGATTATGCTGTATTCCTGAACTGAAGTGTATTTCAGAGTCAGTACAACCACATTAGAATTGTATTTTCACTTTTATTAATATTAATTCTTTAAGAAAGAGCATATACAAGTTATGTGGATATAATTAGGGAAGGTGAAGAGGGGAGTTAACAATTGCCAAGAAATTAAGGAAACACGAAACTAGGGTTGGTTAAAAGATTCCTAATCCATGTTTGCTCTTTTCAAAGCACCGTACAAAATCATCACTGCTGTTTCACTGCCATAGCTTTGCTTCTCAGAACCATTTAGGGGTTAATATAACAGATGTACAGCTATTTTTTACACCCATTAAGAAGCTTTTCCTGTTTAGATTTGTTCAGCAAGCCTCTTAGAGTATACAGGTTCTCAAAATGAGATTAGTTGATAAATTCTACTCTCTACTAATTTCCATAAATAGAAAGTAAACGTTGAATCAACTTCATTACCTACAAATTGTAATAAAATTTTAATTTAAATACTTCAATAATCGTGCATTATTTTAGTTATTCATTTGGCTGTGAATTGCTGTTAACAATCTAAACAATTCCTTTCAAGTTTCCAAATTTAGGCAACATCATGAACTGAGCTTGCAATAGTGACAGAAATTACAGTGATTATAGTCTAAATGTAAGTATATCCTTGGGACTTTATTATTTCTTAAATTATAAATTTAAGAGAAATTTCCCTTCATAAATTATTTTGTCCATGAGTGGATCCACTAGACTAATTCCCTGTGTATCTCTTCTCTTTTGTCCCCCACTCCACTACGTCTGGTTTATCATGTTTAATAAAATATAGTGAATGAAAACTCAGGTTCTAGAGACAAATTCACAAGTTCTCATATCAGATATACTGATTTTTGGGAGGAGTACCGGGGATCAAACTCATGATTTCGCACTTGCCAGGGAGGTGCTTATGCCACTGAGCTAAACCCTCAGCCCCATTCTAATTATTATATGCTATAAATTCTTTCTTTTGCCCATCTCCTTCTCTGAGAGTAGAAACATTATTGATTTTGATCGTTCATTATGATGACATGAAACAGTTCACTGTTTACCTGTACATCTGGCATGTAAGTATCATGGAAGTGATGCATAGAATTGTTATTAATTATAATATGGTATGAATTTTACATACTGTACTTTTCAATTTTTCTATTTCAATTTTTTTACTTTTTGGCATACTTTAGTATTAAAATAAACATGCTGAACCTGTGTCTTTTTCTCAGTATTTTTTCTGTCTTTATTACTATGTTTTATTAAACAAACATGTTTATTATGCTCATTTTTATATTTTAATTGACAGATAACAATTTTGCAGACTTATGAGGTACAATGTGATATTCTATGTAAGACTCAAAAATAAGAGGCAACTTCCTAAAACCTTAGACTTATACCAATGTGAACATCTACCAGAAGAGCAGTCTAATGATGCATGATTGTAAAGTTTATTTAGAAAAATCAATCTGTAGCAGTAAGACAAAAAAAATAGGGCATATAATCTAGCAGTTACCACATTTTAGATTTTAAGAAGTAATTTTATTATATATGCTGCTGAAGCAAATACTTAAGAAGACATTTTAAAAAATAGATATCATGAATCTACATTCAATTATGATAATATCTCCTTTAGTGGTTATATCAAGAAAATATAAGACTATTTAAAGTTTCTATAAATTTACTAATCCTTTTAATATAATTCATTGTTTCAAGATGTAGTATATAAGTGCTTATAATAGTGAGATACGTAGGTCTAATATGCATTCAGGCTAACTGATGTTTCATGACTCAAACTTAGCAACTGCTGGAAGTTTCAGATCAATAATTTTTCAAACAGGAGTACTCTGTCCAAAGAAATAGTGGATTGTCTGCTTTGTGATATCTTCTTAATCTATTTTTCTAGAGCGTAACCATTGTCTAACCAAGAAAACTAAAACAAAAACAAAAGCAAACAAGAAAAGGAATGTAAACATAAATGAAAAGATAAAGAGTAGCATAAGAAAATCTGCCTCACGCTTGAATGATTCCTTCAGGCATCAGAAAGCGTTTTCCTCTTATTTAGAATTTTAAAAACTTTTGTCTGACTTAGTAGACTACTTAAACTTCTACCCAGTAAATAATCGAGTTGGGCAGCCAAATAAGAAGAGTGACAGATTTGTGTCAATATGATCATTAGTAAGTAGGCATGTGGTTATATTTACGAGACAGTGAAAAAGACAGTGATAGAGACAGAGAGACAAAATGAGAAAGGCATAGTACTTTATTAGTAAGGAAAACAATCGTGCCAATATTGTTAGATAAAATGTAAGACTCTCTGGGTCATAAAAATTTCATATTTATGACATACCTATCTCACATGGTCAATGCCATTTATAAACACTCCTGAATGACGTTATTTATCTAGACATTATACAAATAATGTTTAAATTCATACCACTTTAACACTTTTGGTATGGTCATATTAATATGAGACAAGTGAAACTTTAAGAAATATAATGAGAATTAGAGGAAAGTTTCACAGTTATAAAAATTTCAACTCAAGAATGTCATAAAAATACAAATTTTTATCTCCCTAACAAAAAAGATAGAAATATAAGATATATATGAAAAAATAATTTAAGGGAGCAAGCATCATAAATTTAATTCACCTTAGAAAAAGTAGCACACAGTTAACTATACAATTAGCCAATTAGCTACCATAGAAGATTACACCCAACAATTTTATAATATGTGATCTCTTGCATTTATGTGTGCTACATTTAATCTTTGAATGGACCATATGCTGAGCAACAAAACAAATCTCAGTAAACTTCAAAATGTTGAAATTCAACTGACTGAGCACAGAAAGAAGAAACCAAAATTAACATAACAAATAGAATATATTTTTGAAATGCTCAAAAATTGGCAATGTACTTTAAAGAATCTAAGAAGATTCTTAAAATATGTTTCACAGATACAAAAATAGTTTCCTATAATAACTCCACCTATTATAGAAGAGTGAGTGTGAGTCTACATAGAGAAAGACAGGAGCTCAGCTAATAGATGTATTCTCATGATCTTTGCCAAGGTACTTAGCATGGCACTCAAGCCTGTCTGGACCTTCCATAGGAGCCCTATTGTAAAGTAAAAACAACATTCATATTGTGTTGAGTAGAAAATATGCCCAGCAAATTTGAATATATGACTAAAATATTATACAGTATGATAAAATCTCTGCTTTATGCCACTGAGACTAAAATACAAGTTCAGACATCTTCATCAGAGTCTTTAGCAGCTCCAGAGACCTTTGTCAAAATAGGTACTCTACTCCTGAATGTTGCAAGGGGGTTTTATAGAATTTTGGAATTAAGGAGACTAGCACGAGAAGTGGAAAGCCAGGGGATGGGAAAAAGACTGAGACAAACTCATGTTGTTAACAATCAGCTAGTTATACCAGGGTTTTACTTGAATGTGTATGAAATCACTGGGCACAGGGAATTTTCCAGGACATGTAGAATTACCATTCCACACCAAAAAATAAAACAACAAAACAAAACAAAACAAACAAAAAAAACCCTGTACTCATGTCAGTTGCTGAACTTAAATTTTCTGGAAAGGAGGAGGAGAGCATTTGCCTTTCTGTAGGAGTTTTGATGCATCTGAGAAAAATTTAGTCTCTGAAGATTTTCACACTCTTAATGAGGAGGAAGACCTGATTATCCGGAGAAAATATAGCAAGCCTAAAAGAGCATTGCAGACTCTTAGGGGTTAGATGGGGACCATCTGAGTTCAGCCATATGTTTAAAAGCTTTAAAAACAAGTGAACGGTGATGCCTAAAGTACAGAATCACTGACCACCTCATACACGCCATTATTGTTACCACCAGTACAGCTCCATATGTGGTAAATGACCCTGTAGGTCTTAGTTTCAATACAAAAACTCAATGAAACAAAACCAAAAACAAAGCTCTGGAATGTAAACAAAATTTTATTGGTTCTCTTTCCTGTGATCTGAATTATATTACACTTCAACTTCTATTTTAAAGGATGAGAATTACAACTTAAGGTCATTTATTAAAGCAATAAAGTACATGGAATGTTCTTTGGATCCTAGGTGTGAGAGATTGTTTTATTATAATTTTTATGAATTTATAACTTATTTTCAAACTTTAATAGATTTTACTTAATAGTACTTTTTAAAGTTTTAATTGGCTATTACCTGTTAATGATTTTCAGAGTTAAATATCAGAAAGACTTTTCAGAATTTAAAAGATTTTTTCATTTTTTAAATTGTTATAATAAAGAATTTCCAATATCTGTCTTTAGATATGAATATAAACTGCTCTTTCAAATTAATTCATCATTATTTTTATTCATAGACTATTTGTATTCATTTTCCCACAATTCTGCTGTCCCAGAAACACAAAACAGCATAAAACATTTTCAATCTTCACAAGTCTTTTAAAATTATCAAATGACCTAGAGGTAAAAGAGACTATGTCCTATTACTAAACCCCAGGAGTCATTAACATTTCTTTTAACATAATGAAATAATAAAATTTACTTTGTTGCTTACTCTACAATAAAATTTACTTATCTGCCCTATTGTGAACTTTGTCTAATTTATATTTTTTTCTTAATGAGCTTGAAAGACAGAAAATATTTTCTAGCCCAAAAATAATATACAGTATGGGATAAAATCTCTGTTTTATGCCACTGAGACTAAAATACAAGTACACATCTTCATTTGTGGGCTTTCAAACTCTCCATGTTGTAATATTTGAAACTCTTCATAATGTTTTGTTAACAAGTAGTCAGAGTAACATCTAAAACAAAGATTGAGTCCAAACTTCTCTTTTTAAGTGCTATTGTGATTAACAAGTTCCAATAACTGATCTGCTCAGAAGGCCTCTAAAGACTCCTGAGCCTTAGTCACCTCATCTACAGTGGGCAGAATGAATGTTAGAAGATTAGTGTGATAAGGAACTATAAGAACAATACACAGTATAAAGTGCTGACCCGTAGTTGTCACTCATTTAATATAAATGCCCTTACTTATAATATATGTTTACTGAATGAATGAATGAAACTTATAGAGGAGTACTGAGAGAATCAGAATACTATCTGATTCACAGCTTCCTCTCCTTTTCAGGCACGATATGAGCCTTTTTAGGGTGCTGAATGAAATTGCTAACTCAGAGGATGAGGGTGAGTGTTTTTCTTTCCAGCCTGCTCTTGCTCTATGCTCAGTTTTTCCCTTTCATATTTTCATAAATTCTTCTCAGAATCTGTTAGTTCAGCCTCTTACCCTTTAGTCCTATTTTTTCGTGTTGTCTTAACTTTTTCTTTTACTTCCCCAAATCCTCAGAGAAGGCATATACACTTAGGTAGGTGCTGGGCAAAAGGATCTGTCAAACAAACAAGCAAGCAAGCAAGCACACAAGGATTGATCCTTGATAGAATAATCTATCATGCTAGTATCTTTCTGTTTCCTTTTCTCCTCCCTGTGCAGCTCCTCTTATTTTTGCCTGCTTAAATTTCCTACGGTAAAACTACTTTCAAATTTGTATTTAAAAAGCCTCAGAATCACCATGAGTTAAAGATCAGCCTGGACTACATATTGGGTTCAAGATCAGCCTGGACTACATACTGATATTCATACTGATATTCAAAACAAACCCTATCTCAAAACAAACAAGTGAAAACACATAGAGGTGGCTTGGAGATCATATGTTAAAGATTTGGTTCCCAGCATGGAGCTATCTCAAAACAAACAAGTGAAAACACATAGAGGTGACTTGGAGATCATATGTTAAAGATTTGGTTCCCAGCATGGAGCTATTTGAGAGTATTGAGAACTTTAAGAGATGGAGTCTAGTAGGAAGACTTAAGTCACTGAGGATATGACCTTGAATGATATTGTGGGATGCTAGTATCTTTCTTTTGTTCTTTAGCTTCATAGTCTTCCTTAAGTGACCAATTTCCTCTACCACATGCTCCTACCACCATGTACTGCTCACTAAAGGGCCAAGAGCGATAGGCTCAAATGACTACGCACTGAAACCCTACAGATTGAATCCATAAATTTTTCCTCTGTTTAAATTGCTTTTCACAGATATTTTGTTACAGTATTCAAAAACTGACTAACAGAGAAAATTGGTATTGAGAAGGAGGGTTGTTACCATAAGCATATTTGGTATGATATGGAGAAGTTTTTGAAGTTAGACAGTGAGTTCAGAAGACTATGGAGAAGAGGCTAAAGAATGCTACTAATTATATAAATACAGTTTAACAGACAGTTCTCAGAAGGACTCAGAATATCAGTATGAAAGAAATGTGAAGAGTAAGCTATGTGACTCTGACCATTGTAGGTTCAAAGGCATAAATGTATAAACTCATTTTAAAGACCTCCTTTCAGAAGAAAGACCCTTAGAACTTATTTCCTATTCTTAGATGTTAAGAGACTCAGTTCAAGATACAGCTAAAATAGTTCAAACTATAGTTATAGCTCAAATAGGTCCAGGCATCACTTATATCAACTGAAGGTGTTGTCTATATGATGATGTTACATGAAGACATGCAGAATGAAAGTTATGGGGTCATGGAGGCTTCCACTAAGGTTTCACAGGAAATCCTGTGAGTCCACGAAATATGTGACAAAATTAAATTTTCTAATATTTGGCTTATGACTGGGCAATGTGTGCAGTTGTAAGAGTGAATCTGAAAGTGTAATGGAAATTCTTGAAAAGATAGAGATTCCAAGAAGAAGGACTACCCAGTGAAGGAAGTTACAAGTCATAAGCAAAGAGTGGCCATGTCAGCTGTAAGAGGTAAAGTCTTAGGGGCAGGACTACTGGAACCTTTAGGAGCCAACATCCTGTCATACTAGGCCATGATTTCTAGACATGGAGATTAAGATTAAATATTTCTCCTGCTGGGTTGTGGTTTTACTTTGAGCCTATTCCTCATGCTAATTTTTTATTGAAATGAAATATTGATTTGAATTTCAAATGAAAATCTTTACCTTGTGAGATTGTATCTTGGAAATATGTAAATTGTCCTTTTGATTTTTAAAGAGCTTTGCAATTAATTTTGCTTTGAGTCTCAGTGGAGATTCTGGAATTTGGCTCAGCAATAAAGGGCAGTTAAGACTTTAGAAATTGTTGGAAATAGACTAAATGCATTTCACATTATGAGATGGACATGAGTCAAGAGGCAAAAATGCTAGAGTTTGACTTTTTAATACTCCCTAAAGCCCATGTGTTAAAGTCCTAGTGCCCAGTTTGGTGCTACTAGGAAGGAATTTAAACTTCAATGAAAAGGGCAAGGTAGAAGTATACCCTTGGAAGACTGTGATTTCTTCCTCATCCCCTCTCATTTTCTGCCTTAAAAAGGTGGCATCTTGCTTTACCATCTGAGAACATCATAAGGTGCTGCATCCCCACAGGCCCAACAGCAGCAGGGCAACTGCATATGGACCAAAGCCTTCAAAACTGTGAGCAAAGTTAACCTTCCTTCTTTGTAAAAGTGACAAACATTTTGTCAATAATGGAAAGTCGACTGACATAAACCTCAGACTTATATTTATTACTTTTAACACATTCAATGAAAAATTGAATCAAGTCAAACCTTTATACTGTTCCATGGTTTGTACATGCAGCATAGATCTGAAAAGTTAGTAAAATTTGACAAATTTAAGATGTTTGTGTTTAAAATTTTTGTATTTAGTGTTGCCAGAAGATTATAACCCTCTGTAATTTAACTTATTTATATTTTTCTTTTGCATAGGCAACTTTTTTTTTAAGCTACCTAAGCTTAGAAGCATATTTATTTGTAGGTACCAGGAATCAAACTCAGGACCTTGAGCTTGCCAGGCAGGCACTGTGCCACTGAGCTATTTCTTTGGCCCATAATTATTTTTACTGTTCAATATGTGTATGCTTTTATAGATTCTTTATTTTTTATGCCATGCATTATTTTATAAAGCTGTATTTAAGTAAAAAACATCATTGTTACAGACATATATTTCTTCTACATTGTCTATGGCCCATTCATAAAACAAGAAAGTAATAACACATAGATAAATAGGAAGACTTATGACATTTTAGTATCACAAGAAAAAGATAAAACAACTAAAAATTGAGAGAAAAAGAGAGATTCTTTATATAAAATTGTACTAGTTTAGTGTTTAAATATTACATAAACTATAACAAATCTACATAGAAACTTGAGTTTCCTCTTGTACCCTGCTCCATCATCTGGTTTTTCTCATCTTCCTCATTTTAAAAACATGACACTAACACTCTAAAATGTTTTTAAATATCTTAAATTATAGAATGTGTTAAATTCCATAGCAACTCTTGCTTATTTAATCTTTAAACTATTTTCTTAATCTGCTCATTTCTTATTATTGCCAGTGTTTCTGCTCTTTTCCAAAACATCCCTTTCTTTCCTAGACTGAGCAATATCTTTGCAACAACCCTTACATTTTAAATCTTTTCTACTTGCAGATGAATTTCCACACAGCAGCCAGACTGATAATTTACAATTGTATGTCATGTCTTAAAACTCCTCAGCCCTTTGTCTTCCAGTCTACTCAGAGTAAAAGCCAAATTTGGTCTCACCTAAAAGACTCTACAAGACCCTATTCATTCTAGAGTTCTAACCATGTCTCTCATATATTTTTGGCTTCATTCATTCATTTACCCATACTAATTTCTGACTGATCTGCACAACCGTATTCTGACTTCAAGATTTTTCACATTATTTCTTTTTTTTCTTAAAAGCTTTTCTCCTAGATTCCTAAAAAGCCCACTTGATTACCTTATTTGGAATTCTGTTCAAATATTTCCTTGATAATTCCAGGTTAACTTTTCTTCTAATACCCTGATTTACAACTAATAATAAATTAATGTATACTGTCTATCTTCCATGTTTATTTCTGTGTTTATTTGCTCCTTTCACTAGGGCAAACTCTATGAGGAATTTTGACTAGCTAGTCCTTCTTCATATCCTGAAAAGTAGAACATTACACACAGAAGATGTTCATTAATTTTTTAATGAATAAGATACAGTAGACATTTCCTTTCTAATGCATTACCAAGTCTTCAGACCTATAAATTTGAATTTCTATATAACATAATAAAATTTATTTGGATGACAGTAAATGACTTTATTAAAGTTGTATGTCTTACCTTTTTTCAGGTATTGAACTAACATTAAAATTGCTTTAGAAAAACAATTGTAACCTATTTCAATGGAATAACAGTCAATAAGAGAACTACTTATGTTAAGTTAGATTGGAGGATAGATAACACAAATCTAGAGATAACAGAGTTGGGTTTAATTCCAATAAATCATCAAATGAATGTAAAATTATAAAATAAATGTATGACAATTTCTGCCACAAAGAACCAATGTTAGATTAAACTGACAAAGCTCAGTATCCTGTGAGAGGTTTTGATGAGATGCATTTAAGTGCTCTTTAATAATCAGTATATGATTTCATTCCAAACAATATCAAATTTGAAAAAGACAATTCAACATATTAAGTCAGTTTTTCTCAAGGTGAAGGGGGTAATTTCACCCACCAGGGGTGTATTAACCATCCCATTGCTGATACATAGCACCTGGCAGCCACAACTTACATTATTTCTTGTGTAAGAGAAAATATTGATGTTTTAATTTGCATTTCTTTAGTGACCAGTGATGTTCAGCATTGCTTCACATATTTACTGGCCATTTATATGTCTTCTGTGAAGTGCGTTGTTGTAGTCAAGGGTTATAAAGAGAACAGTTAGAATCAGGGTACAGAATTTATAATATTATTTTATGATGGTCACCCAGAGTTAACACAAGAAAGTGCAACACTGTCTATAAGACTAAAGACTCAGAATATTCAGTCAAGGTCCTGGATCCCACAGCAATGTCCTGCACAAGTCCAGATGAAAACCTAGAGCCCGTAACAATGCCTCCCATGAGTCCAACGAGAACAGACATGGTCTAGAGCCCATAGAAGGACTCACAGCCAGTCTGTTTTATGGATCTGTGCTGGGAAGGCCCAGAGGTCAGCAGTGGAAGCTAGGAAGTCTATGCCAGTGAGGTGCATGTTGAGGAATCTACACTGGACTGGAGAAGTCATGCTCATGATAAAGACCAGGGCTGTCTTGAAAAGTACCACAGCCATCCTCAGCGACACAGAACTCGTCTGACAATAGGAGTCGAGTACATACCAGAAAGCCAGCACAACCAGTTGGTCCTGGAGATTAAATGTCTCAAACAGCAACACTTAGAGAGACACACAATGCTCCACTCTTCTCCAAGCCTCTTTGTATGCTGGCAACTTTCCTCAGGTGGAAAAGCTATGCTCAGGGGCTGGGGATTTAGCTCAGTGGCTTTAGCGCCTGCCTGGCGGGCACAAGGTTGTGGGTTCTATCCCCAGAAAAAAAAAAAAAAAGAAAATCTATGCTCAGCACTATGCTGATTTAATTCAGCTGTTAAGTTGACCACCGCTTTTAATCCATAACATGCCTGTTCAATGAATTTAAGCATTTTTTTATTTGAGTGTTTACTTTTTCTGAGTTCTACACATACTCAATATATGAGTCCTCTGTTAGAGGGATCACTGACAAAAGTCTATATTCTAAAAATTGTCTTTTCATTCTCTTCACTATATATTTTTTTTCAGAAAAATTTTTAATTTAATATTAACCCATTCTCAGAATTATTTTCTCTGCATCTGGGGTTCTATTCAGCAAGTTCTTGCTTAAATTTAGTATTCAAGAGTTTTGACTATCTTATCTTCCAACAAGTTAAATTTATCTGTTTTAACATTTATTTATTTGATCCATTTTGATTTTAGGTTAGTACATGGTAAGAGATATGAGTCTAGATTTAATCTTCTGCATGTGGACAGCGTGGTTTCTCTGCTTGTTAAATAAATACATATCTTCCAGTGTGTTTTTGGCATCTTTATCAAATATCACATAGATGCATGTATGTGGAGTTGTTTCTGGATCCTCCACTCTTCTCCACTGAGCCTCACATCTGTTTCTGTGACAATACAAATCTCCTTTTATCCTACTAAATTTGTAACATAACTTCAGCCTGGAATTGTCATGTACCTCACTTTGCTCTTTTTACTAGTATTACTTTCTTCTATTCTGGGTGTTTTCTGGTTCCATGTAAATTTTAGAAAATTTTTTTTTACAGTTCTTTGAAGAATGCTGTTGCAATTTTGATCAGAATTGCATTAAATATTTGCAACAATTTTGGAAGTATGGTCATTTTGTCTATATTATTTCTACCTATCCAGGAACAGGGACATCTTTCCAATTTCAAATATTCTGTAGATTTCCTTTTTCAAAATACTGTATGATGGAGAAGTGATGGCAGAAATACATTCTTTTATGAATTTGGCAGGAAAGCAAACTGATACACTAGAAATCAGTGTAGAGATTTTTTAAAAACTAAAACTAGAAATCTTGTTTGACTCAGCTATTCTCTTTCTAGGTTCTTTTCCTAAAAGTGTTAAAATCATCATATCACAGTGACACTTGAATATCTATGTGTACAGAAGCACAATTTATATAGCTGAATCTTGGAAATAGCCCATGTCCCTACCAATAGATGAATGGATAAAGAAAATATGCTCACACACCATGGAACAATGTGCCTTAAATAAGGGTGACCTTGAGTCATTTGCAGGAAAATGGACAAAACTTCAGACTAATGTGTTAAGTGAAATAAATCAGATATTCAAGCTTGACAATTATATTTTTCTCTTATATGAGAAACCCAGAATAAAAATAAAGAGCAAGATAATAGAAAGTCAGGACCTAGACCATTCTCAGCAAGAAAGAGGATCAAGAGATGGAAGGGGGGAAGGGATAAGGCATAAAAAAAAAGAATTGAGATTGTGTTATGCATATCTTAACTCTACACAAGGAGTATAAACACTATATACTACAAATATGTACAAAAAGAAAAAGAAGAAGAAGAGGAAGAGGAGGAGGAAGAGACTTAAGGAATGAGTAGAGGGTGGAAATAAAGGAAACAAATGAAAATGAGAAAAAGAGAAAGAAGAAGAGGAAGAGGAGGAGGAGGAGGAGACTTAAGGAATGAGTAGAGGGTGGAGATAAAAGAAAGAAATGAGAATGAGATTTCTTAGTGGGGATTATAAATTATGTACTGTCATCCTGGATGTAGTTGTTCAAGTTACAAAGTTAAAGGGTACATAGTAAATATTCAAACAGTCAGACTACAAACAGTTCTGCTCAAAGATCCATCAAAGATTCAGCAATATGTTCATCTATTTTACACACTCAAACATACATGCAGTTATATCCCTTAGAGCACTTTCTTTTTCTCTCTTTTTTACAATAGCAATTACACATTTTGGTTTTATTACTTTTGTAGCTCTTATTTACTTTTTACACTAGAGACACAATATGATATTTATAAATATGATTCTTGCTTATTTCACTAATGAGGATAGTCTCAAGTTGTGTCCATTTGCCTATGAAGGCCTGAAGATCATCCTTTTTATAGCTGAGTAATATTCCATTGTATAAAAATGCCACATCTTTTTCATCCACTCTGCAGTTGATGGGCATCTTGGTTGTTTCCAGGATTTATCTATCACAAATTGTGCAGCTATGAACATGGGTGAACATATATCACTGTGATATGAGAAAAATTCATAATTCTTTAGTGAAGCTGATGAGACATACTTTATCATACAATGGTCACCATTAACTCCAAGGCAGATATCTTAAGGTACTATCAATGCATATTATTTAGCATGGTATATAGTATTTTATGTTAAAAAACAAACATGAATAAAATAATATCTTTCTGCAACACATAGCCTAGACAGCAGTAATAAGAAATTAGAAAACTGAATGGGTGCACCAGATGCAGCATCTACAAGGTAGCCTGGGTTGTTTTTAGGCCTGGAGTATGGAAAGAACTTTTCTGGCCTGTCTTGACACCACCTCTGAGCCTGTGTCCTGATACTCACCCCAGCCTCTTGTCTACCACATACTGCTGAGATCCACCATTTCTCTGTGACAGGTAAACTTTGTTTATTGTGTCTTCAGTCCATGATATGATTTGTGAACAGTGTTCATCCATTTTAAACACAGATTTTTGCAGAATAGAGAATATTTCAAACCACAAAAATCTAATTCATCTTTGGGATTTGGTGAGGTAATAGAGCACTTGTTGAACATGTGCAAGTATCTCAGTTCAAGTCCCTGCATGAAACACATACTCACAGATATACACTCACAATTCATTACATAAGTACATTACTCAGTGTATCAAATGGTGAAATATTAAGTGAAATAGGAAGCTTGGAATTACTTGATGGTATATATATATATATATATATATATATATACCTCAAATTACATTATACAAGGTTAGAATCAATCTTTTTATAAATGGATATTCAATTAAGATTCTCCCACTCTTTTATTTCCACCCTGCATGATATCTTCTCATAGTTTTATATTTGTACATGTGACTATTAAATATGCACCACATACATATGTGCATAGATATTATTTATATATAATCAAATAATCAAACCTATGCATTTGTTGCATATGTATGGATATAACATTTCAGATTTTTAAATGTGACATTGATACTGGTTATTTCTTCCTTTGTATAATTACATCAGTCAGGATACATTCAAACTATTCTATTTTTTAAAATTTTATTTTAAAGAGGGTAAAATTAAACAACAAAACAGAACACAACAGAACATAAGAAGATAATGTAAGACACATATTTCAAAGTAAGACAACAGGAGATCTTCACTATCTATCATATTGTCTCTTGTTTTCCTCCAAATAGTTGTCCATATCTCCACACACAAGGAATTCATACAAAACAAAATAGTATTAAACTGAAAGGATTTTATATCTCAAGACCGGACAATTAGGAAGTCAACAATGGCTGCCATAATGTCTCTCATTCTCTTCAAAATAGCTGTCCATACCTTCACATATGTTGAAATTAAACTAAACAAAACAGACTAAAATCACTCTGAACAAAAAATAATAGTATTCCTGCATTTCACATCATGATGCTACAGAATCAGCACTGGGTACCTTAGTGTCTCTTTTTCTTCAAAGTAGTTGTTCATTTCATTGTGCATTATATAATTGATTCTCATAAACTGTTTAGAAGTTCTATGCATGCATGCGTCTCTAAATGTATACCTACCTATCCATTCTGTATTAGAGGAAAAAACAAAACAAAACAAATTTCTAGAGAGACATGAAACAAATAAAAAACAAATAAAAAAACAATAGCAAAGAACCCAGAACACTGACAATATAGGCCTTCAAAACAAGGTGGTATGAGCGTAACTAGGGTTATGCTCATTATTTTATATAATGATCATTATTTTACATAATGATCTTCAAGAGTTCCTCAGATCACTATAAAATAATGTGCACAATTGCTCCAATCCTATGAATGTTCCAAGAACTTATACAATTTGTAGCATAATCATCTTATCTATCTTAAGTGTGTATATATAATTTTAGATATTTTTTCTTTTCCCTTTCTTTTTCTTTTTCATTTTCCCTGAGATATTATTTTCCCCTTTAAGCACATTCTTATCCTTTCACTGTAATTATTGAGTTTTTATATCTTATGTACTCTTACCACTTCTTACACTGTGGAGATTATATGGTATTTACACATGTGAATTTGATTTATTTCACTTATAAATATGGTCTTGAGTTGCATCCATTTACTTATAAATATCTCAATGTGATCATTATTTATAGCAGAGTAGTACTTCATTTTATAAAAATACCACCTCTTTTTTATCCATTCCTCAGTTGATGGGAATTTAGGTTGTTTGCAAGATCTGGCTATTATAAATTGTGCTGCTAGAAACATGGGTGCTCATTTATCGCTGTGGTATGATGTTTTTAGTTCTTCTGAGAATATGCCCAGAAGTGGAATAGCTGGGTCAAATGGACCTCCAATCCCAGCTTTTTGAGAATCTCCAGACTGAACTCGATAGGGTCGCACAGTCTACACTCCCATCAACAGTGCAGAAGAGTTCCTTTTCCCCACAACCTCTCCAGCATTTGTTGTTGGTAGTTTTGTTGATCCTGGCCATTCTTTCTGGAGTGAGATGAACTTCAGTGTTGTTTTAATTTGCATTTCTCTAATGACCAGTAATGCTGAACATTTTTTCATTTATTTATTTGCCATTTATATTTCTTCATCTGAGAACTGTGCATTGATCTCAGATGCCCATTTTTGGAATGTGTCTTTGAATTTTGGGGATCTGATTTTTTAAATTCTTTATATGTTCTGGATACAAGTCCAGAACATATAAAGAATTGTCTGGATAGAATTGTCAAAGGGACCATTGGCTAAGAATTTTTCTCAATTTGTGGGTTTTCTTTTCACTTTACAGGAGATTTCTTTTGACAAGCAGAAACTTTTTAATAGTATGCAATCCCAATTATTGATTCTGTGAAATATTTTGCGTGCAGTTTTATTGTTGTTCATGAATTCTCTACCTACCTCTATATCTTCAAGATTTCTACCTACTTTATCTTCTAACAAATTTAGTGTTTCTGTTTTAATATTTAGAACTTTGATCCAATTAGACTTTAGTTTATTGCACAGTGATAGGCATATGTCTAGTTTTAGTTTTCAGCATATGGAGAGCCAATTTTTCCAGCACCATTTATTAAAAAGACTATGTTTCTTCCAGTGGATGTGTTTGGTCATTTATCAAAGATAATGTAGTTGAGTGTGTTTGTAGTTTTAGTTGTTTCTTCTAATCTATTCCATTGATTTTCAGGTCTGTTTTTATTCCAGTATCATTTTATTATAGTACCTTTGTAGTATACATTCAAGTCAGGAATTGTGATGCCTCCTGCCTTGCTTTTGTTGCTTAGCATTGCCTTTGCTATTCTAGGTCTCTTCTGGTTCTGGATAAATTTTAGGAGTGATTTCTCTAGATCTGTAAGGTATGTTAGTTGTATTTTGATTGGGACAGCATTAAATCTGTATAACAATTTTGTGAGAATGGCCATTTTCACAATGTTTCTTCTTCCTGCTCATGAACAAGGAATGTCTTTCCACTTTCTGAGGTCCTCTTTGATTTCTTTTTTCAGGGTATTATAATTTTCCCCGAATAGATCTTTACTTCTTTTGTTAGATTCATTCCTAAGTATTTCATTATGTTGGATGCTATTATAAACTGTGTGGCTTTTTGTTTCTCTCTCAGTGATTTTGTTCTTAGTGTATAGGAATGCTATTGATTTTTGAGTGTTGACTTTGTATCCAGCTATGTTGCTGAATTTATTTATTATATCTAGGCGTCTTTCATTGGAGTTTTGGGGGTCTTCTATGTAGAGTATCATGTTGTCTGCAAATAATGATAGTTTAACTTCCTCTTTTCCTACCTTTACTCCTTTTATTTCTCTCTCTTGTCTAATTACTCTGGCTAGTATTTCCAGTACTATGTTGAATAAGAGCAGTGATAAGGGACCTCCTTGTCTTGTTCCTGATTTTAGGGTAAAGACTTTCAGTTTTTGGCCATTTAATACGATGCTGGCTGTTGGTTTGTCATAGATGGCTTTTATCATATTGAGGTAAAGACCATTTATTCCAATTTTCTGTAAGGTTTTTATCATGAATAAGTGTAGAATGTTATCAAAAGCTTTTTCTGCATCTATAAAAATGATCATGTGGTTCTTATTTTTGGCTTTATTTATATGGTGGATTACATTTATTGATTTGCATATGTTGAACCATCTCTGCATTCCTGGGATGAATCCCACTTGGTCATGGTGTATAATCTTCTTGATCATTTACTGCATTCTGTTTGCCAAAATTTTACTGAGAATTTTTGCATCTATGTTCATTAGGGAGACTGGCCTGCAGTTCTCTTTTTTGTTGGGTCTTTCTCAGGTTTTGGTATTAGAGTAATGTTTGTTTCCAGACATGAGTCAGAGAGAATTGTTTCCTTTTCAATTTCATTGAAGAGTTTGAGGAGTGTCAGCATTAAATTGTTGAATTTCTTGTAGTTTTCAGCAGTGCATCCATCTGGACCTGGATTTTCTTTGTTGCTAAGGATTTAATTAATTTTCAATTTCATTAATTGAAATTGGGTTATTCAGCAGTTGCACATCTTCTGGATCCAACTTTGGTAATTCATATGCTTCTGCTTTTAGGAATCTGTCCATTTCTTCTGTGTTATCAAGCCTGTGAGAGTAGAGATTTCCAAAATAGTTATTGATGATCTTCTGTATTTCCACAGGATCTGTAGTAATTTCACCCTTTTTGTTCCTTATTGCATGAATTTGAGTTTTTTCTTTCCTATTTTTATTAAGGTTGGCTAGAGGTCTGTCAACTTTATTTATTCTTTCAAATAACCAACTCTTTGATTCATTGATTCTTTGTATTGATTTCTTAGTCTCTATTGCATTTATTTCTGCTCTGACCTTTATAATTTCCTCCCTTCTTTTGGCTTTGGGCTTGACTTGCTCTTCTTTTTCTAGACGTTTGAGATGTAGCATCAGGTTGTTTATTTCTGTTTGTTCAGTTTTCCTGATGTGGGAGTTCACTGCAATAAATTTTCCTCTGAGGACTGCTGTCATTGCATCCCACAGGTTCTGGTAAGATGTATTTGTACTTTTGTTTGCCTGTAAATATTGTTTAATTTCTTCTTTAATTTCCTCTGTGACCCACTGATTTCTCAGGAGTGTATTATTCAGTTTCCATGTGTCTGTGGGGGTTTTGAAGTTTCTTTTGTCATTAATTTCTAGTTTCATGGTGCTATGATCTGATAATATCCATGGGATAATTTCAATTCTTTTGCATTTACATAAGCATGCTCTGTGGGCTAGTATATGGTCTATTTTAGAGAACGTGCCATGTATTGCTGAGAAGAATATATCTTCTGATATTTTTGGGTGGAACACTGTGTATAGGTGTACTAAGTCCATTTGTTCACAGGTGTGATTCAGTTCTCTTATTTCTTTGCTGATTTTCTGTCTAGTTGATCTGTACCTTTGTATCAATGGCATGTTAAGTTCTCCTGTTATAATTGTGTTATTGCTTATTTGATTTTTCATTTCTGTTAATATTTTTTTTGTATAGCTGGGTGCTCCTAAATTTGGTGCATAGATATTTAAGATTGTTATTTCTTCCTTTTGATGTTTTCCCCTAACTAGTATGTAGTAGACTTCTTTATCTTTTCGGACCATTCTTGGTTTGAAGTTCACATGGTCTGCAAACAGAATAGCTACTCCTGTTCTTTTTGGGATCCTGTTGCATGGAGTATTATTATCCTTTGGCTTTCAGTCTAAGAGTTTCCTTTTTGGGTTAGATGGGTTTCCTGTATACAGCATATGGATGTTGTTTCTTGATCCATTCTACCAGTCTGTTTCTTTTAATTGGTAAATTGAGGCCATTTACACAAATGGTTATTACTGATATATATTGGTTTACTTTTGACATGTTATCTTTCTGTTGTTGGTTCTTTACCTTTGCACTCTGTTTAATTGTTTGACTTGTTAGTGTTTTTTCCTATGTCTGCCTAGAATGTCTTTCAGTATTCATTGCAGGGTTGCTTTGGTGGTCATGTAGTTCTTCAGCTATTCTTTGTGATAGTATCTCATTTCTTCATCCATTTTGAAGGACACTTTTTCAGGGTACATCAGTCTGAATTGGAAGTCATTTTCCTTTAGGATCTGAAATACTTCACTCCATGCTCTTCTTGACTTCATTGTTTGTATTGAGAAGTGTGCTGTGAATCTGATAGGCTTTCCTTTATAGGTGATCTGTCTCTTCTCTCACAACTTTTAATATTCTGTTCTTATGTTGTATTTCTGGGATGTTGATTATTATATGTCTGGGTATAGTTTTATTTTGGTTATGGTTATTTGGAGTTCTATCTGCTTCACTGATCTGTATGTCAGTTTCCATTCTCATGTTTGGGAAATTTTCAGCTATTACTTTTGAAAATAGCCTCTTGATATCATTTGTTTTGTCACCTTCCTTTTTGTTTATACCTATCCATCTTATGTTGTTTTTATTTTCATCATCTTGCAGTTGTTGAATTGTTAGTTCCTTGTTCCTTATTATTTAAAAAAAATCTTTCCTTTCCTGTTCACTAGCTGCAATCTGGTCTTTGAGGTCTGAAATTCTATCTTCACTTTCCTTGAGGTGGTTTTTCCAACTTTTGATGGAATTTTTGTTTTCCTGTATATATCTCTTTGAATCTGCTTCATGCATTCTGTTTGTTTCTTATATTGTTCATTCAGAGTTTCCATCTTTTTGCATTGTTCCTCTAATTTCTTAATTATGTCTTTAGATGTGTTCAGCATTTCTTTCATTACTTTTATCTCTGATTTGAGTTTTTATAGCTTCCCAGAGTTTTTTCTTTACTTCAATTGTTATCTTTTCAGGAATTTCAGGTGTATGACTTATATTTTCTTCTGTGTCCATTTCTCCTAAGCTTTCTTAGGTTGGGCTGGAAGTTTGAGATCGCATTTTGCTCTTTCATTTTGTCATTTTCCTATATTTCCATGTTTCAAGCAATGTTTCAAAGTTCCCCCATGCACTGGGAATCACTTGGCCCACTTTTGGCTCCCGGGGCAGACTGCAGGCAACTGCTAGCTGCTTGGAGTTCACTGGATGTGGGCCAGTTAGGCCCGTGGGGACTCCCATGCATCCTTAGATGGTTCAGACACAGGGTGTGGTCTAACCACCTGGGAGCAATGTTCCACAGCTTCCCTGTGTGCTGGGATTCAACCCTGTACATGTGCAGGGCCAAGGACTAAATTAAGGCCCATGCTAGTTGCTTGAAGCTCACTGGACATTCAAACACTTTTTAATCTTAGTTTTTATCACTACCTATTTGGCTCTGAGGCACAAACAGACTGTACTTTAGATGGTACTTGTTTTTGAAAGTTTCAGTCCATGACTGGCTCCAAGGTAGAGTGGCATGGCACTGAGGCAACACTTCAAGGCAGAAGCCAAGGCAAAAGGGGTCAAACTGTTCTATTTCCAAAATTCCTTATGTTTTTCTTTCTTTTAATGAGTCCTGCAATAAAAAATTGAGAAATAAAATTTGTTTCTCTTTTTGACTTATTTTTTTCAACTCATATTTTTATAACAATTTTACATACATAAAAGATACATGTGAGTCTTTGGATATGTTGAGATTCTCAGTAATATTCTCCCAGCATGATAAAATCATAATGTATTTTTCTTTCTGAACTTTGAATTTAGTTCATACTGTGGAATATGGAGTTACTACCAAAACAAATCTCACCATCTGGAGTTTTGTGAGTCATAATATTTTTATCTTTATTGTCACTGTATCTCTTCACAAATTTATAAGCATGTGAGAATAAACGTACTCTATTGCCAGCTGAGTATGTCAGCACAATAGACATTTATGACAAGTAAATTGCCAAGAAAACATTTGCAATGAACATGATTTTGAGGATAAACTGTACCTTTAACATAAAAATATAAACTCACAGTACTTATAATTTTTATATCACAGACGTGGGAAGAAACATTTTTATATGAAGAACTAAATGTGTTGACAACTTCAGAGCAACAGAAATCTACTACTGACAATTTATCCTCCTCCTGCAAAACCAGTGTTTATTCTGTAGCAGCTAAAAGGTAATTTACTATACAGATTATACTTGAAACAGATAATTCTCTATAACATCCTTGGGCAACCATGCTTTCTGATACTACCCACTTTCAGGCTAATGAGAAAGTTAAATGCAAGATCTGTGAAGCTTGACAGCAGTAATATTTTGAAATATTAATATTAAGAACTAATTCAAGAGTATAAGGGCTTACAACTCATGTCTTTAATTAGCTCTCTACTATTTTTTCTTTAAAAAACCCCTTTCTCATTTGAAAGTTGAGAGAGATAAAGTTGGCATGGATAGGTAGTGAACCTTCTTCAGAAAGCACTATCTATCTGAATGTAATTGGTGAGTTACTAAAACACTTTAAATCCTATGGAAGACAATATACTTATTCATTCCCTTTACTTGTACCAGTAAGAATCAGGGACTATGATGACTTTTTTTTCAAGTGATCATTACTTAGATTTTCTCAAATGATAATTCTGAAAAGATACTAAAAAATGTTTAGGACTTTCTAAATTGACATCACCATGACCAAAAAACAAAAAACAGAATATGTGATAGATGTACTCTTACAACACTGAGACAGTGCCTTTCTGAGTGCTGCCCACATCTGAAGACTGGAAATTAAGCATTAGAGATCATGATGGATACTCCTCACCCAGTTTCTTACAAGACCTACTCATATGTTTATTTATTTAAAAAATAACTGTTAAACACTTTCTACTGTATACTTTGCAATGTACAAAGTGCTTATAAAGCAAATAATATTAAGTAAGTACCCATTCTCAGGAATATTACAATTTCATGTTGATTCCAAGTCAGTAAATGATATTTGCAACATAATATGATGGGTGTTATAGTAAACACAATACAAAAAGATAAAGTCAATATAAAATATGATGATCTGAGTGTGATAGTATATGCTTGTAATTCCAGAACTATGGTAGGATGAGGTAAGATGACTATGAGTTTGAGCCTAGTTTGGGAAGATTAGTTACCTAGCAAGACCCAGTCTGAAAATAAACATTAATAAATGGGAATGGGAATGGGAATAGGATTGGGTATTAGTTCAATGTAAAGACCCCCTCTGTGGTTCAATTTCCATTACAAAAATAAAAAAATGGTGACTCTCATGTGATTCAATGAGTTGGTAAGAACACAGAAAATTTCACTAAGAAGACATTAAAGCTCAATTTTGAGGACTAAGATGATTTTACTTATTATATACAATAAAGAGTATAAGATTTTCGAATAAGAAATGCAAAAATATTCTACTGACCAGTTATAAAAATGCAAATTAAAAGGCTAATACACCTTTGGCATATAGTTTCAATATGGCACATGGATATACTTAAATAATTTAGCACATAGCATTTACTAAATTCAGGTATACAAATTACAGATATATTTTCATTATTTTACCAAATCCTATTACTATTGAATAAATAAAGATATAGTTGCATAGTATATAATATTTTACTGATGGTTTCAATGGGATTCTTTAGAAAAAATTTTATGTTCAGGTATTAAAAGTCTCATCACTTATTTTAAGAACAGAGAATTACATTTTTATCATGGCATTGAGAGCCATTGTGGGGTAGTTTCAGACTACAATTTTCTGAAATATTGTAGACTTTCTTTGCATTATCCTGTGTACAATTGATTTAAGACATTTTGTTAGAATTTCACAGGTCTAATGCATGAAGTAGTTTATGTATTTTTCTACAGTTTTACTAATATAAAAAAGAATAGTTTGTTTTAAGTTACAAAACATATATGTAACTGAATTGTTTTTGCTTGTTTTAAGGGTAGGCAGTGGTTAATGTAATGTCAAGTAATACATTGAGATCTTCAACTATAAGTTTAAGCAGACAAGTTTGCCTTCTTGCCCCAGTACTTAGACTTCCCATATGTCAAAGTTTCTGGGAGTAGGTGTAGGTATCAGTACTTTAAAAGCTTTGAAGATGGTGGGCTACAAAACTGGGTAACTTATCCTCCACAAAAGATTCTTTGTCAATGGAACATGTTTAAAAGATGCAGATATGACACCTCTATTGAAATGTAAATGTCTAGAAAAGATTCCCTCTTATATTGGTTAATGTCATTATGCCTTCTCAAAATCTGAATCATCAACAGTGTATCTTGGCAGAACCTCCTGCTTCCAGTATTTCTACCATTGATCCAACATTTGGCTTCTCAGATACTATTCCAACTCCTGATTTTTCTGAAAATATTAAAGTAGTTAATATTTATGAATGAAGTGTTTGGCTAATTAATAATGATAATTTTTTGAGTGATTTTCCACCTAATTTGTTGTTTTATTTGCTCAAAAGTCTTATTGGAAAATAAAATAATTTGTGAACTCTTCACGTCATCAAGGGACAACATATGGGAAGCTTCATTTTATTTATTTATTTTTATTTTAAAGACAAAAAAGTAAAATGATACAGAAATTCAAAACAAGATAATAGGAAATTAAAGATGGTTAATGTATACTGTAGCAGTTGCTCAGATTGCAAGATATATGCATGTATGATTGAGCAAACAATATAAGAACAAACCAGGCCAGTGATATAGTTCAAAAGCGCAGTGCCTGCCTGGCAAGCACAAGGTTGTGAGTTCATTCCCCAGTTCCCAAAACAAAACCCAAAGAAACAAACAAACAAACAAAAATATAAACCATTTTTTTCAATGCAATAAAAGTATACTCTTTCATTGCATTCACTTACCTATAAAAGCCTCAAGTTTATCCTTCTTTATAGATAAGTAGTACTTCATTATATAAGAATACCACATCTTTTTTATTCACTTCTAAGTTGATGGACATTTGGTTTGTTTCCAAGATTTAACTATTAAAAATTGTGTTGCAACAAACATGTGTGCACATATGTCACCATGATATGGTGTTTGCAATTCTTCTGGGAAGATACCTAGAAGGGGAATAGCTGGGTTGAATGAAATCCCTAATCCTAGTGTTTTGAGGAAATTCCACACTGGTTTCCATAATGGTTGTACCAGTCTGCAGACCCACCAAGAGTGAAGAAAAGTTCCTTTTTCCCAAAAGATGCATCAGCATTTATTATTGGTTGATTTCTTAGTGTTATTCATTCTTCCTGGGTTGAGACAGAATCTCGGTGTTGTTTTAATTTTCATTTTTGAATGACCAATGTTGCTGAACATTTTTTCATATATTTATTTGCCATTTGTATTCCTTCATCTGAGAAGTATGTATTCAACTCAGATGCCTATTTTTGGATTGGGTCTTTGAATTTGGAGGGCCTGAATTTTTTCAATTCTTTATATGTTCTAGACAGAATCATACACTAAACTAATGTCAAAACTGATTAAAAAATCTAAATATTAAAACAAAACACTAAATCTACTAGACAAGGAAGCAAGTAAAAATCTTGAAGACAAAGGGTTAGGTGGAGATTTTATGAACAATAACCAAACTGCACAGGAAGTACTTCAAAGAATCAACAACTTGGATCTAATCTTATTAAAAAGTTTTTTCACATCAAAAGAAATCATTGAAAGAACGAAAATAAAGCCCACAGAGTTGGAAAAACCTTAGCCAACTGTACCTCAAAGGTAGCTTCATTTTAGGTGGTATAGGAAATGCAAAAATGATTGATATGAGCCATGGCTCAAGAGCTAAGGAAGGAGAATTTGGAGGCAGGGGGTTGTCAGCATTGAAACTTGAAGTAGCTAAAATGACTCAATTTGTTAAGTATTATTAAAGGAAGATATAATCTCATGGACTACATGATCTAAAACAGTAAAATTTATTAAAAGATAAAGTGTAACATTAACAAAATCCTAGTGATCAGAACAAAGAAGGGAATAAAAGCAACCTAGAATATGGTGAGGTGTAAGTGAGGAAAAGTTCCCAATTCAGGCCATGGGATTTATGCTTGGGAATATCAGTTTAAACACTTGAAGAAGCAAGGAAGATTGCTTGCTGCCTATGGACTCCCAAGACCTCCTCCACTAGGCCAGTGTATTTTTTTCCAGGTGTTCACTGATGGGTCTTAATTCCTCCAAGACCCACCCCACACCTGGAATTTTCATCACATCCAGGCACAATGACAAACTAAATCTGGGAAACAAGGACTGCTTTCATACATCCCTGCTTGCCTCAAGATGGAACCTTGACACTGTGAAGATAATCTTCATTTCATCCTTTAAAAATAATTACTGTCTACAGTTCTGCTGCTTGACATCCTGAGCTCTTCTGAGGCCAAAAGTGATCCTCAGAAGCAGAGTATAAGACAGAGGTTCTGAAGATGGATATTTCTAGAAGGATGGCAATGCATAACTCTGTGAGGTAGGGGAATTTTATCACTGCCTGAAATAGTATAACAATATCACCATTAAGACACTGTTCATTAATTGGAATAGATTGGTTGTGGAAGGGAATTCTCTAGGTGGTGAATTATCTTTAAAGATTTAGAGATGTCATACAAATAGTAGTTATACAGAATATGGAATCTCATGATTGTTGTAAGTGACACTATAGACTCACATGTACACTGTGAGTCAGAAAGGTCAGAAAGTCTCTTCAGTACCCCTTTTGGAAACTGTCATTTTGCATAGTCAAAAGTGAATCAGAGCTGAAGACTAAGCACAGGATATAATTTTAAGAGTGGAAAATACATAAAGAAAATTGAATGTTAGAGTAGATAAGTATCATATACCAAAAACAGAAGGATGGATTTTGAGACTGGATTCTTTTATTGAGGTAGATACACTTGAGAACTTAAAACACTTGATCTGTCTTTGGCCCTTAATATGCAGTCTATTGTACTTTTCCAATGTGGAGAAAACTCAAATGAGGTAGATGCCTCACAAAACAATCCCCTAATTCCTTGGGATCTGACTAGACCTACCCTCCTTATTATGCATAGTTACAGGAAAAGAAAGTCAAAATATTTGATTAAAAATAATAATTTGCGTGAACAACATTTATGTTTAAAATAAAAATTGACTATCAGAAAGATACTATATATTGTCCTTGGTATTTCTAATTATCCAGTCATTAAACAGAATATGATTATGAAAGCACTGTATCTTCTATAGATTATATGCCAAAGGTACTACATACTGTGGTAACATGAATCACCATGAAAAAAACAAAACAAATGCAGCAGTTATTTTGAGAATGTTAGATCAAAGGGAACAGATTATAAGCTGAAAAAAATGATTTTCTCATGATGGAATATCTGTTAAGGAATTCAGAAAATAATTACAATATGTCATTTTGTTGGCATTTACAATCTCCAGAAATAGAATGAATCACTTTCAATGAAATAGAAAAAAATAGTTGGTTTTATACTAGTATAAAATATAACAAAAAGCATTGGGTATACTAGACTGATTCTTCCATAAAAATCTGGACACCTATAAGACATTATTTTCTAAGATAAAAATACATGTTTGTAAAGAGGGCAGCACATCACAGAGATCAATTATGGTTGTTCTTTCTAAGATAGAACTCATAGGAGGAGACACCCTTAGAAACACACATACTCCTTTGTGTTCATGGAATAATAGAATCCCAGAGAAGCCAGGGACAGCAACGTCAAAATGGCAGTAAGGACACCTGGCTCACTGTGCTTTGTGGAGGTTCTAGAAGTTATAGTGGGTCCTCATCAAAGAATAAACAGCCAACTAAAATGCTAGTATATCTACCATGCATATCAATTACACATAGATGTGTATTTCTATAGGAACAAGTAAAATTCATATAAATGAAGCAATGAAGAATCATTATCCATATTTCTTAACTTGAACACAGAAGAAGACAGTAGATATCTATAAAGAAAAATCTTGTAACAAGGAATTGAAGAAGTGTGTTATTTGTACCCATTCCCAAACCTTTCCTTTGGGCTAGTGTACAATTTCTCCAAATTTGGGGAACACTAATTGTACACTGTAGTCCTAGTTACAGAAAATTGACTTTGGAGGAAAGTGAGCTTCCTTGCTCAGGAGATTGGCTACCTTCTGATCCTTCACTGGAACTTTCAGAGGTATTGACAAAGTACAAAGTGCAGTTCTTTTGTCCCAAAATGAGATCAATTGTGTCACATAGTTAATGGTGGGGAATAAAGCTAATCTCCAGCCGATGTTACTTCCTTACCTAGCTTTCTTTTGCTACTATATCTTGCTTTGCTTTTTCTCATTATTCCAAAAAATGCTGCTTCTCTGAATCACTTTCCCAAAAGTCACTATTTCTGATTCTGCTTCTAAGAGAACTCAAGTTTAGAAACACATTCACAGTAGGAACAAAAGTTAAGAATTAACAAATTTAAGGACCACAGTTATAGGTCAGTGTTAAGCTGTGTGCTTACAAAGAGGGATGATCCCCAGAACCAAAAATAAATAAATAAATAAATAAATAAATAAATAAATAAATAAATACTTATTTTGAGTATTTTCTATGGTGGCATTTCAAAAAGAAAATATAAATATTTTTTTAACAATATAATCATTTTAACACTTTTGGGGAATATATATAGTCACTGGGTTAAACTTACATTGAGAGGATAAAAATAAATCCTAGAAAAGATCATTTGAATTTTTTTTACTTTTTCATCAGTATCATAAAAGTAATTTGCATGGTAATATGTGACTATTGTGTCTTATCAGCAGAAATTTGGAAGCAGCTTAGGACAAAAATCTGCTTATATAATAAGTCATATTTCTTCTTTATTGAATTTGAGCCTTTACAGATTCATTCTTATAGTAGAGATTAGCTTTTCAGGGCTATTTCATGTTTTGATTTATAGAACATTCCTTAAATAATACAGGAAAGAAAATATTTTATTTGGCTGTATCTTTTAAAAATTTCTTTTTGATGATAGAAACTATAATTTAAATAATAATATATGCTATAATCCGCAATACTTTTGTACTCTTTTCTCATATAATCAATGCATTTTCCTAGTATTAAGTAAAGCATATTATTGGAAGCATAATACACTTAGTGTATTTGCCCACGAATTAGCGAAGCAGCTAACTCCCACGGTGGCACTGTGAAGTGCTTGTGATGACCTCCATCGTATAAATGTGGAAACTGGGCCATGAGGATGCAAGGCATCTGCCACAGTCACACAGTTACTAAGGAGAAAAACAAACTGGAACAGGGGGATAATGTCATTTTCATTTTAATTGATATGTTCTGCTACTTCCCTGAAGAGAAATTCAGAACCATTTGATTTTTGGAAAGTGTAGGACATGCAGTAGACATACGGAGAACCAGTGTGTAGAAGACAAAATAAATATGTTCTCTGCTAATTATGCTGATTGACAGAACTAAAATTTTATATGAATGCTTGTGATATTTGGGTAAGCTCCTTTCCATCAATTTGTAACAAGATGTAACTTTAAATGTCTAAATATCTAGCCAACTCAATTAAGAAAAATAAGTTTACTTTAAAAAATTATTGTATAAATTTACAAAATGAGATAAAAGCAGTATGAAGGAATAGCGTGTGTGAAACTGATATGAATTAAAATTCAGATCATTTCTAACCTAGTGCTTTCTTTCCTTCTCCTATAACATAATAGCAATATTACTGAACACCTATGATTTTATAGGACATTAAAAAAAAAACAGTGAGTATATAGTAACCAGTGTTACTGTCATTATTAGATTTTTATAGCCTTTATGACAGACATATTAAAGAACTTTAGTGTTTTCTTTTCCAATACAATTGACATTATGCAGTACAGAATCCAATCATTATTATCACTGAAGTAAATTGATATCTTAGGGAAGTTTTATGTTGCTTTAGAACTCAGAAAAGTACACTAATTGTACTGTACTAGTTTCCCAGGGTTCCTATACAAAGTTATCACAAAGTGTGTAGCTTACAACAATGGAAATTTATTTTTCCCAGGTTATAGAGGACATAAATCTTAATTAAGGATGTTGGCAAGACCATGCTCTCACCAAAGACTCAAAGAAATGCTCTTTATTTGATTTTTTCAGTTACTAGTAGTCCAGGTATTCCTTGGTTTGTAGGCACATTATTAGAATCTCTACCTCCAAAGTGACATTACTTTCTTCTCCATTTCTGTTGATGCCCAAACTTTCTTCTTTTAAGAACACTAATCACACTGCAGTAGGCACTAACTTAGTCTAGTATGACTTTATCTAAATTAACCATATACCCAGTGATCTTCTTTATGAACAATGATAATAGGGTGGGAGAGTATGACTTCAATATATTTTTGAGAAACATAATGCAACCTATGACAATATGTAAGCTGTGTTTCACAAAAATAAGGCTCTATTTCAATAATTCTGGCTTTGTTCCTAGTAATGGTAGTGCTGAAACTAATATGAACTCAACGTCTCCATTTTCACTTCCGTTTTTCTCACAGATTTTCTTGGTTGGTATCGTTCTGTCTGTTGCATGGCCTCAGACCACAAACTTTTCTCATTCTCCTATTGCCACAGACATTCGGTAGATGGTCCTTTATTTGGCATGTATGAGGATATTCACCTGGCTGAAGCTTCATTTAGCTCAGTTTGTGTGTGGTGCTGCTTTCTGTATCTTGTTAAAGGTCACTTATGAATCATTAAAGTTACTAATTTATAATTATTTATTTATTAATAATTTAAAATAGTAACAGATGCTTAGGTGATTTTTTAAAAACTGTACATTTTTTGAAATAGAAAATGATGCATCGTCGTCATATTTATGAAGCTGGGAATATATTTTGCACCTAGATGCATATTATAGGGAAAAATATTGGTAAAATTGAGCTCAGAAAAAGTTACTGCTAAAAAGTCTGGGGAGTTTCCTGCTATTTTTCAGTGTTTTCATATCATCATTTTACATGTTGCTTGAATATGTTGCAATGCAGATGCAGAATTATTTTCAGTTTTTATAAATTTACTACACTGATATCACTTTAATCCAAACTACATCGTAGTGGCTTAGACAATTTTATATATAAAAACCTCAAAATTGATAGTTGAGTTAAAAATTATTCCTCAAAGAACAAATGAAAGATAATTTCTTTTTGTTTATGTTCATAGTGTAGTTTTGGTTTATCTAACACTTTTATTACTAAAATATCAAGTGGATTTTTAAAAATACATTAAGGTATTTGCACCAACACTATGGCAAGCATTTGAAAGTTACAAAGATTCAAAAAATCAGAGAATTAACAGTAAGATGATTTAATTATAGGAGAAAAATATGATGAGCTAAGCTACCAACAACTACACTCAACAAGACCAAATTAAACCAATAGTACATATGTAGCAATATAATACACTGTAAAGGAAACAGAAATTATTGCTTTTGCATGATGAATGCAGTTTTCTGAGAAAAGAACAGAGCAAAAAGAAGACACCAGCATGGACCCCAGTCACACCTTCTTTGAGCTTTATTTATTTTAATCTATAAAGTCAAAATGTTAATATGCACTTTGCCAAGTTATTTTGAAAATGCAAGATTAAAACTCTGAAAAGGGTCTGTAAATTTTAAAGTACTAACTAAAAGTGAATTGCTGTTCTTATGATATTTACTACCACCACAGTTTCTCTGTAGAGCTATTTCCTCAATATTTTTGGGAGGTGATCTACCGGTACTATACCATTAACTAGATTGCTTTGGGAATGGTACCTCTAAGTAGAAAAATAAAATGGAACAAAGAATGTGTACATTTAACCCTGTTTCTACATCCATAATCCAAAAATAACTATCTGTTCTTCTGGAGGTTTAGTCAGTATAAATGATAAAATAAAGGCTTTAGAGATTTATTTATTTATTTATTTTTAAAGAAAGATTCATGCCGTAAGCAACAGCTTTAAAGATTCCTAGGCTCTAGCGCACTGTGTACTCCATATAAGGTGCACTGAAATATGACTTGCATTCTGATTTTCTTAAGCATTTTTGTGAGAGGGATATTTTTTCTGTGAAGTTTAATAGTGATCGTACAGTGGAACCCCTTCATGAATAAAGGGAATCAATTGATGCTTTTTTTTTCCTACTGTTTTTATGAAACATTATGATTTCTCTCTAAGTTTTTTCAGTAGTTACTCATGTGATAGGTATGGAATTGATAATATTTTCAAGATTTTAAATAAAAATTTAAAGATTTTATTTGTATGACATAGTTTTGAAGGCTTTCATAGGCAGATGATGAGTTTAAAAGTTAAAATGCAAAAATAATTCAAAAGAAGACAAAACAAAAAAGAACATCATAAATAAGAAGCATCCAATTGTCATTCAATTAGTATAAAAGTTTACTTTTATATTTTAAAGTCAAAACACAGATTTTTCTTTTTAATCATCCTTTTGCCTTCATACCAAACTCTACAAACTAATTCTCACTACTGGTTAAAAAAATAAATAAGGGAGAAGAAAACACAAGAAATGGAAATTTAAATTTTATTAATAAGAGAATGACATTTGAAATATTTTTCAATAAGTTACAATAATGAGATGGCAAGAACAGAAATAGTGATCACTTTTGTTAAGCACTTATTTCTCAATAGATTCTAAACGTGTACTATAAAAAAGAAAGTACTAATTTTCCTTATGTTAGATTAGTTCTGCTGTACAACTTCCTAAAATGTGTTATATTAATAAAGTAGAGATTGACAAAATGTTTCCAATAGCTTATGATGCACAATTTTTCACTTTTTATCCCAAATCTCCAGTTGTTGTTCCAAAAGCCAATTCAGTCAGTTTGGTATAAACTCACACACTGAAATAAAATGCCTGATCATCAATTGAAGCTATTCAAAAAGTTTTGAAAACAGGCCTGCAAGTTGATGTACATAACTCACTGTGTGCATGAAACATGTCAGAGATTTGAAGATACTGTTGTGGGAATCTGTTCAGAAATCTGTGTAGTTGTGATTTGTGGTTCCCTGTTCTTTGATGGGATTGGGAAGATCAAAAGAAAAAAATGTCAAAAACTGTACATGAACTAATATGCAATATTGAGGACACATTTACTGCATTGTCATATCCACATTTTCTTTCTTCTTTTTCCTGCTAAAAAGTAAGCAAATAAATTCTCAGTACTTTTTATACTACCACATAGAACCATATTATTTCAGCAAATAAAATCAAAAGCTTATTTAAAATGTTTAGCCAAATATAGAAATTCTATAAACATCTGTCAATTTTATGAACTGATTGATTTTAGATAGAAGTGGCAAAATTGTAGCATGACTTAAGTGAAATATATTTTCAAAAAGATTAAGGAGCATTTCCTTTATTTTAAAGGAAGAAGGAGCCAGGGCTGAAGTTCTTACACGTTAACAAAATCCAAAAATACTAAGAAAAATGTTGACTTCTACTGGAACCTAAACTAACTGCTCTGGACTTATGTTTTAGTCTCTGACAAAGAAGAGACTGTTAATAAAACTGAAAGAAAAGTTTTACTTAGCTATGAAATATATCAGAGGCCCTCCAAAAGTTACAATACCAGAGCATTTTATACTTTTTTTCTGACTACTTTTTCTTTTCCATGACCTGAGAAGATATAAACCAATATAAAATTTCAGCAGTCTAAGGGTCACAGAGACTTAGAAGGATATGCTAGGACTTTGGAACTAACAGAGAGCAGCCCCAAGCAAACAAGCCATGCTCTTGGGGACTGTTCATCAAGGTGAGAAACAAGAGTTCTTTTGGCAAGCATCATATCACTCTACTGGAACAGTAAAATGTTTGTATCAGTATGACATGAAGGATTACTTGGAACTTGAAAGACAACTGAAGTCTGAAATCTAATGAAAGGACACGTAGTTTAAAGTAGATTAAAAGCACATATCCTATAGAAAAATGAAGAAGGAAGAAATGCTGTTTAGAAAAATAAGCTCATTTGATTTTTTAGAAATCTTCCTATCTCTCAAATAAGTAGAAAGATCACTGCAGCTGAGTTGACTATATGAGCATTTAGTTCAACAGCATAGTTATGGCTAAATCATTTTACAATTGCTGTCTTTCTATAGGACTAGTAAGGTCAGAAATCCAGCCCACTGCAATTTTTAATTCCATAAAAAAGAATTTATAAGGCATTGAAAGCATGAAAATACAGTACATGTAAGCCTAATATGCCACTAGGTATTTAAAAAGAAAAGGGAAAAAATCCAAACAACAACCAAAACCAAGCACACATGGCTCCATGCCCGATCTTTTTATTTCCTTGAATAAAGCTGTTGAAGATACACCTGCATATTTTCCAATGTGATCTCATTTTATAATGAGCCACTGGTGAATATGCTGTGGTTCCAGGTGTCATTGTCTTTTCAATCTTTGGCAGCCAGAAATGTAGCATTTGCATGACAAATAATCACATCAAATTTTGGCAATGAAAGGCTGTTCTGCTTTGGGAAGATATGCAGACGGCAACCTGCAGCTGAGGCCAGTTTAACACAACTTACCTGCCTGGCTAGCTCCCTTGGAAATATCAGGTAGAGTCCCTGGAATATCAGTTCACAAAGCAGCTGTGGCAATAAACAGTGAGCAAAGTAGTTGCTGATACTCTTTGCCTTAAATGGCTTTCACGTTAGACATCCCAGCAGACATTTTACTTTCCTATACAAATGGAAGAGAATATCTATTTGTGAAAATTTTTAAATGGGTCAATGATGTCTTATCTTAATGTTCCTCCAACTCCTTTGAAGTGATAGTGAAAACTGAAACATAATCCCCTATGGAAGCAATCAAGCTTGCACATAGACAATATGTTCTTAATAGTTTTCTTTCCAAGTCTGTGCTGCAAGCTGAGGAATAAAATAGTTTTTAAATTTTTTCTTTATTTTTATTCCATTTTTCAGCTGCTATTTTGCTTCAGTGTAACCAGAAAGAACAACAGTTGTGTGGAAAAGAGGCTTATATATTTATTTTTAGAGTTTTAAGCACAGGGAAAGGTGAAGTTAGAGCTACTTGTGAATGGTCATTTCTATGTGAGTAGATAAATAGAAAAGAGCAAAGTAAAATGGAGGTATTCATAAGTGAGAGTTGAAACAAAGACTTTAAAAGTCACATTTAAAATCAAAGGAAAAGAAAAATTCTCAAGTTAAAGCATTCAATTGATAGTACTGTTTACAATCTTCATATACTCATGAAATAAATGTTAACAACTCCTTAGTAACTGCAGGCCACTGTGTTTGATACAAATGACTTTTCTGCCATACAAGAGTTTACAAACTTATTGAGTATCGAATGGCTTTCCACCTACAACTTTTCTAATATCAAAACAGAATCTAAAATAACCAGAGACAAATTTAAGTGTCTTTAAGAATTTATCCATGTCTATGGTTAATGTAAAAACAAATTTGTTTTTACAAGACTTTTTTTTTTTCTTTTTTTGTTACTGGGGATCAAATTCACAACCTTGTGCTTGCCAAGCAGGTGCTTAAGCCACTGAGTTAATTCCCTGCCTATAAGACATTTTCTAAGTTTCAAGTATCCAACTCTTTACATGCTTGGTAATATCTTTCAAAAACTTAAAACCATACACCACTTCATGAGTTTAAAGATTAACTCATTTTTATAAAGTAAGATTTATTTAAATTTTATTGTATTTAAGGTTTACAATTTTTAAGATCCATGTATATGCCATAATTTTTTAGATATTAAGATGTAAATAAGATATCATCTAACACAGTTATTCATTCCTTATTCCATGCCAAACCACCGGTAAAGCAATGATACAGAATTTCAAAACAAAATAATATGAAATTAATAAGGGTTAATATATTGCATATTGTTATATTCAAAGTAGTTTCTCAGATTACAAGATACAGACATGAAAAAATGATCAAACAGTGAAAGCACACATTGTTCTTTTTGATGAACTAATAGAGATTAGTAGTATAATTATCTATTTTATAAGTACGTTATATCTTTTGATCTAATATTCCCTATTCCCTCCACCGCCACACTGGTTACTGCTCCTTTATTCCCTCTCTATAATGATGATAATATTTTTATGTTCCTTATTATATTCATTAATCTTACCATCTATTCAACTACACAAAACAAGAAATATATATCCCTTTCAACCAGCTATGGTATGTCACCCTTCTTTAATCACAAGTCTAATTTAGTGTTGATTTTTGTATCATTTAACTGCTACATATCTTTAATCTCAACACATATCAGATGCTGCCAGTTTGTTTCAAGCTACAATTTTCTGTTCTTTGGGTTCATTTGACCTAGAAACTGGTCTTCACCCACTCACTTGTGTTCTTTCCCATCCTTCACACTCCAAGCACTGGGAGATTTTCAAAACGTAATTCCTGTGTTACCTCTTTACAGGAAACTCTTCAATCTCTGATGCAGTGTTAGGATCAAGGTAAAATTCCTTAATAAGGTAAATAAATTGACTTATTTTAGGCAGAGTGACAGAAAAAGCAACTGCACCGATTAAGGCTATGAGATAATAAATTCATTATTAATCCACATGTATTAAATAAAAGTACAGGAAATAGCTTTTCAGCACAGTTTGAAGCATCTTTTCCCCTTTCTTTGTCCAGCAATGTCTAAACAAACCTTTCTCCCAAAACCCCTCATTTGATGTTAACAAGAAGTAATTTTCATTTAAAACTCTGATAATTAAACTGGACATGTTGGCACATGCCTGTAATCTCAGCACTTGAGAGGCTGAGGTAGGAAGATTGTCCTGAGTTCAAGGCATAGCAAGACTCGATCTGAAAAGAAAAAGAATAGTTGAGGCTTTTCTCGTCACAGTTTAACTTAAAGAAAACTGAATGTAGGATTTTATGAGTGTGAACAGCAAGAAACACGCAACATAATTTCAGACAGTGAACATAATTTCACTGATGTATGTTGCATTAGGTTTTTTTTGTTTTGTTTTGTTTTTTTGCAGTACCGGGGATCACACTTGTGACCTTGCACTTGCCAGGCAGGCGCTTATGCCACTGAGCTAAATCCCCAGCCCATCTGTTGCATTAGTTAAAGGCACAGAAAGAGGCCACAAGAAAACTTATATAGGAGTCTAGAAAATCTACAGAATAGTGAAACATTTGGTGAAATTATCATTTGGAAGTGAAAATATGTACTTAGTAAACTGAGTTACAGATGCCAATTCTTGAGCAAAATGTTGGTAATATGAATTGATTATCATGGATTCCATTTGAAAAGAAAATGGAATGTAAGAAATCAGCTCAGGAAATAAAAGAACAACAACATAAAAAAAAGTTAGTTTTAATTAGTGAAAGAAGTAGAGACATGCAGATCTAATAACTGAATTTGTCTTTCATTTCTATTTGGTTAAGTTTCTCAAATCAAGGTAAAACTTAAAATCAAATCAAAGATACATCCACAGAAGCATAATATAGGGGATAAAGACCATACAAAAGATATAATGGTCACAAACCTACTTCACCTTAATTGTATTAAATGAACATCAGTAAATACTGTCATTTGGACACAATTTCTTAAGATGTGAGCGTATTTCTGTGCTTTCATGAAAAACTGATATATGTATCAATTTAGGCTGCCATAAGCTGAAAAGTTTAAAAAACATTTATGTAAGCATAAAATTTAATCCATTTCACCAAATAATGAATTCAAAAAGCCTATAATTAAGTATAGAAAATGAATGAGAGATGTTATGTCTCAGAAACAATTACGGGTATGGATTTGGACACAAGTATTGACTAGCATTAAACAAACAACAACAGCAGCAAAATCTACCAAAATTTTTCATAGTTATACTACTAATAGTAATACTTATTGATTTAAAATTTTTTTAATTTTCTACATTAAAAATACACCTTGGTCCCCCAACTTTCTGTTGACAGGTAAAATACTGAGAATTTTGTTCATAGGCAAGGAGGTCTAGGTCAGCACGCCCCAAATGTTATCTTAGCTGTGGCCAAAGAGAACATCCTCAAAGACAGAGCCAAATTCCTGGAGCGTAATAGGCACAACTGTTTCCTTAATTGGAACAACTGGGAATCAGTCATGAAGCATTTCCTATATGAGGTTAGAAGCAAACTTATATCTCCTTAGTAAGACTGAAGAATTTCTAAGAATGGGTGCTTATTTAAGATTTATTTCCATTTTTCTGTGAATACTTACTGTAAATGTCTTCACTTCACTTTTAGATGTGTGGAGGAGTGATGGTTTATCCTTTTAATTAAAAGTCCTTTGTCATTGCAAACCTCTAAGAACATTTAATTAGGCTCGAAAGCTTGGATCTTTTAGCCTACTTTTACTTATAGATAAGAGATTTAGGTGGCTTGAGGAGGGAGCAAGCATACATTTTACTTATAATCTACCAGTGAGTACCATGGTTGTTTGTAATATGAGTTTTCAATCACTCATTCTTTCCCCAGGCTTGCTTTGCTTCCTGACACCAGTGACTTTAGGATTAGCCTCATGAAGTACAATATCGACATTTGTGCCAGCTTGATATGAACATTTGTGTCTTGTGACATATCTGAGCAAAAGTTTTAAGGGCAAGTGAATGGCTTTAGAATCTCATTATTCTAGTGTCCACTCATTAAAGAACCATGTCCTTTAGATTCTGCATTGAGAAGACATGGAGCCAAGTCTGCCTCATTCAAACTAAACTCAACATTTGACCAGAAAATCTCATATAATAATGTGTAAAATAAGTAAATACTTGTTAAACATTGAAATTACATAAAATATTTTAATACCTTATTTCAAAGAAAGCATCAGATTGCAAATATTCTAAATACAATTGTTATACTGCTGAGTGCAAAAAGCATGATATAAAGTTTTAGTAAGAAATGATTTCAATTATATGCAAAATACTTTAAAGGTATATGTGTTCATTGCATGAAAGAAAAAAATCACTAAAATGAAAACAGTGATTATTATAAGATAGTAAGTTTCACAGAAGATTTGCAAGATGTAAACTTAATTCCTTTTCAGGCCGTCAATAGTCATATGACTGTGCAGTAAAAAGTTTAACTTCTTTCTCTCATTTTCAAGTATATCTATTTCTACTTCAATGGAATATTGTGAGATTAGATAAAATATGGATGTGCAGTTATTATTAGTATGTGTACGTGAATCAGTATATTACTTTATAGAAAGTTGCCAACAAATATTAGCTATTATGATTTTTATTTTGATATTATTATCATGACAATTTCTGTATTTCTAAAAGATTTCACCTAGATTTATATTGATTTTAGTTAGACAAAATCAAAATCATACATGTGGAAAAATTAAACAGGTGAGTTCTACTATAAAAATGTATGTGAATAATAACACAAAGAGAATGTAAGATGACCTGCTGGTGAGAAGGTAAGGCATCTAGTCAAAAAAGTAGTGAACGGTTTGCTGACACTGTAGAGCAGAAATAAAGCAGAGCTGTTCTGGTTAGCAGTATATGGTTGTCAGAAAAGCTAGCTGATTGATCTCCATGGATTGTAAAGAATAATTTGAAAGTGACCTAGAAATGTGAAAAAGAACAGAGGATTCATTGCTAAAGACATTTTTTCTCTAGAAAGTTAAGAACATTGTTTACACCCTGTGGGATGTGGTTTGATGAATTCTTGGTTTATGTGCTGGGAAAAGTACCTAATGAAGACTCATTGCCTTCAGAGAGAGAAAGGCTGAAATCTTTTTTTTTAACCTCTTTAATGGGACATAACCAGGAGACTGGAGTTTCTCAGTGGAGTTAAAGGATCCTTTAAATACAAAAACTGACAAGGTCTCTAAGATCAAAAGGTCTTTGAGGGCAAAGCTGCCAGAAATTGCTGAGTCATCAGTGAGTAGAAAAACACTTGCTTTTACAAGAACTGGTGGATACAAATGAATTATAAGTATGCTCAGATTCTGTTACAGTAGAGAAATAAAAATTTCTTATAAATTACTTTCTTGGTGCAATATATTCAAGAACAAAAACTTATTTTTACAGATTATATGAACTAAGGATCAGGCATAAAACCATCCAAGTTGCTTCCTAAATTTCTGCATGGGGCTCATTTATAGGAAATTATCTTTGTATTACATGAGTTTTTATGCTTTTTTATTTTCAAACCTTTTTGCATGCCTCAATGTTTCTTTCTGAAGAGCTATGTTTCACTTACTATATACACGGTCAAGTAATTGTTCCTTAAAAATTAACTCTTTTAAAGTTGAAGTATCAAATCAAACAAATCAGATGTATGAGCCTTAGTGAATTGTCACAAAAGCACCACCGGTAACCATGTCTCAGATCAAGAAGCAACATGACCGGGAACTCAGAATTCTTTTTATTATATCCCTTGAATAATTATCCTTTTCTAAGGTTAAGAGCTATTCTGATCACAGAGAAATTATTTTTGCCTTTACTGAACTTTTAGAAATGGAATCATAGAGCATTTTTTAAATCTGTTTCCAACATCATAATTACAAGGTTTAACAAATGGTATTGAAAACAACAAATAGATAATATCTTACTTGAGAAACTACAGATACATATTATGGCTTAATTACTACATTGTTAACATATAATTTCAAAAGGTATCAACCATTGGTGGTATTTTACATTTTATGCTCTGGTCAGTGTGGTAACCTGAACACTTCCCCTGAATAAACGAAATGAGCATTATAAGGTCTTCTTTTACTAAGCCTTGCATCAAATTCATATCAATCTGTTGGATACAAGTCATAGAACCATTGTATTCTAGAACATAGAAATCAGACTCTGAAGAGGGTGTTAAGTTTCTACAAGAGAGAATGGCAAAATTTCTATAAATGATCAAAGAAAAAATATTTTAGATTTTCAGGCCACTTAATTCTTGCAAATTTGTCATTATTATATAACCACTTAAAAATTTAACAAGCATTAATTCATAGGCTGTAAAAGAAGACAGTACAAAATTAAGCAGATTAGGTTGTAACTAGGATGTGTTAACTTCTCTTCTAGAAAAACCTATGGTAGATAGAATATTGTTGTAGACATCTTAGGAAAGCACAGTATATTTTGAAACTGAATATGAAATACCCTTTCAACCTTCTGAAAAGATAAGCATGAGGATGGCATCACAAAGAAGTAGTCCATGGCACGACAGTCAGAAGGCAGCAAAGCAGCATGCAGCAGCAGCAACGACTCTATTGACTGGTGCCGCCCGCATCCAGGGCCTTCCATTACTCACAGCCTTAACTGCGGTACTATGCTCCTAATCCAGCCATCTTGGAAACTCTCCACCTATGAACACTAAGACTTTGGGGGCTGGGATCATCTAGCTATAAGCCATAACAAATGTCATTGCAAAGAACCTACTAGATAGATAGTCACGGTGATCAAAAAAAGTTTCATTAGAACTTCTAGAAGAGAAGGTATATTTGGTTCAAAATTTTTAGGCTTTTCATCTTGTATTTTGAATTAATTTCTGAATTGATTTATCCTTATTTACATTTATATGTAAAAATTAGTTGTGCTTGAAGTCTCCAAAAAATCATATAACATTAATAAAAAGATAGGTCTGACTGGAGGAAGTTAGGCCATTGGGAGAATGTTCACAAAGGTGATATTGGGATCATGAACCCATGGCCCTTTCCCTTTTCTCTCTCTTTCCATGACCACAAGTCATGGAAAAAAGTTTTGTTTTACCACATGCTTCCCTCATCTCATGATGTTAACCTAACCATAGGTCCATATACCCAAACAACAAAGCCAACAATACATGAATTGAAACATCTGAAACTATGACCCACAATAAACAATTCTTCCCATTAAGTTGATTTACTCAAGTATTTTGCTACATCAAGGGAAAGCTAAAAAATAGAAGAAATTTTATCAAGAATGCTGCTGTAACTGTATCTGCTGATGTGGTTGAGAAGCACATGAGATTAGTTTTTCAGAGAAAGTTGGAAAAGTTTAGAGGAGCAAGTGAGATAGTACAGAATTCTGTAATTATAGCTAATTCAGAAATTCTGAAGGGAGTTCACAAAGAGCAGATTAGATTAAAATATTGATGTTAAAGACCAAATCAACCAGGTTTCATATAAAAATGAGTATTCTAATGAGAACTGAATTAAAGGCTATATGTGTTATATTCTATTATATAATTTTATCCATTCCCTGTGAACATATAGCAGGCTCAGTTTATAGTTGATAGACTAATTTGATGGAAAGAGTTAACGCAACACAGCATTTAGGTTGTGACAATCAAATTATTAGCTGCTTTTAGCCTGATTTAAAGTGAGAATTGGGAGCAGAAGACATTGCAGAGAGATATGAAAAACTTGTAACTCTATCAGAAAAGGAATGCATTTAAAGTTGTGGCCAAGAAGGATGAAGAGATTAATGTTATTAAAAAGAAGCCAAATGCTTTGCATAGAAAAGATCCTTTTGCAGCATCTCAGGAATTGGTCAGACCATACCAACAGGCTCAAAAGGAATAAAAATATAAATGTTTCATCTGAAAAGAGCCCTGGAGCACCCTGCAAGTACAGACTCAGTCAGGAAATAGTTTCCCTGAAATTCATTTTCCTACGGTGATATTGCGACACTTAAATGCTCCTTCAGTCCTGATTTATTCCAGTTCTCTTATAGATCATGCAGGCAGTAGGGACAAAAGTTGAAGAGTCATTGACATTCCTACTGATATTTCAAAGGAAAACTTAGGAGGCTATGTGTGAGTGACAGAGGCCCTGTAACCAGCCTCTAACAGGGTGATGTGTGAAGAGGTAAAAGTGAATTGAAGATGCAATGCTAGAAATGAGAAAAACATGTACAACAGGCTGAGAGAAGCTATAGTAGCAAGAAAATCCAAGCAAAAGAATTGTCCTGTTGGCTCCATCCAGAAAGACTGTGAATGTGACTTTTATCAATTATCTTTTTGGGCTCTTGTTCTGAGGATAAGAAATGATGTCAACAGACACAGAACTGAAGAATGCACCAACTGAAGAATACTTTATTATAGAGAACAAAGAAAGGTTCTCACTAGTTGAAGCAAAGCCAATGGAAGATAATATGGAAGTGACCAAGATCAGGGTTAATATACAAACTTTACTGATCTGTTTTTTGGGCACACAAAAATAAAACACTGAAGCAATGCTGTTGTAATATTGTTTTAGCTAGGTCTTTGACCTTAGGAGAACAGACTTTCCTTGTCCCCAGATTATCAGTGGGTATCTCGGTTTACCCAAAACCTTGCCCTTTTGAGCAATGTAACTGACATTTTTAGTTAAACCTCTGACATCAGTAGAACAGATTTCTCTGGTCTTTTAACTTCCCAGGGTCAAACTCAGTGGGCCTCTTTCACTTGTATTCCAATTTTTTCAGGGCTTGTATCTATTACTTAGGTCCCTATCCTGATGTCTACTGTTTTATTATTTCCTGATCTCAATTGCCCCCTCAATGCTGGTGTCCATAGCTGCCATTAGGGTTGAGAGGTCATTGGTTTGTCTGGGTGCTTCTTACTGAGGGCATCACTGACAGTGTGGCAGTCAGAAGGCATCACTGTGAAATCTGTCTATGAGCCTTGAAGAGACACCAAGAGGAGTACCCATTGGTGAGTGTTTCTGCAATTCCATCTGTAGTTTTAAGACTACCAAATGAGGAGAAACAAATTTGTCTAAGAAATTACATATGCATGGTCCAAACAATAGTAAAAAAATTATCAGTGGCCTCGTGAGGGAAAGAAACTAGAATTCCTAATTTCAGATTCTTGACCAAGATCTCCATGACTCAGATAGTTTTTTGCAGATTTTAGAAGCATGTTCAGTTAGCTGCCTTGTGGTATTTTTTAATATTTCAGACTGGTTTGTATAAAAACAATATTTTTTTCTATAGAAAAAGGCATGGCCTTCCTTTTTAGGGGTCAGGAGATTATACAAAAGTCGAATAATTTCTTTATTGTTTGAAGATCTTTTAACAGAAGTAAATTATTTATCTAAAGACAATGTGTTTTATTTATGAGTGTAAGTTTTTTCAGTTTCAGCTATAAGAAGATCAAGCATTCTGTGGGTTTGAAGGGCAATTTTAGCTAAGAATTTTAAAGACTTTCGTTCAACTTTTATAGCTGTCACTGTGACTTTTAAGCCTTATTAAACCATTGTAGTGATGTTACTGGTGTCGCTGGGTACTGTATGCAGGAGACAGATTATTAATTGGAACTCCTTTGTATATTTAGCCTGTATTACTGAAAATTTTATAAATTTTTTGATTATACTTTTCTGCTAGATATTTAGGACAAACTTAAAGTGAGACCAGTGTTAAATAAAATTAATCTCTTGCTATGTGCAGATTAGTTCCTTTATCAAAGGCATCTTCCAAGATGTCATGGTCTTGCTTGACCATATGGATTCCCTTGGAAGCATGGGAGGTATAGCTGTTTTTGGTGACCCTCATTTTAGCACAATGTGCAGAGTTTGACTCCAAGTCTTCTGGAGTTCATCAATTTTCCTGTTCATGAGGTTGGATGACTTACCACCAGTGTAGAATCTTTTACAATGATCTTCTCATGATCTAGGTCTTTATTGTCCTTGGAGGGTTAAAGTCAAAATATTGGTTGTCTTTTTCTTCATTTTTTTTAGCCCAGTTATCTTTTTCAGTTTTTGTCTCTAAGTCTCCATTGTTTAAGATCCAGGAGACCAGTTATACCTGTACCAAAGTGGGAGCAGTAAGTTTAACTATAATACTTTTATCTGAGTGCTCTGCATGCCAGCCACTTAGAAATTAGAGATTGGCCAAAGAACTGCGAATCTTTAAATCCTTGTTATCATAAAATTCAAATTCATGTAGTATGATAACAAAGAACAATTATGTCTTATGGGGAAAATTTTAAATTGAGAACAAACATGCCATCATAATTATGCTAACATTATTCTAGAATCATTATGATTTTCTTTTAGCTCTAAATTTATATTTAAATATCCATTTTAGTGTAAAGTAGCATCACAGAGATGAAATGTTGATTGGTAGATGGTTTATTTGATCACTCTCTCTGGTTTTAAAACTAAATGTGAGTCCATGTATCTTTAATTTACATTTGGAGAAAAATCAACCTTTTAAAAACTTCTATTTTAAATTGGCACTAAATTCATAAAGTAAAACCTAAAGTTGACATTTTGGGGACATATACTGAGCTACTATAATCTTTTTAAAATGTGCTATATGTTATAAAGTTCTCCCTTGTGTTCTTTTGGAAAGAGGTAAAGAGAGAAAGAAAAGAAAAAAAGTAAGAAAAGCCTGGATTCTGTTGAAGTTCCCATGGTCAGGCTGAGTGAGCTGTCTGTATGTGCAGCCCACCCCACACCTACAAGCCTACACATACACATAACAGCCTACAGTCTGCTGCACGACTATTGTAGGCATGCCTGACAGTCACACAGAAATCTTCCAGAATCTCATATCCAGAATTATCTTCCTTGTTCCTGGAACACATGTAATTTAATCTTCATCAACAGATCAGGAAAGCATAGAAAAAAGAATTGCACACAACATCAGGACCTTTCTCAAAACCTTGTAAAAATCATTATTTCTAGGGACCTGCAACATAGACAAAGAAATCCTAGAAAGTTTACAAAGTCTAGAGATGTCACTTAACGACTATAAATCACATAGTGTTATATTAAAATTACATAAAAATTACACTAGCATACATCTGGAAAAGTGTCCATATCATCTGGTTTCCTATTGTTGGATTGGCATGTGCATTTTATCAAAATAAGATGATAAAACAAGTAAAATAATGCAAGATGTAAATTGCATGGTTTTTTTGTTTTGTTTTTAGTTTTTTTCTCAATTCTGAAGGATGCAGCTCAAGGGAAAATAAACCAAAAGCTCCTATGAATCTCAGTATCCCCCTTTTCTAAAAAATATCAGTATTCCCCATTCTGTTGATTTCTCTCTCTCTTGTTTCTTACCCAGTTTGTCATAGCAGGTGAGAGAACCCTACACGAGGGGTCGGTTGACATTGGTTGCACTGTATATTGACATATCATCCTGTGAGGGTGCCCTCAGGGCCTGATCCTTACAGTGGACAGCTGGGGTTGGATTCCGTAGTGCAGCTTTTAGGAGAGAGACAGTGGTGCCCATTGTCTGTTGTCCAACTGTCTTACTAGCAGAGAAAGAAAAACCCAGATGTGGCTCAAGTCTTAATGGAGGTTATGAGAGTCTCTGAAGGAGCATGCTCAGGTCACCTTGAAATCACAAAGAGAGTTTACCTCTCCCTTCATGGAAGAATGCAGGGTAGATCTGATAGGTGAGTGGAGGTTAGTCTGATGGATAACCAATGAGGTTGTCAAGACACAGTTTCCACCAGAAGACCTTTGAGCACTCATTGGAAAGTCTTCCCATCATGAGCCCTGAAATTGTCACAGTGACTTTCGTATTACCTCACATCCAGAGATCATCCTCAGAAAGAAATTCACCTCTTTGCATTTTCAATAATCCCCCTGTCCCAAGGGGGATCCACACAGGAGATGTGACTAGTCCCCTATGTCTTGAGTGGCAGTTGTTCTAGTAATTTTTAAGTAATGATAGAACACCCACAGTTTCCTAGAATATAAAAGGTGTAGAGAAAGTGAGGACCAGTGATTCCTCCACACTTAACTCTCTATAGAAAAGTGTGTCCCATGTTAGGTGCCAAAGATGGTACCAATTTTTTCTCTGGGCTCTTGTTTTGAGAATATAAAAAAATGAAGTCAGTGGAAACAGAAATGGAAAATGAACCAAGAATATTTTATTAGAGAGAAAAAGGAAAGTTCTCACTAGCTGAGAGGGACTCCAAGACAGGGTGCTGAGGTTGACGCCCAAGCTCAAGCATTTACATTTAGTGAGATATTTGGGTGGGCACATGAAAATGAAGCAATGAAACAACACAGTTGCCATTTTTAGCTTGGTCTCTGAGTTCCACAGAATGGTCTTTCCTTGTACCTCAATTTACCAGGGCTTGTCTGGATTTATCCAGGCCCATGCCCTTTGAAACAATGTAGGTGCTGTTTTAGCTAGACTTCGCAGGGGTACCTGAGGGATTTGGGGTTCTTATATGACACCATGATCCCTGAATGCCAGACATAATATATGGATGGGTATTATGAGCATTAATGTTTACTCTGTTAGGTTTTGGTCTTTCCTTGATCCAATGTTTCCTCCCTATTTTACCCTTTTAGAATGGGAATATTTTCTCTATACCATCATACTTTAGAGCTAAGTAACTTATTTTATTTTTACAGTGTCTCACAGTTGAACTCATCTTGAGTCTCAGGGGTGTTAGACTTGGACATTTTAGTACTCTTGCAATTATTGAGATGTTGGGGACGCTTGGAGAAGGACTAAGTGCCGAGAAGCATGTAAAAAGTTTCTCTTTTTCATTTCTTTCTCCTCAGATATTTTGTCACAGTAACAGAAAGCTGAAAAACACAAACAAAAAGCACTCTGAAAACACAGAGAGAGCATACACCACTTAGAAGGCAGGGTTAACAGCCTTAGAGGAAATCAGACTATTAATACTTTTACCTTAAGTAACTAGACTCTAGAATTGTCAGATAATACACTTCCTTGTTAAGCCACCCAGATGTGGTCTTTTGTTATGGAAGCCCTAGCAAACAAGGACAATTAAAAAGATGTAATGGTACAATACACCAGTTTAAAATTCAGAGGTGTTAACTGATGGATAACTCTATTTTTAAATAAGCCACATTTTTGGATAAAATTCTCATGAAAACCACCATGTCTAGTAGATACTTCTATTGCTAGAATCTTTCTTAAATCTCTCTTAAATTTTGTACCTTTTGCTGTAGTATATTTATGTCAGAAAAACCTCATCTTTTTCCTCCATCTAATTTCATAACACATTTTTGGTAAACTGTATTATTGTGCACCATAATTTAAAAAGTATAACTCATACTTTCCATTTCATTCAAATAAGTTCCATTATGCTTTATAGTTTTCATGATCTTCACATTAAAACTAATTTTTATGCATTTCTTTCTTTTAGATTAGAGTTATTCTTTGTTTGGTTTGGTTATTTTTAAAGTCCATCAAAGAACCTATGATGTTATTTTTACATTTTTTTTATAATTTCATGTTCGATATTTATTTAAGCTCTATCCATTGATATATAGACATCTGGGATACAATTGCTATTTAGGATTCTTTATAATTTTAAATGAATTAATTAGGACACTTGTACCATTTGATTTTTTTAACCAACACTTACCTTGATGTTGAGGTAATTAGCAGAGCTTGAGATAATAAAATTTTCATGCCTATAGTGTATATGAATGAAATGGGTCTACAAATAGGGAAAACTAAATGGAGCTGAAGTGTAAATATAAAAGATGAATAATAATAATATAAGTACCTATACTCCAGCATGGACATTATCAGATTTCACAAGTAAACATTTTTTAATCAGATCTATAAATATTCAGAAAAAAATGTGTTTTTTAACACATTTGAAAAATATAATATGTGTCCCTTATTCTTATTAACAAATATGAAAATTAGATAAAGGATTTATATCAAAAAATGGAATGACTTTTCTTAAAAAATAAGGAATAACAAGAATTGTATAGGAAATAAATCAGAAATGAATATGTAGTATGTATTTTAGACACACATTAACAAAATTTTTAAAATTCCATAAATCTTATAAAAGCAAAGCAACTCATTCCAATAGTAATAATACATTTTGGCTTTTGAAATAGCACCATTCTTATTTTCTGATGAACATCACTGTCAAAACTCATACGATCTAACATACTTTTATAAAAGTACCCACAATGACAATGCTTTTCTGTGTACAAAGATTTGTGTTGTTTCACATTTCATATGCTATTGTCTCTGTTTATTTGCATGACAGTATTTTGTAGTAAAGTACAACTCCTTAAGTATAAGACCTTGTTCATATTTATATCTTCAATTTTCAACCTTTTTTGCCCAATACATTGTAAATACCAGCTGAACAAGATAATAAAATGTATGTGAAGCAAATTACCTAAATATAAGGGCCATATGCATGTACTTTTTTCCAGGGTTTAAATAATGTGTGACAGCATTTTGAACCAAAAAAAAAAGTACAGTCAATGCTGCTTAGCTGTTAAGAAATGTAAGCAGGTTATTAGAAAAACCTATGTGGTGCGGTGTAATACACATACACATGTGGTACGTATCTTACTTATCTTTGTACCCCTAGTGCCTATCACAGTAGAAAAAAGTAATTTTTGATTAAGTAAATGATGAATAAATAAATTGTTAATCTTTACATTATTACTATTAAAAGAAAAATAGAAATCACTTTTAGTATTGACATGTAGTATGAAATCAAAATAAATTTTTTTTTGGTCTTTTTGAAACAGGGTCTCTCTATGCCGTTCAGGCTGACCTTGAGCTCACTTTGTAGCCTGGGCTGGTCTTGAGCTCACAATGATCCTCCTGCCTCAGCCTCCCTAGTACTGGGATTACAGGCATGGAGATCAAAATAATTTTGAAATTACCAAGAGTTTTAGCAATCAAGTATAAAATATGTACCCATCATTTTTGTTATAAAAGCTCTGATGAGGTAATGAATAAACTTGCTTAAATGATTTCTCTCATTATTCATATCATTATTTTACATGGAATAAGAGAAAGGTGATACATCTATTCATATATACTTTTTATTTTCTTAAAATAGGATTACTTGCAAAGATCAAGAGAGATAAAAGCAGCATATTGAAATTTGTCTCCAAGCACTTTAACTAAAGCATCTTTCATATTTCTGACCACCCTGGCGGTAATCTTATTGGCCAGTGAGTGTCTGACTTTTATCAGTGTTCTATGAGTGTTTTTTTTTAGTCTTATCACAAAATATGGGATGATGATGTTTCCAGATGTCAAATTAATATTTTTTAGTAAAAGATACAAGAAATAAAGTTTAACTGGAAAAATAAACTGAAATGGCATCTCAGTATACACAATTCAGAAACATTTACATGCTTCATTTTCTATATATTTTCAACTGGCAATCTCTATTTTAACGGTCAGGAACCCATATCATTGCAAACTCAGACTTAAGTGAAATGATGAAATTTTACATTCTAAATTTTAAATACAAAAACTTTTATGCTTATTTGCATGTGAAGAAAATTGTAATTATGGCCATCAACTACGTTTCTCTTCTGTGATGCTCAATAAGATGTTTCATCATGAAAAGAAAATATCACAATTGTATAAATCAGTTGAAATATTATTGATTTCCTTCTATTTTTGGATACATTTTGCTTTCTGACCTTTATTTCCTAGCTGCTCCTCAATGGCCATCTTCACTCCACACATTTGTATATAATCTCTCTCAAAGACCTGCTCATCTCTCCTCTCCATTGTTCAAATCTTCTTTAGTTTTGTAGATTCAATGCTTTTAAAACTTTCGTTTTTTAAAAATCTCCCAGAAACATTGCAGTACCACTTAAATTTCTTAATTCCTTTGTACCTACTACTACCCTATATATTTCTGTAATAGAAATGAGACTATCAGTGCCAAGGACTATATCTTACATTATTTTTATTGTTTTCTATTTCATCAAGCTAATATGCACAATATTTAACAAATAGTTCTTGAACTAAATTGAAGAAAACTTTTTTAAAAATTGCATCTTAAAAAAATAGTGACTTAAAAAATGCTGAAGAGCAAAACTGTTAACATTGCAGTATGTTACAGGATGTTCTACTGGGAGCAGCTATTGTGCACTCAGAAATTATGAACGTGAATGAGAAAGTTAATGTAGAACATGCCTTTTTTTTTCTCCAAAGAGGGTATATTTGGCAGTGCAGCAAAATTCTTCAAAATCCTAAACAACAGCTATTTACTGTCTTTTGTCATTTATCGTTTGTCTGAGCTCATCTTGATGAATCTTCTTTTCCACTGATTAACTAAAGCCACAGTCAAATGCAAGCTTGACTGATCTGGGACATGCAAGGTAGTTTGCATCCATGGATGAGGGGTAAGTAATGGCTGTTGGTTATGAGCTATATTGAGTCTGTTGTTGATGGTCATGAAGTTCAGTTTTATGACTTCTCTGTAGTTTGGATTTTTATTTGTAACAAAATGATACTTAGATACAAAATACAGTATTCCAAATATGTAAGGAATAATGACAAATTTATTTTAGCACTGCTTCAGAAGTTATAGTGCATCATTTCTATTAGATGTTCATTAAAGCAAATAATATGACTGGTCAAGGAGAAATAAAGAAAATAAATGATCCTTCTTGATAAGAGGAGTGGCACGAAAATTTCTGTTATTGTCAATAAAAACATCATGACAGTCATGGAAATTCAACAAATAAATAGAAACTTGTAAGTTAAACTTTTCAAGTTTTAGAATTTTTTGAACATAAATGATCTGAATTTTCTACACTGAAATTTTTAATTGCACCAAGCAAGATAAAGCATCATTATTTTTGTTTGCTTGTTTTTTGAGACAGAGTTTTGCTATGCTGTTCAGACTGGCTTCAAACTCACAGTAATACCTCTTGCCTCATTCTCCCAAGTGCTGGGATTACAGACATGTACCACTATGCCTGGCTAAAACATTATTTGAGTAAGGACCTACCCAAAGTGTTACTATCTGTCATTACATTTACATAAAGCAAGTAACATTGTCTTCCTTTATGTAGGAACTGTGGAAATGAATAACAAAGTTCTTACTTGCATAAAATTTTTAGTTACTGTTAAACTTTTACCTATGCTCAGAAAAGATTAAAGCATTCCTTTATGTATAAGTGTCATAAATTTGTTGCTGGACATATAAGTCTTCCAAGATTCCTCTATGAGTCACACTGCTAGAAGTATGGGTATGCATGTATCACTATGATACAATATCTTTAACTATTTCAGGAAGATTCTTAGAAGGAAAATATTTAGGTTTAATGCAATTTCTAGTTTTTGTTTTTTGAGTAATCCTTATATGGGTTTCCATAGTGGTTGTCATTGTTGTTATTCCCACAAACAGTGTAAGTGTTCTCTTTTTCCCACAGCATTGTGAACATTTGTTGTTATGATTTCTAGGTGGTACTCATTCTTTCTTTAGTGAGAAGCAATCTCAGTATTTTAATTTGCATTTCTGTAACAGTGTTGAAAAACTTTCTTGTAGTTATTGGCTATTTGTGCAACTTTTTTGAGAAATGCCTATCAATTTAGTTGTCTGTTGTTGGATTGGGTCATTAATTTTAGGGGTCTCATGTATTCTAGATACACACGCCTTTCAGTCCTCTATTAGAAGAGAAGCTGGTAAATTTTTCTTTCCATTATATAGTGTGTTTATGCACACTGTTTATTGTTTCTTTTGCTGTGTGGTTTTTAAATTTGATATGATTCTATGATTTTTGATGTTTCAGAACATTATAGCTTTTGTCTAGATGTTTCCCCAAGGCCTCACACAGTCATATGTGGAACTTTTTAAAGATGGCTGGGATCAAGAATGTAGGAAAACTAAATTAGTCCACTGATTGGTTTGGCATAGTTGTGGGTGGGTAGGCATAACAGGAAGACCCACGCTGGATGCGAGTGCTACCTTCCTAAGGGCCTGTAGCCTGGATAAGTTATAAAAGATAGAAAGATGGTTCTGCTTGTCACTTGCTGCTCCATTACTTTACTGCTTTTCTGTCTTCAGGCTGCCATGAACTGTTTCTCCTCTGTGGTACCCATCTGCCGTGCCACTCTACCCTAGAGTCAGCCAATTATGGACTGAAGCCACTACAAACTGTGTGCTAAAGTAGATGTTTTCTCCTCTAACTTTGGGTGTAGGGTATTTTATCTCAGCAATGAGAAAACTAAGACTCATGTAGAAAAAGTAGCAGACAATAAAACCAGAAAGCATCATTAATAGTTGGTTTCTTTCCACATGTATTTATTGCATAAAATACATACCTTTTCCAAGTCAATAAAATCAATTAACAAGTTGTTATCACTAAAATTTTTTAAGTCAAGCAAAGGAGAAATATAAAGTCACAGTACCTTTGCCACTGCAACAGGAACTAAGAACTAAGAGAAATCTACAGAACAACCATAAATAAAGTAAGGTAATATGGATTATAGGAAAATTATGAATAAAATAGCTAGAAATACTTGAATAAAATAGCTGGAAATACTTGAATGAAGTTTGCGTGTGTGGAGGGGTGTGAACATACATTTCCACCTCATTTGAACATGAAAGACTGATGAGGGGAACATATGCTGTAAGGACCATAAGAGAAGTTCAATATATTTCTGGTTATTAATCAAGGCAAGTAAAGCCAAGTTACAAGAATATGATATAGGAGACTAGAAATTGAGCCAAATAGGAGATTCAGGTAGCAAGCAACTGTGTAAGAACACCAAAATATGACATAGCAGGTTAGGTACCTGAGTTATCATGGACAGTACTAGCTAAATTTTAAACTGTTTGATAAATCACTTTATCCTGGCAATCTGAACTTTAAAAGATTTGCAGAACCATCTAGTTGCATTTAGAGTGAGCAAAACAGCTTACCTTTGTCTTCGTAGATAACAAAGTCTCATAAAATAAAATCATAAGGAAGAGCCTTAACTAAACTTACCTTTCTCTGTAATTTGAATTAAAATTATATTGCATATTTCAAAATTAATATTTTGAATAATTTTAATCTTAAGCAGTTTTTGGTTTCCAGATAAAGTGAGTAGAAGGTACTGAGTTTCTATAAATTCTTTCATTTGGCCATCCAAAATATACTATTATTAACAGTGTGGTAAGTATGGTACATTTATTACAAATGAATCACTATTGATATATTGTTACTAACTAAAGTATTATTTACAGTAGTTTTCATGCTGTTTTGTATGTTTAACAGATTTTAAAAGAACTGATGGCTTTATTGATTATCACTGTATCATTCATAGTATTTTCACTCTCCTAAATATCCCCTGTATTAACATGTTCTCTCCTCTTTTCTCTTCAATCCCTAGGTATCAGAGATATTTTCACTTTAAAATTTTTCCTTTAAAGGCTGTTACATAGTCTATATCATATAAAAATATCTTTTTTATTTTATCTTCTTTTACTTACCAATATGTATTTATGACTGAACCTCATGTATTTATGACTAGAAAATACACTTTTCTTTATTATTGATCAATATTAAACTGTATTGATATATCTTTACTTATCTGTTCTCATAATAAGGTGTAATTGTGCAAGAGGTAGGTTTAAATATTTGGTTCCAGGTTTTTTGCATGGATATACATTTCCTACTTATTTGAGCATTAAAGAGAGAGAGAGATCACAGGACCATATGGTCTAAGAATTTACTACTTTTTAAAGAAACTTCCAAAGACTTAAAAATGATTACAGAAATTTTCAGCAGGGAACGAGAGCTCCTATTGCATCACATCTTCCTGCTGATACTTGAAGTTATCAGTGTTCGGGGTTTTAGCCATAGTATTTGGGGAGTAATTGTATCACTTTTTAAAAAAATTGTAATTTCCTCCTGCTACATAATTTGGAGATACTTACATGCACTTTCCCCAATGAGTATGTTTTCTTAACATATTTTACTCTCTTAGAAAATGCTACTTTCTTTCTGTTTTAATTTTTTTGTATATTTTGGATATCAGTACATTATTTGGTGTGTATCTGCAAACACTCTTCCCACAGCTGTGCTTTGTCATTTTATTCTTTTTGACAAAGATTAAGCTTTCAAGAAAATAAAGTTGAAGTTATTATAGCAATTTGGCTGTAAGTATAATCAGCAAAGATTTTCCAAAATAATAAAATATTATGTAAGCACAATTACTTATATGACTAAGGCAATTATATAAGTAATATAATGTCAAATAATTTCTAAATTGCTTTTGTGAAAATTATCATCCATCATTTGAAAACTATGTGCTTAGTGGTAATGTTGCTTGTTGCTTCTGTTGATTAATAAAATTTAAAAACAAGATGTTTCTATTTTAAAAGACTACACTATTACCATAACTAATAAATGGTTTATATTTATAAGCTCTGCATGAATATGTACACCACAATATGCAGAGACTTCTAAGGTTTTCATGGTCATCATTACGCTTCAAAGTAGGAATCTATTGATAAACAACCTATTCATTGTATAAAAATAAATCTTTAATAATGGAAAAATGCAAATTCAACTTAATTCATACTAACATAACTTATAGGTTGATTTTGAATAAATAACTAACAATACAGCTACATGTAGGATACCTTAAGCAAAACAGATTTATTTTAATATAGTCTATAGCTTATGTCAGTGTGACAGAGTTGGATAGATACTGAACAGATTCCCTACTCTTATAAAAACAAAAAAGATTGTTGCTGAAACATCCCTGCTGTCTGTGGCTCTATCTCCCTTTAATTGTTTGTGTATTTTTGGTATCTGGGTTCCCTAAAAAATGTGTACGTGAGTTATACATATGACTTAATGTTTTAAAAAGTGAGTTAACTTCTCCATTTTTTTCTTTTGAACATACACTCTTTAAAGGTCTCTTTTAGATAATAAAAAGAACATTTATGTTTTAAAGTGTAGAAAATTTGACTTGATTCTAATAGCTATAGTTATTCTAACTGATACATCCACAGATTTGCTTGAATTCTGTAGGATTAGACTGGAAAACTGTCAACAGCAGTGGAAAAGTAAAGGTCAAAGTGGCAGCCAAATCATATCAGTGATCCGTTGGGTGAAGTCATTTTTGTTTTCTCAGCTGAAGATTAGAAATTATAGCTTTGCCACTGGCATTCAATACTGAGAACTGCTGCTGGCTCTGCTGATTCTAGCACACCAGGATATGCGAAATTGCTACTGCTTCTGCAATGCTGGGTATTGGAAGTAGGTGTCATTTTTGGGATTTATGGCAGGAAGCAATCACATAAACTAGACATAAACTGTAGACTCATTTTTAGAATGTTACTCAAAGGTACACTAAGACTGGTATGCATTAATTGTGAGAGGTGTATTAGTTACCTATTACTAAATAGCAAGGAATTTCAAATACAAATGACTGAACAATAAATATTGAGCATCCTGCAATTTTTCTAGGTCAAGAATTCAACAACTCAGTCAAAGCATTGTATTCAATTCTTTCCTGAGGGCATTGGTAAAGCTTCAGGCATCTACTGGCTTGACAAAAGCTAGAGAAGACCTCTTCAGAATATGAATCACTTACATGGATGTTGGCAGGAGGCATCAATTTACCACAATGTGAGTCTCTTCTTAACACTACCTGTACATCTTTACCATGAGTGACCCTAGAGAAGCAGAGGGGCAGAAACCAATTTCTGCTATAATCTATCTTTGGAATTTACCTACAGTTTGTTCTAAGTAGTGCTGAAATATCCCCCCAAAGACTCATGTTTTGGGAGAATATTGTGTCATGAAGCCACTATACTCATGACTGGATTAATACCTGGATGAGTTCAGTAGCAAGTGTGCATACAGAAATAAGGCCTGGTTGGAAGTGTGCAAACTTGAGAGTGACCTAGAAAAGTATTTTTGCCTCAGCTTTTCACTTCTTTTTGTCTCTCATCTCTGTCTCTGTCTCTCTGTCTCTCTCCTTCCTGTGTGCTATAGGATGGACATCTTTCACCATTCACACCCTTCTACTATGCATTTTTGCCTTAAAGCTGGCCAAATTTGGACTGAAACTATTAGAAAGAAAGTAAGTCTCTTCTTTAAGGTAAGATTATCCGGTATTATCTCTTCTTTAAGGTAAGATTATCCGGTATTATGTCTCTGTTATGGGACAGTAAATAAGATCGATATTTGTATGATAGGATGGGGACAACACTGTGACTGCAACTGATCATGTGATTTAGAAGACTTTGTAACTGGTTTGTGAGAGTTTTGAAAGTTGTGGAAATACTGTTAGAGAAGCCACTGACCGGAATAAACAGTCTGATGAGAGACTTTGTTCAGAAATTGGAAGACTAAAATACTAATAGAAACACAGAAAGTAATGTTAAGGCTCAAGAGTTTTTAGTTGGAAACAGGGACAACACTGGTAGTTGGGCTGGAGTCCATGTGTGTTGGATGCTGGCAGAAAGTTTGCCTTTATTTTGCCTACAGCTTGAGACTCTACAGGAGATTGAAATTAGGAGCCATGGATTTATTAATATGGTGAAAGAAGTTTTAAAGCAGCCTAGTGTTCAGACTGTGGCACAGATACTGGTGGCTGCTTGCAGCAGGATACGCAGTGAAAATCAGGAGCAAAAAGCAGATGTAAAAAGTTTGCAGTTTAATCAGAGAGAAAGCACAAAAGTGTTAGAGCCATGGAAACCATGACTGCTGAAAAGATTAGCATGAATATTTGTTGCATTCTAACGTCTTTTCAAGTTGTAATTATTCGAAATAATACAGCTACATTATGAACATCACATCTTAAAATATGGATTATAAAAGTGATAGATTTCTAAGTGTAGATGACTATTAAACATATTAGCAATATCTATTTTTCTTTTAAGTACAGTTTATAGCTGAGTTGCTCCAAAATAGTCTAATGTATTTGTAATTGCCTACATAAATGAGAAAGCAAGTAGACCTCGTAGAAACCGATTGTTAGTGAATGGAGATAATCTTGTTGATTTCTTCAGCATCACATATACTAAAAAAGGAATGATGCGTAGAAGATTAGCATGATTCCTGTCCAAGGATGACACGCAAATTTGTGAAGCATTCCATATTTTTATGGAAAGGGGAACAAGAGATGGGGGAAAGAAAAAAAGGGGAAGGAGGGAGAAAAAAGGGACAAAAACGTCAGTTGTAGGCAACATGCAAATAGAGCTCTCGGGAATGGGAAGGGGAGTAAGACTTGGCAAGAGCAGGAGGGAGGAATGGTGGGAAGGAGGATGGGAAAAGGTAAGATTTGCTATGTACACTTAAAAATGTCTTCATGATACATCTAATAGTTATGTACTGCAAACATGTGTTAAAAATGTAGACAACCTTGATAAATTCAATTTTTCACAAATACAGTATTTCTATGGCATAAACTTTTATTAAAAATTACAGTCAGTAGACTAGCCATAGATTTACTTAGGCATGTGATAACAGCTATGAGCTATAACAGAAAAAGTCCCTTCCTGAAATTATGTGAGTCTTTTGAATTTTATCCCATTCCTCTGTAAGATCATTTTTTTCTTCAAAGAACATAGATTGATATTAAATGACTAAATTAGCAAATCCTCTATGAGTCTGGTTTTTCTATGGATAAACATGTTTAATTGTGAATCAAAATTCACAGTTGTTTAACTGAGAGTTGAGTGAGAGGTGTAGAGAACACATACTGAGAAGGAATTTGCACTCTATTCTATTCCTAGATCATCTTTAATAGTATAGATAAAATTCAAATATCAGAAGTTAGGAATTCAAATTGTGGCTAAAAATGTGAAAAAGATGACACTGGACATCTCTGGGATTTATTGTATACCTAAGGGAAATTAAAGAATTTTTCTGCTTTCCAAGAAGATAAAAACCATGGGACCTTAAATTCTGACAATTTTTCATATTCATTTTGATATAAGAGAATCAGATAAACATAGCATGGAAGTTATTTATGCCTTTTTAAGGAAATACAAATTTTTTTCCTGAAATAATTCAAATGTTCACATCTACTCAGAGTGAATTCAAGCATTATTCATCATTAAATTTATACTGTGCTAGGACTAGAGAATAAAGCATTAAGATCTTCCAGACTCTTCCCATCTTGGAGTCGACAGCCCACTTGGGTGAGTAAATGAAGAAACAAAGCAAGGTGATTTCCCATTGTGTATGCTTTGTAAAGGAGTAAGTAGAGAGATCCTGGTTTAAAAAATCATGGAAAGATAATTACACTAGTTCAGAAAATGTCTTCAAAGTCTCAATATTCATTCAAGTATCTGAAGAATGAAAAAGAGCAATTGATGTGGAAGTCAGGCAGCTGAGTTAATCAGAAATATTATAGGTAGTGAGACAGAGCTAGGTCCTCAGTGGAGCCAGTGCAGACACCTGACAGCTGTGGGGTAGACAGACACCTCCTACTGTGGGCCAGGCCTCAAGACAAAGGATCAAATAAATGAATCCACATCCTAAAGACTGTTAGTTCCCTCTCACCCTGGAGCTACTATCTCATCCCTCTAGGGTAAAGGTCATAACTTTAAGAATGCCTGCTTTCTATGTGACTTGCTTTCCCATTTGTCCCTAATGTAATCAATTTTACCTGAACTATTGATCTTATTGGCTAACTATAGTTATGTCCCATGCTTTGTGAGCTCCCAGTCTTTACTCACCTTGAACCCATGGTTTTTCTCTATAAAAGTCCCTGAAAGAGACCGAGTCCAGGACAACCCGTTCCGGACCCTCTTCTGTCTCTCTTCAGACAGGAGATTCCTTTCAATAAATATATTCTACTTTCCACCTCCATTGTTCCTAAAATTCATTCAACGATTTTATTGAACACGAACTCCCAGACATAGTAGGTTGGGAATTTTATTCCCCTATATCAAGAGGGGAAACACCATTGCCAACAGTTGTTAGGTGAAGCAGGCAAATCTGATTATACTAAGTGTAAAAGCTTCTGCATAGCAAAGGAATGAACAAACAGGCTGAAGACAAAACTGACTGAATGGACGAAGTCTTTGCAAACCATACATCTGATAATATTCAAAATATATAAAGAACTTGATTTAGTTGCAAGGAAACATGCTTTTTAAAATGTGGCATAAACATTTTTATAAAGAGACATGTAAGTATATGGAAAAATGCTGAATAACACTAATACTCAGGGAAATGCCAAGTGAAACAAGTTAAAATTTCATCTCACAACTTTTAGAATTATAACTATCAAAAGGAAAAAAAGGTAGCAAGTGTTGGTGAGGATGTGAAGAAAAGGGAACCCTTGTTCACTGTTGGGGAAAAGTAAATTTGCATTATCAAATTTACCATATTGTGGAAAACAATATGGAGGCTGCCTTTATACATTTTTGGGAAGAGAAAACAGACTGATCAAGTTCATTTGATGTTTAGACTTCTATACCAAAAGGCTTAAATAATCAATGTTTCATTTTTTTCTAACAAATCCTTCAAGGATTGTGTAAGTTCATAGAAAGCAATATTTCCACAAATTATTTTTCTCGTAAGAAGCCTGAGTTAGTTTTATCAAATCAGTTTGTTTTTCAGAACTTTTCAACAACTTACTCTGAATTTTTTAGCTTGTCAGTAGGAGTAATGAAATAGGAGCTAATGTAGCATGTGGTAGAGGGAGACATCCCTGCCTCATTGTCTTTTTCATATTCACTTCTAAATAATTTTATTAAAATGTGACGTATTCTGGTATTTTGTGAAATGCAAAAAAGAAGATAGAATTAAAATAATAAACTCTCTGTTTTGCCTTTGAAAAATCAATTGAAAAAGTCAAGAGCTTTTTTATCAGGACAATACTACAGATGTCTTAAGGGCATCTCAGGAGTCAGCAAGACCCCAGGCTTTGAGGGTCAAGGATGAAAAGCTGTAAACCTTTCATTTGAGAAGTGAGCTCCTGAGCCAACTGCTCAAGAAGCTTCACCTAGGAAACTAGTTCCTGGTGATTCATTTTACAATGTTTAGTCATCTAGGTATTCAGTAGTCCCTGTAGCCATAATCCATGGTCACTGGTATCATTTGTATCATTTCTATGGCTCTGGTTTCATTAGCATGCAGAATGCAGGAATTGCAGGATCATGTAATCTTGTGCCCAAGTTTTAGAAGAGGTCCTGGAAGCAGCAGGGTTCCCCTTGGAAGACAGTGAATCAAGTTGCGAGAATGAAGACAAAGGTGTAGCGGAGACCCTAAATTGTTGGAGATGCCAAGAATATGAGCTGCACCATTGCTTCTGTAATAGTTTTTTGGTCATAAAAGCAACAATAACAACAACAACAACAAAAGCAGTATAAGGAGACTACACAATGATATGATTGTCAGAAGATAAGGGAAAATTGGTTAACATTTTATAAGCTGACTGATAAGAGTAGAATTTTGCTGGAGATTACCCTGAGCAAACTAAAACTCTATAACCATAACTATGTTACAACTTCATAAATGTAACTGTATTGGCTTCCTAAAGTAAGGACCTGAGTCTGTCCTAGGCCTGTGTGTCTTGCATGATGAGCCAGCAGTTGGAGTGCAGAAATGAACTCCCTGTGCTACTGATCTCATACAGGTCTGTACAATCTATGAAGTTTCAGAAGGAAAGATAAGCTTTCAGCTGAGCACTCTCTGATGCAAACAAAATTCTCAGCAGACAAGATAACATTTCAGTTGAGGTTTTTCTGACTCTCACATACTATAGTAGTAAATATTAACTTAATGGAGCAACAAATTTCCTGTGAATTGATGGCTTATCCACACAAGAATGCTTTGTCTCTTACTAGAGCTTGCTTGCATAAATGCTTTCATTCTACTGTTCCCAGGATTTACCTCCACACCCCCTGGAAAACTGTGTGCATTCAATAAAGACTGACAGGTTCAGAGATTCTTATAAAGGTAAGACCCTTATAAGGGTTCTGACTCTCTGGATCCACTTTACATTTCCAATAATTGTCTCTCTCTTTTATCCTTTGTCATATCCCCAGTTAAACAACACCCAGTAGGATTTAATTTGTCACTATCTTCCTTTTTGTGACTGTTGTACCCCGAAAATCAAAGATCAAAAGTTATGAAAAAAATAAAAGGCCAAGATGTCTTGAAGAAAAAAGGGGCACTTTACTTAGGTTGGTACCCAGCGACACAGAGTGTAGGTGGAATTTACACTACTGTGCAACTAGGCTAAGATTTGGGGTGGTTTTTAAAGGGAAAAACTTCAAAGGTGTGGGGGAGCAAAGGGCAAGTTGTCCCGAGAAACAGGCTTATTATTTTTTATTACAGGAAGGTTTGCTCATTAGCATATCTGGGCATTCTTGGAGTGCCAGGACATCTGACATCCTGTTATTTGCCTAGGGTCAGAGTACAGTGCTGAGGAACTTGTGGGGAACAAAGGCTGGGGGCTGTGCAGGAGATACTTGGGAGGTACAAAGTTCATTTCAGGACAAAGACCACAGTGCATACAGAACAAAATGGCTGCACTTGAGTTAGGTTACAACAGTGACATACTTTTATCACAAAATCTGTAAGTTAAAGTAATAAAAAGGTTATTTTGCTGATTCAAGTAATACCAAATATGGTTCTGATATTGAATTCTTAGCTGATTTCTCCATCAATTTCTTTGGATTTAGTGCACTTTAGGAAGATCTTTACTTCATTTTGACTCTAAAAATGAATGCCATCTACATTGCTGATATTTTCTATGCCTTCATAGTCCTAAGTGACCATCAAGAAAATGGGCTAATAAAAAGAAGAAGGTGAGATTAAAAGGTTTTTAAAAATATTAGAGGAAGTATTGCGAAAAGATTAAAAATATAACACAATAATTGAGGGAAGAAATGGGTTCCTGTATTATACTAATACATTGGAGTTCATAAGAAAGGATCAGATACTGAACATGTTTTGAGAACATAGTGTACATAATTTGCTTCTGAATTGGTTGCAAGTTGCAAGAGAAAGATAACTCATGAATTAGATCAATTATATAATTTCAGAGGTCAAATCTGGGAATTCTAAGTTCAAAAGAGCAAAAAAGTATGGTGAATCAGAAAGGAAACTAGGAAAGAATAATATGCAAGGTTGTAGAATTGAGAAAAGATAGATTTTTAGTAGTCAATTGCAGGAGTGAAGAGGGAAAAATAATCAGATTGTGCTGAAAAATTGAATACCATGAGAATAGAACTGTGAACGTCAAATTCAGTCACAGTGTTGCCACCAATGATCGTCACATGCTTTCTTCTAGAAAAGTAGACAGACTGGAATAATCTTGGGGTGAGACAAAGAGGTAAGTGGGAGATAGCAATGAGCTGTGCTTTGCAGGAGAGTAAATAAAGCAACTGTGTGTGTACAAAGATCTGAGGTCAAGAGAGATTTGCTTTATCCCCAAGTGTGAGAATTTTTGAGCTGAAAGCCCAGGTAGGAGTGTCCTGGACCTTAATTAGTTTAGCAATTTGAGTTATCTTTTATTATTTATTTAATCCTTTATTGGTTTTCATCATGAGGTCGTTTGTTCATAATTGAGCTTTCATTCTAAGCTGAGATAGAGAAGAAAGATAAAGATCGCTATTATTCAGAAATCACAAAAAATTGTGAAATCTACATCCTTTTTAAACAATGAAAACTATCCGGTTAAAATCACTTATTTAAAAACCGAGAACGGTAATGCATACCTGTACTTCCAGTGCTGGTAGGAGGAATGCCATGTGTCCGAGGCAAGTCTGAGCTACAGACTGAGCTCAAGGACAGACAGAACTACATAATGAGACTCTGTCTCAAAGGACAACAACAATAACAAAGAAACCAAAAAAAAAATTAATGCAAGTTTTAAAGGTTTCAAATTTTATCATTGCATTTCTTAAATGTATTTTCAAAACAAAAAATTAGAGGGTGAGACAAATTTCATGGGGCATTTGTTCAGTTACCTAATCTATAAGTTAAAGACCAAGGTGTTTAAGGTAAAATGATCATAAAATCTAGCATAAGTGTTTCATTGCCTGAAGACCAATAAGTGAAAAGTATTGCACTTACAATGTGTGCTATAAATAAAAAATATAAAGATATTTTCCAAACTATAATGGGTTAGAAGCATAAAATATGATTATCTTTCTATCTCCTAGTATCAGATTAATTTATAAATTCATTCAACTGTATTTTTGAGTTTCTATTTCATACAAAGCAATGCACTCAAATAAAACAGCGTATTAACTAGCAATTTTCATTTGCATATTGTGGCTTAAAATAGGCCTCCAAGGATATTTGGATTGAATTTTATGAGAGTTTGACAGCACCTGCTTCTTGTAAGAGATGCATTAGTTCAAAAAGCATTTTAATTTATTTAGCAATTTCTTTTGTATCTGTTAGGAGATGTTGACAATTTGCTGCAATTTCTAATTTACATTATCCTGGTTTTAGAGTCAATCATTGCTACAAGTTATTCTGATGGAGAAAATCATAGAATTTACTATTTAGGTAATGGTAAAATAAGGGGACAGTGCTTATCTGATAAAAATGTAAACAAATTTGCTTTGTCTTGCTCTTTGGAATAATAAAAAGTAGATAAATTCTTTTCGCTGTATTTTCACAGTTTTACATTTTTTTACCTAAACACAAGAAAAGCAGATTATTTTATGAATTAATGAAAGTTATCCATATTATTTGAGGCTTTATATTCTATTTATAGGATTATAACATATTATTGTGTATTTTTGTGACAATTATTACACATCAGGAATGTTAAAGTACTGACTAAATTTTCAAGAAAGTAAAAAAAAATGTGCACTGACTTCATTTTAGACAATATTTCATAAAATTTATTTCATTGTGTTTAATACACACATTATTCATTTCTACACTTTTTTTCTAAACATTAAGACAAAAATAAAAGTGGCAGAAAGAAAGGTAGCAAGTTTTCAGGTCATTAACAACTTTAAAACATTAAGCATTAGAAGCTGCTCACATGACAGATTTCTTGGAATGAAGTTGAAATTATAGTGAGTTAAATAATAAATTATCTGTCTGAAATTTTACATTTTACTCTGCAATACCTCTTTCCCCTAGCTTGTGGACTACTGCAGCTATAGGCTCTCCTGTTTGTTACTTTCTCACTTACTGCTTCCTTTCTTTCACTCCACTCGTGTTTTTTCCTTTCTTCCTAACTGGAAAGCTTTTGTAAAACAAGACCAATTGGCCTTACCTGTAAAAGTGTTTTAAAATTTCTAGAGTGAATGGTAGAATTATTTTATTTATTTGTTTGTTTGTTTGTTTATTATTTTGGTACTAGGGACTGAACTCAGGACCTCATGTTTGCCAGGGATGTGCTGGGCCACTAAGCTATATTCCTGGTCCTATGGGTTTATTTTAAACCCCTAAAATAATTTTAAAATGCTGTCACATTTGACAAGAACTGCTTGATATCTTCTCCCAGAATGAATTTATCTATTTGTAAAGTTTTGACTGCCTACTCCACACAGATTTACAAAGAATTTAGTGTAAAAACAGTGGTGAAGTGAATGGACATGCTGATCAGAAAGGAAATGCTAAATGCTATTTAGAGATTTATGACTTTAAGAACATTCTTAACCTATCTTATCTCATTTCTATTATTATAAACTAGCCATAATAATAGAACTTAACTGTATAGTGTGGTATTTGAGTTGTGTTTCCTTTGGAAAACCCTTATCCCAGTGTCTATGCTATGAAATATTGTGTATTCTTATTTACTGTGGAACATAACAGGTTGCTGAAGTTAACAATTTTTTTACAGAACATCCAGTTTAAGTATGCTTTCTAGAGCAATTAGTAATAGTCATTATTTCACTTTGAAAATTATCCATTTGCAGATTAAAGTTTTGTGCTAATCACTGCCCTTACAACTGAGTCCATCTCTTTACAATTCCAACAGTCCATTATATTCTCCTTATCTTTATCTTTCATTTTGCTTTTATGAAATTGCTTCGAATTGTTGCCGTGGCCTCTCAGTTATTCTCAGTACCTCTAGACTTTCTCCTTTGACTGTGTTGCAGTAATGAAAGCAGAGAAAACGTTCAAAGTTCAAATAGATCCTTATCATAAGATCAAGCAAAGACTTTGAAAGATATTTCATACAAATGTTATCAAGGTAGATAAAATACATTATAATCTCTTCACTCAAATTAGACACTATGTGAACTTGTCAACTGAGATCCTGTTTTTCTTTGGAAAAAAATATAAAGTTATTTATCAACACAAAAATCCCTCAGTAATTTCTTTTGCTGTAAAATAATACCTGAGATTAGGTTCGGATTGGTCAGTTTTTCTCTTGTCAAGACAAAATTCCTGACATATGCAACTCTAAAGGAGGAAATTATTTGTGTGGATTGAAGCTTTAGAAGTTTTAGTCCATGGTTGTCTGTTTCTAATGACTCATCTCTTCTGACTTCTCACCTCCTTACCCACATCCACATCAGTAGATTAATCCACTGGTAAATAGTTATTGTGTCTCTGTGATGCAATCGTCTCTCTTTGCGTCTCTTAATCCAGTCCATTTTAAACAAAGGTTTATTTTTCTCAGAGTTTGGAGGCTGATAGTCATTGGGTAGCCACTACTGTTCATTCTTGGGACAGGTCTTCATTCCAGATGACAGCATAATGGTGGGAACATGTGCCCAAAAGGTCACATGGTGTGACAGAAAGCACATTTCATAACTGGGGACCAGGCTTGTTTTTTGATAACAGTCTAATCTTAAAGAGGTTTAATTGAGGTCATGTAAGAAAAATTGTCCTCAATGGCCTACCCACCTTATGTTTTACTCCTTCATCACGTTTCAATGACACCTCAATGATGATCAAATTTCCAGCACATAAAATTTCAGGGGATATACTAAAAATATTTCCAAGCTATACTACCATCCCTTAAGATAACATGCTAAATCATGCTAGTAACTATGTCTTTGTAGGTACAATAGACTCTAAATATGTGGAGAAGGTAGAGATATTGATACATATTAGAGTTAGGGGAAATTCATTTGGGAATCACTTGATCCAGGTGAGTAAGTTCTGGTTTCCCTTTGCCCAATTTTGATGAGAAACAGGGAAATATAGCAAGCATACTATGAAGAAAAGTATATTACTATGTGCTCACACTCCTCTATTCAAGTGATCAGGAAAACAGACTAGAAGAGGTACCAGCTAAGGATAAGAGAAATGATAAATACAGATTAAAACAACCTTGAGACACTATCCTACATTAGAAAGAATGGCTGACTTCAAGAAATCAAATAACAACAAATGCTGCTAAGGTTGCAGGGAAAAGGAATTCTTTTTAACTGTTATGAATGCAAACTAGTACAACCAAAGTGGACATCTGTGTAGAGATTATGCAAAAACATTAAATATTGAAATTCTTTTTGACCCAGCTATTCCCTTCTAGATATCTTCCTGAAAAAAATAAAATAAAAGACATCATATTACACTTAAACATGCATACTCATATTTATAGTGGTATAATCCTTATTAGCTAAATCTTGAAACAAGCCTGTATGTCTATCAACAGAAAAATGGATAAAGAAAACAATATATTATACACAATGGTGTACTAGTCTGCTAGAAATAAAGATAAACTTGAAGGATTCACATATAAATGTATACATCTGAGACCATAATGTTAAGTCAAATAAGTCAACACACAAGATTAAATATTGCATGGTTTCTTTTATGTGATAAGCTCAATATATATTGATAACTAGATATAGAGAGAGACAAAGATAGAGAGAGAGAAATTGGAAAATAAATAGGAAGTAGGGACGTCTTTTCAAATACATGGGGGACCAAGAGATGGAGGGAATGTGGGAATCAAAAGAAAGAGAAGGATAAAAGATAATTGAAGGGAAAAATGATGAAACTAATCTTTGCAAATGAGAAGGGATTGAATAGTTGAAAGGAGAAGGGAGGGAAAGAACGACAGGGGATTGAAAAAAAAGGTAGAGATTAAGGTGCACTCTATACATGTTCCAACTCTCCATGATATTGTAGTCATTATGTACTGTACATATGTACTAATAAAAAAGAATAGATACTTCAAAAGACAAGAGATAAATGTTATTTGTGGCCTTGAGATCAGCTGCAGTACTAACTGCTATTATTTTTAAAACTTTTTGTTGTAAACTAACTCAAGCGCCGCCATTCTGTTCTGTATGCACTGTGGTCTTTGTCCTGAAATGAACTTTGTACCTCCCAAGTATCCTCTGCATAGCCCCCAGCCTTTGTTTCCCATAAATTCCTCAGCACTACACTCTGACCCTAGGCAAAGAACAGGATATCAGATGTCCTGGCACTCTAAGAATGCCCAGATGTGCTAATAAGCAAACCTTCCTGTAATAAAAAAATAATAAGCCTGTTATTATTGCTCTTTGCTCCCCCACACCTTTGAGGTTTTTCCCTTCCTAAACCACTCCAAATCTTAGCCTAGTTGAACAGCAGTGTAAATTCCACCTGCACTCTGTTTCGCTGGGTACCAGCATAAATAAAGCGCTCTTTTCTTTTCCCTCCAAGACGTCTTGGCCTTTTTACTCTTTTTGCCTTTTTTACACTTTTCATTTTATTTTGGGATACAGCACTTTCTTTTAAAGTTTCTCTCAGAAGTTTAAGATCTGAGTCAGATGCAACAAGCCAACTTTACCTTCCTATATTACTGAGTAAAATCTGAGCACAATGAATGGCACAGCTCCCTGAGAATCTCGAAAGTAAACAGTAGCAGGGAGGTTGTGGAAGAAGATCAGAATTTCATATCTGAGATAAACTTCCATTCTTTTCTCTTTTTATTCTCCCTCTATCCACATGCTTTAAATTCACTATAATCTGAGCTTTGAGATGACCTCTGAGGCAGAGTCCCCTAGAGTAGAACAGATCCAAAGATGCACACTAATCTTAGTTTAAGGGACATTTGAAATGTCTCTTTAACCATTCTATTATTTTCTCAATTTGGGGTGGGGGAGCAAAGTTCCAGGCATCAATCTCATGATCTCATGATTCTATATTCTCAATTCTTACATTCTAAGCTTTATGCCATTTTAGATGATACCAGTCCTTACTAGCAAAAAATTCCAGGAAGGGAAACTTATGCACTGATCAACGTTATCAGGGGTCCAAAAGGGGGAGGTGAATTCCTGTTGGCATTTTATCCTTTGATCTTCTAGTCTTTGTCCTGAAATGTAAATTCAGTCATGGAAATGCATGACAGAGTGGGATAAATATAGCCACATCATTATGATTCCAATTATGAAAAGGAGAACAGGAGAAAAAGAGAAATTTCTGGAGAGATTGTGGAGAGAGTTTGTGAGGGAAAGTAGATTTCAAACATGTTTATTTTTGAAATTCTCATTTTACTCCCACTACACATACCTAGTTTTGCTTATCTTTAGAATATCAAGGACTCTGAGGAGTGGACTAATTGGCCACATCCTGGTCCATGAATAGAGATTGTGTAGAAGACATCAAAGAAATGAACAATGAAGTGATACTGGAACCACATTTACAGAAGATTACTGGAAATTTGATCTGAACAGACTTTTTAAAAAAAATACTTTAAAGAGATCGAAACAAAACAGAACAAAGCTAATCAGAACATAATAATGAAAGTGATACTGGAATTCAAAACAAGATAATGGGAAATCAACATATACCATAATGTCTCTTATTTTCTTCAAAATAGCCATCCATCAGGTTATACATAATAAAATCAAACAAAACAAAGCAGAATGGGATGTATTATAGTAGCCATTGTTGATTTCATATTATCTAGACTTGAAGTTCTGTAACTCTTTCATTCTTTTGTTTTGATTGGTTTTATTACATTTTGTTTAAAGAAGCATTTTAATTTGAAAAAGTCAAACTAGATTATATATATATATATATAATAGATAACATATAAATTGATTATATGTATAATTGATCATATTCTGAAGCACTAGATGTAAGATAAACCTGAGATATGTACACAATTTGTTCCAATGGACAAATAGGTTAGATGTTTTCTTTTTGGACAAAAGAATAGATTTACGGTTACTGATGCCACTATCTAAAGCCACTGACACAAATAGATTTATAAAGGAATATGAGCAAAACAAAAACAAAAAGGAAAAACAAAATATTGAAGGTGGTTAAAATCTAGACACATCTGGAGATAAATTCCTTGAATATTAAATTGTTTATACTGTTTTTTGGAAAGTGCCTCCATAGTTTGGTCAAGGATGATTTTAAACCAGATTTTCAAGAATAAACATGTGCAAAAAAAGTCAGTTCCTCTGGGAAAGACTTTTTGAGGTCCCAAGCTTAAAATTCCCTGTATAGAGAATGATAACTTACCATCTATGATGAGCCATAATGACTATCTGTCTGGGTAAAACAAATCTAAAACTTTTTTCTCAGCATCAAATCAGCAAGCACTTTTTTCCTTCTTCTTTTCTATAAATTACCTTCCCACCAACTGATCAAACTGGCAAATTTTTCTTGCTCCTGACTACTTTGGCAGATGACTATATGTTTTGGTTACTTTTGTTTCATTGTAGATTAGCTCACTGTTTGTGGAGGTTTCAGTGCATATTCAGCAGGTTCCAAGGCAGGATGGCATGGCGCATCTGGGCAACAATTCAAGGTAGCAAATGTAGCCAGAACAAAAAAGGAGGGGAGAGAAGCCCCTTTTCCTTTATATTATAAACAGGCTACTCCCCCCACTATGGTAGATGTAGCACTCACATCACCTCTGTGAGCTCCTTTTGCATAGGTTTGGGGTATTTACAAAGTAAGGACTCTCCTGAGTGTCTTAAACTTCTAAACTTCTCAAGTTGACACATTGTATCAACCATAACACTGCACAACAAAGTTTCTATTTGGAAAACATTGTGCCATGGTATTGACTTCCATGTAAGTGAGGTTGCAGGCCTTTCTTGCACATTCCAGTACTTTTCCTAGGTGTTTGGAATACCATTTATAAAATACATTTAATAATTGAAATCTGACAATAACAGTGTTTTTAAAATAGTGTGTAAGTTTAATTAAATTGAAATATAATTCTAGATATAGGTGATTTTATGTAGAAAGCATATTTCAAAGTTTAAAATACTTTTGAAGTATTAATGTATACCTTTTTAATGTATATTTTTAAAAACATAAATTATTGCTTGTGAGTTGTTTTGTTCTTTCCAAGTGCAAGTAAATGGTTAATAATACTTATCAATTTCTCATTTTTCTAGGGAAACAGATAAATTGCTAGATATTAATTGATGAACTGCATGATTCCCCAAGGAGAATAATTATTTATTCATGAACTATAAAACACACAAATTATTTCTGCATACTAGAATAGAGCTTAATTTTGAACTACAGATAGAGACTTAGAATTTTTCTTCATGAATCTAATTATAAGTGTTATTTCAGATCTATTTTTACTTCTGGTTTGGCTTAGTAACATTTTTAATTTCTAAGACTGAAGCATATTTAAAGATTTTTTAAAAAAGAACAAACACGTTTTCCTTTATTATTTTATAAACCAAAGACACATTTTTCTAATCCCTTTTCTCATATTCACAAAGGGGAGAAGCACAGTGTAATTGATAATTTATGAAGAAATTAAGTATTCTCATGTCTTACATTGTGGAAGTATATTATAAAAGATCATCAGTTCCTTTAATGTTTTCAACCTATCTAGATTTATTTTCATTATGTATACAGATATTGCTTAATTTTGAACAAATCAGAATTTTCAAAAATTCTTTTTTTACATTTTAACTGTTTAGATAGGTACAGATTTTACATCATTATTATATATTAATATATTTTATACCTTTTTATTAGAATATTTTTTACCAAGCATACTTTATTTTATTAATTTTTAATTTATTTTTCTCCTCAAGAATTCTTCATTTATTGTTCTCCTTAATGTGTGATTTTAATTTATTTTATTGTTCCTCACCATGTTTTAGTGAATTCTTGTGTCATTGCTGCATCTTAAATCTCCCTTCTGGCTTCATTTTTTTTTTTTTTTTTGTCGTTGTTGAAAGAATGTATCCTGATTACTAATGTATGAAAAATGTCCTTGAAGATACACTTAAAGATAATATTATAGAACAGAGATTTTTGTACATAAAATTCTATTCTCTCAATGCTCTCTCCTCTTGGGATCTACATTTATTTTCTGATTTTTTATGATGTTTGTTTTTCTTTTTTCTTTATGTTCAGTAGTTCTGTATGATTTATCTAGATATTCATATTAAAAATATGTTCTACCTTTTAAAATCTTTTAAAAATTATTTCAAAATAATTTCAGATATAAAATTCATGTATAATATAAATAATCTTTATCAAACAACTTGAAATAAGTTGCTAACTTGTTCTAGCATCCTGAATTCATTGTTCTCGCGTTTTGTTTGTTTGCTTTGTTTTGTGCTGGGAATTGAACTCATGACCTTGCACTTGCCTGGCAGGCACTGTGCTGCTGAGCTATATCCCTGGGTGTTTGTATGCTTTTATACATAGTCGTACTATTGCTATCAAAGTCAAGATAGAGAGTGATATATTACTATAATTCATCTGATGACCTCCACTGAAATTGTGACAGTTATTTCAATAGTGGTATTTATAGTGAAATAATTCAGTTCTAAATAATGTCATATTTATTATATTGTATCATGCCATCCTTATGCTTATTGTCACTTCTTTGTAATCTCCTCCAATCCAATATACTTTTGCTGTCATATTGTGCCTTTAAATTTGAAGATGACACATCAATTATTTTGTAGACTATCCATCAATTTTATTTTGTCAGATATTTATTTATTGTTGGAAATACATTATGGTTCATTAGCAAGAATATTAGATGAGTCTTGTGTGTTCTCAATGCATTTTATCCACTGTATACAAGTACAGGTTATCTTGTATAATATCTCACCTTCATCCTTTCATTAAAAGCCATGTCTTTTTTAACTTTTTCATTGGATAGGAATGTTTTGCTCTTTAAAATATTTTGAAATATTTTTATTACTATTATATTTATTCATGTTAGATTAACAGAATATATTATATGCTTTTATTATGCACAGAATGATGTTTTGAAATGCACATTGTGTAATATTCATACTTAGCTAATTAGCAAATAGATTAGCTTACATAGTTAATTTTATGTTAAGAGTGTGTAAAATTCATTGTCTTGAGGTTTTTTCATAGAATACAATATATTCTGATAATCATTTTGCTACATGAGAGATCTCTTGAAATATGTTCCCTTTATTTGTTTACCAATTCTTTATATCTCCCCAACTTGCCTTCCCTCCTAATCACCTCTGCCTCTGATAAACACCATTAAACTCTTTCTTCTATAAAATAAACATTTTAGATTACATAAAAGAATGAAGTTATATAGAATTTTTTTTGTGCCATTCTTTTTTGACAAAACATTATTCTATGGATTCATCCAAGTTGTAACAAATGGCAAGATTTCTTTTAATGAACAAGTAATATTTTATCAGGTTTGTGTACTATGCATACTTCATTTATCTTTCAATAAATGTCAAAGTTAATTTCATATCTAGGCTATTACAAAATTGTTTCAATAAACAAAAGAGTGCAGGTATATTTGAAACAGTGATTTCATTTCCTTTAGATATCATGTTTGCAGTGATATTGCTAGATTATGTGAAAATTTTATTTTTAATTTTTTGAAAGCCTTGCCTTGCATGTTATTTTTCACCACAACCACTATATTCACCTTATTCCTGCAAGCAGTTTATAAGAGATCCTTTTACTCCACATCCTGTTTAACATGTGTTTAACCTTTTTGGTAGCCGTTCTCACTGGGGTGAAGTGATATCTCAATATAGGTTTCGATTTGCATTTTCCCGCTGATTAGTGATGAGCATTCTGTCATGTATCTATTTTCTATATGCATGTTTTATTTTTGTAGATGTATGTTTTAGCCTTTTGATTATTTAAAAAATTGAGTAATGTACATTTTTTTTTCTCTGTTGAGGAGTTGAATCAATTGTCATATTCAGCCTGCAAATATTCTGCCTAATTTTGTAGGTCATTTCTTCCTGCTGTTTGTTTCTTTTCCTTTGAAGAACATTTTTGGACTGATGTAACACCATTTGTCTATTTTAGCATTTTATTGCTTGTGATTTTAATATCTTATGTAAGAAATTCTTGCCTATACCAATGTTATGAATCATTTCTCCCACATTTTCTTCTGATAGCTTAAAAGTATAGGTTTTACATTCAAGTCTTTAATCTATACTTAGATAAGTTTTTTGGCACCAGGAATCAAATACAGGACCTTGAAATTTCCAGGCAGTCACTTGTGCTGTTGAGCTATATCCCCAGCCCTACTTAGATTATTTATGATGAGAAATAGGGTTCTAATGTCATACTTCCGCTTGTGAATGTCCAATTAAATCAGTATTATTTATTGAAGAGACTATCATTCCTTGAAGTGTGTTCTTTGTTGGAAATCAGTTGACTGTGATTTCAGTTTTATTTCTGATCTCACTTGTCATGGTTTATGTCGGTGGCTCCCAAGCTTTATGCAGTTATGCGTTTGTGATTGGTTCATTGTGTAGCACTCAGTTTCGTGGTGTGAGTGCTATATCCATCTGGGTTGGAGCCAGGGTATAATGTAATGGCTGGAAGAAGCTCTCTCTCTCTCTCTCTCTCTCTCTCTCTCTCTCTCTCTCTCTCTCTCTGTCTCTTGCCAGTTTGCACCTTGCTGTTTGGAGCTGCCATGAACTGCAGCCCCACCATGCCACCCTGCCTTGGAACCAACTGAGTATGGACTGAAACCTCCAAGAAATGTAAGAAATAAACCCTTTCTTCCCTAACTTTGGGCATCAAGTATTTTATCTCAGTGATGAGTAAAAAGTAACTAAGACATCACTATGCTATTATGTTAGTCTGCGTTTCAACTTTTGGCTCAGTTCATTCTGTTTTGGTTAGCATTGCTTTGAAGTATGCTTTGAAATTTGGTACTATGATGCCCATTCAATTGATCTCTAGTTCTGATAAATGAATCCAAGATGCTCCAATATTTTTGTCCCTCTCGACTCAGACTTGTTCCTCTTATGAAGAGTATCTTCACTATGCCTTGGTCTTAGAGAGCATGCCTCTCAGCCTCTGCCTCCATGTGGATGCTATATTCTTAGCACTCAGATTTTCATAGCCACACTCAGCAGCTTCTCTGTCCCTGCAGCCTCTTCACCTCAGGTATGCTGGTACCTGAGTAGTGACCTGAGATGCCATCTTAGACTTCTACTTCAGTTTCCAGAGCTCCACTGCATTTTCAAATTTTAGGCTTCTTTATTTTATTTTTCATTTTTCTCAATTTGTTTCAAACATCTGTAACATGTTGATTAACTATTTTTTACTATTACTTACTATTATTTCTTTGTTACTTTTTTCCAGCTTCATTCTTAGCCTAAAATGTCTGTCTGCATGGAGCCTACTTTTCCTCATGCTGTCCCTTCATGATCTTTCTTTAACTTTCAACATTTCCTAATGGTCTGAGTTTTCTCTTCCCATTTTATGCCAAATTAATCTTGCTTTTAATCTTATTATTGTACTACAATTGCTCTTTTAATTTTAAGAGTGACCTTATTAATTAAATTGGTTTCTTATTTTGATTTTGATATTGTAGTACTTAATATTATCACATCATTTCTTAATAATATATACAATAAAAAATTGCTGAATTATTATTGCTGGTAACATTACAAGATATTCACAGTTTAACACCTGAACAAAATCAAAGAAAACTATTCATAAAAGTGTTAAAATTAAAATACCAGAATTTTAAAATAAAATTTTCTCCAGGCTTAAAAGTATTTTATTCATGTAAATAATATATCATAAAAGGAACAAATTAATGTGCCATGTTACGCATAGTACAATTTTAACAGCAGCATGATATGTATTAATAATTTCTAAGATACCCAGCTTTTACAATTTTATGTTACATTTTTTTAAAAATTTGGTTAGCTAATGTATAAATTTTATTTATATTTTTTAATCAATGAAATTTATTTTTATACTAAATTATAAATGAGTAGCTTCTATTTTCAATAAAATGAACTTTTTGTGTGACTTGTGAATCTTTAAGTAGAAATAACTCATGAAACCACTGAAGGTGGCACTTAATAATGGATTTTATGCTTGTCATGCATGAGGCCTGTGATTACTCTCCAGCAATAACAAAAAGTCAATCATTAGACATCTCAAGAAAAATAGAGAAAAGATGTAATGTATTATACATTTACACAAGTCTCAGGACCAAAAGATGTTCAAGCTCCCATAAATCAATGAGACTGACATCTTTATAAATATAAAAGACTCAAATTTATAATGATTTGATGAGAATGTTTAAGCACGTTTATATTTCCCTGACAGAAAATTGATCACATTCTGGCAATAGCTAAATAATTTCTAATCAATAGAATTAGCATATAAATAATTGTCTGGACACAAACTCACTGTGATTGGTAACTGGAAAGCTGACCAAAGATGCATAGTCTATAAGAAAAGGGAACACAAAATGACCTCAAACTTTTCAACTCATTTCCAAGATGAACATTCATAGTCAAATGGATGCTCAGTACCTACATTAGCAAATTTAAGAGTAATTAAAACAATATTGATCACCTGCCATATCACAACACTAGTTGCTGCAAAAATAAAATTGAAAAAATAAATGAATTGTCACCCTACAAACTCGTCCTATATTTTAGAAATTATAAGCCTGAAAACAGATATGTAAACAGCACATTTCATTGTAACCTTCTTTCTTTCTTTCTTTCTTTCTTTCTTTCTTTCTTTCTTTCTTTCTTTCTTTCTTCCTCTCTCTCTCCCCACTTTCTTTTCCCTTTTTAAAAAATTTCTTTCATTATAGGGTCATGCTTTATTACCCAGGCTGGTTTGAAACTCATAATCCCCTTGCTTTATTCTCTGAGTAACTGAGATTGCCAGCAGGTGCCACCATGCCTGGTTTATCATATGCTTTTAAGTGCTCGATATTTTTCCATGAGAGGCCATTAATACATGTCTTTGTATGATAACAACTTACTTTTATCATGAGAAACTTTTCTAGAGCGATGTCAGTCTCCTTACCTTAAACATAAACCTGTTCTTTCAACTTATAAAATAGATGGATTAACTGCACAGATCTACATCAGAATACCAGAGTAAGCAGAAACCTATAAACTGCTGATACAACTCAAGGTTCTAGCAGAACAAGAATAGTCCAAATTGAAAACTGGTACAAAGAAGGCAATTACAAAGATCAGAGCAGAAATTAATGAAATCAAGGCTGAAAAGGCAATACAAAGAAGCAATGAATTAATGAGCTGGTTCTTTGAAAGAATAAAAAGAAGATGAAGATGATGATGATGAAGAAGAAGACAAAGAAGAGAAAGAGGAAGAAAAAGAACACTACTGTTATGAATGTTATGAACAAAAAAGAAAGAAAAGACCCAAATAACTGCAATTAGAAATGAAAATCCTGAAATCACAACACCAATATCATACAGAAGATTATTATAAACTACCATGAGGACCTATTCTGCAATAAAAAAAGAAAAAATAAAAAAGAACAGATTCCTAGGTACATATGAATTATAGAAACAGAATCAGGAACACAAAAAACCTAGAATAACCCAGTAACATACATGAAATAGAAGCAGTAATAAAAGAGCTAATAAGAAAGGCCCAGTGAATTCACCATTGCTTTCTATAAGAATTTCAGGGAAGCTCTAAAACTAATATTCCTCAATTTTTAATTAAACTGAAAGGAAAAAAATACTCCCAAAGCCATTCTTGCAAGCTCTTACTCTAATTCTAAAACCAGGAAGGAGCCCAGAAAGTAGAACTACAGAAAAATAGGTTAATGAACCTAGATGAAAATCTCAACAAAATAGACAAACAAAATGCAACATCATCTAACAGAAACATGACCATGTAGGCTTCATCTCAGGGATGTATGAGTGGTTTAACATACATAAATCAAAGAATGTAGTACAATAAATAAACAGAAGAAAAAACAAATGTCATATAATCATCTAAATAGATGCACAATTAACATTAGCCAAGCTCCATCATTCATTCAAGATAAAAATATTAAAGAAAACATAGAGGGACCTTAACTCAACATGATAAAAGTCATTTATAATGAAACAATAGCCAACATCATACTAAATTAAGAAGATGAAAGGTTTCTGTCTGGGAGATAATCCCACTATCAGCACTCTTGTTCAAGGTAGTACTTGAAACATTAGCAAGAGTGATCAGGCAAGAGAAAGAAATAAAAAATTATATGTAGGGAAGAAAGAAGTCAAATTACGATCCTTTGCAGATGACGTGATCTTCTAAATAAACATCTAAAAAAAATCCCAGAAAAATAATTTTTCAGAATTAATCAGCAACATAAATATATAACAAAATACAAAAGCAATACTGAAAGCTAAATGGTGTTCTTGTACACCAATATTGAACTGGAGAAGAAGGAAGTTAGGAAACAAATAACATTCACAAAGACATCAAGAAAAACTTCTTAGGAATTAAGCAAATCAAGGAAAATGGGAATATCTACAACAAAAATCACAGTACTTGGCCAAAGGAGAAGGAAGAAGAAAGTAGAAAGTAGAAAAATTTCCACTGTTCTTAGGTAGACAGATCCAATATTGTTAAAATGGCAATACTTTGTGTCCTTACACACACTCCAAATTTGGATATTGGTGTTATTAGTCTTTTGTGGACTTTCTGTATTCTTCTATGTAGTTGATCATGTTATCAGCAAAGCATGATAATTTAACTGTTTCTTTCCATATCCACACCCTCTTTATTTTTTTTCTTTTTCTTATTGCTACAGGTAATATTTCAAGAACTGTATTAAACAGAAGTCATGATAGCAAATATCATTGTCTTATTCCAAAACATTCCTGTACACCAATAGCAAACTTACTGAGAAGAAAATTAGATATATGATATCCTACACAGTAGCATCAAGAAAAATGAAATATTTACAAATTCACCTAACCATGGAAGTGCAAGACATTTACCATAAAAACTACAGTATTCTGAAAAAGGAGAATGAAAAGGAAAACAGAAAATAAAAGGTTATACTCCACTTCTGGAGAGGTAGAATCAGTTAGTCAAAATGGCTATAGTTCAAAACTGATATACACATTTAATGCAGTCCCAATCAAAATACTGATAGCATAATTCACAGAACTAGAACAAGCAATCCTAAAACTCATATGAAACAAGAAAAGGCCTAGAATAGCAACAGCAAATCTGGGCAACAAGAGCAAGACAGAGGGTGCTACAATCCAGGACTTCAAGTTTTAATACAAAGTTACAGTGGTTTAAAAAGCAGCACGATATTGGCAAAAGCTCCATACTCATAGGTAAATGGAAATGAATAAAAGATACAGAAACAGCTCTAACATTCAGCTATATTATTTCTGACAAAGGGCCCGAATCCCTTGGTTGGAGGAATGAGAGCCTCTCTAACAAATACTGCTGGGAAAACTGCCTATCTGCAGGCTGAAGGTTGAACCTAGATTCCTATCTCTTGCCATGCACCAATGTAAAATTAAAATAGATTAAAGACAATCTGATAGAAAAAAAAATAGGCAGAACTCTTTGTGGTGGACCACCTGGATGACCTTCCTTGAAAGAAGAGCAATTATCTCCATTTTGGCTAACCCTGGTCCTATTTTCCTGCAATGATACATACAGAACTGGATAGGACTTTTCCTTATCTCCTCAATTGGCTTTAAACAACGCAAATTTGTCTAGCAGAGGTGCTGATGTGCAGTCTCTAAAGCAAGGTCCCACTTTATAGCTTCCAAAATGTAAGTGTGAGCCAGGTGGGAGGGAAAGTCATGCTCCACTCTGTCAGCAGGGACCAAGCCTCAAGATATGAGGCTATAACTTACCAGAGCTTAAAACATTACACATCAAAGCTAAAGCACTACCGGAGCCCAAAACATTAGATATTATCTCTGTGTTATGCAAATTACTTTTTCTGCATATCCTTCTCTCTGCATATTACAGAAATTTTCTCAGGCCAGCTCGCCACAGTCACATGCTTCCCACCACTTTCACAGTGAGCCATTCCCCTCTTCACAAATTAATAAAATCTGGGTTTGGACCTGGGCAGAAGCCTTTGTTCTGGTTAGCCATCATTCTAGCTGAATTTAGGACTTCTCTGATTCCTCACAACTACAAATTGTACCTTAGTGTTTTTATTCTCACTGTGGGTTGTACTGAAAGTGGTAGATTAGAATTAATTTATTGGAGTTCCAAAAACTTTTCCATGGGTTACAAATATGAACTTCCTGACTGTGATAATGTTTAGGAAGGGCTTTCAATAATTCTTGAAGACACAGATAATGACAAAGATTTTCTAAATAAATACCCAGTTGTACATGAAATAATACTAAGAATCAACAAATGGAATCACATCAAATTAGAAAGCTTTTGCACAGAAAAATAAACCACTAACAGAGTGAAGACACAGCTTACAAAATGGAAAAAAAAAATTTCTGCCACCAATTCCTTAGACAAAGAACTTATATCTACAATATGTGAAGCAGTCAACAGACTTCAAAACCACCATTTAAAAGCAAAATTTCTAAAAATGGGCATATGAAATGAATAGTAGCTGCTCAGATGAAGAAATACAAGTGGTCAATAAATACACAAAAGAAGTTCAAGATTGCTGTCATTTGAGATATGCGAATCGTAACAATGCTGAGATTCCATTTCTATCACAGTCCATGACTGTGGGATAACATGAGGATAAAGGCTTACTTGGAGTCATTGTCATTTCAAACTCCAAAAGACCAAGAGGAGCTGTCCATAACCAAGACCCTTCAGCAGTAGAGTCTCATAAAGACAGCCCTGAACTGAAGCTTCTGTAGATTTTTAGTGATAAAATCAGGAAGTAAGGATGAAGGACAAAGGAAGGATATCAGTGTAGGAATTCTGGGAAAAAGAGGAAGGAAAGGAAAATGACAGGGTAAGGTCATGGAGGTCTGTTGTGTGGTTGACTTTAGGGCCAATCTAAGTAATAAATCAGAGTATGGGGAAGATGAGGGCCACAGTATTCATTTCTTGAGGTAATGTGCCTTGATCTTACTTGAACCTGTGATTATATAACTATGTTTTAATTTTTAACCTTGCAGTCCAGGAGGATTTGGGCATGTGGCTCCTGAAGTCTCTTCCTTCTTTATATTCATCTCATACGTACCTCTCTGGGCAATTGTCCTGCACATCTCACTTGAGAAAGAATGGCTATCTCAAGAAATCAATGAATAACAAATGCTGGTGAGGTTGTGGGGAGAAAAGAACCCTGCTACACTGTTGGTGAGAATGTAAACCAGTGCAACCATGATAGAAACCAGGGTGAAGATTTCCCAAAGTCTAAAATTGGAAATTCAATTCAATCCAACATTTTCCCTTCTAGATATCTTACTTAAAGAGTTAAAGACAACATATTATGGTGATATGTGCACATCCATGTTTATGACAAGAAAATTTAATAGCTAAATCTTGGAAACAGCCTGTATGTCCATCAACATATGAATGTATAAAGAAACTCTGCAATTTACCTACAATGTATTACTATTATTGTTTGAAGGAGAAAATGTCATTTTAGGAATATGAATGCACTTTGAAATTATAATGTTAAATTTTAAAAATCAGGCACATGAAATTAAATTTTACATCAGTTGTCTAATATAAGAAATTCAAGTATACATAAAGAACAAAAAAAAACAGATAATAGGTAATATAGATACAGATCATTTGCAAAAGCAAAGAGGATGAAGGGGAGGGGAAGGGAATAAGAAAAGAACCAGACTGTGTTAAGCACATGTCATAACTCCCCATGAGGAATGTAAACAATGGGTGTTCTGAAAATGCACCAGTAAAAATAAAACTTAAAAACATAACACAGATGGACATTTGTGCTAACTTTAAAATGTGCAATTAGCTCTCAGTTAACATCTTTGTGGTGTATAACAGTTACAGTCCTCTCAGAATTGGTCCATTTATTTTAAAATGTCCTCTCAGTCTTGAAATGTTGCTGCTTATCAATTATGAAAGCAGCTGGTCAGTCTCATAGTGGCAGTTTGTGTGCCCCATTCTTGTTTAATTGTACCCAATAAATCTCAGCTTCACTCAGCTGATGCTCAGAAGAGAAGCCCCGTGGATAGATCTGGTGTTCTCAGACACGAAGCTGTGGCAGCCTACCTTTAAAATTGCTATACTCCCTCTGACCAAGTTTCTTCCAAAACAGGTATAGCACCTTTGTAATTTGGCTTCCAGGAGCAATGAAACTCCTTCATGAGTTTTCTTTTAACTAGGGATCTTTCCCTTTTCTAACAAGATCTCTGGAGGACATGAAGAGAACCCTCTGTAAGCCATTTTAATTTGCAGTTTTTATTGTTAATGTATTTGAAAGATATACTTTTTTTCAAACATACCTGTATTTTCTATTTATTGAATTTTTGACATTTTGCTCTTTGATCGTCTGGAGCATTAGGGTTTTTCTTGCTATTTTTTAAAATAAAATATAACATTTAAAAATTATAGAAGCATATTTTACATGTCACAGTATATGCATATTCAATAATATTTTAGTACCTTTACCAAGTTATACAAATATTACAAGAGAACAACTTTAGTATAACTCCATCAACCCATTATTCTTAATATTTCACTAATTGCACATTTTAAAGTTAGCATCTCCATTTATCCACAAACACTAGTCTACCTCTTGTCTCTGTAGATTTACCGTTTTGGTATATTTCATAAAAAAATTGTATCACAAAATGTGTAATGTCCTTTGTCTGGTGCTTTGTCAGTGTGTATTAGTAGCTCATTCTTTCCAATGAATTGCATTCCATTGCAAAACTTTAATAATGTTTGACAGTTCACCAATTGAACATTGTAATGTTTCCAATTTGTGTCTTAAAATAAAATTGCAGAGATCATTCATAAGCAAGTCTTTGTTTCCTTAACAGTGATTTTCTTTAAAATTAGGCCATATTTAACCATACAAAATTAAAAATTCTGTCACTCAAGTATTTAATTTGCTTTTACTAAATATGTAAATAGGTATAGTTTAACATTGTATATATCTGTAATTATAAATAGCAACTCTATCAATATCATTACCTTCAATAAATACTATTATAAGAAAATTCTAATACTATTTTTAATGTATTAACTTAACAATTATTTTAGTGTTAATATTGTAATTTTATTTATATTAAAATAGTTTCCTCATATTTATGTACTATGCATAGGTTTTTCTGCTACTAATATTTTGGAATTTTAATAATAATATTCTTAAAACTAATAAACATATCTTGGGTGTTAAATCTTATAAATTCAAATATGTAAGGATGTAATTTGACTCTAGCAGTTCATTATGTGTTTTACATTTTGAGGAATAAATTATTCTGATTATCCTTGAGATTGCTAGAAATATAGAAAGTAAACAGATTCCAAACATAAAAATTGAATAAGCCAGGATTGCACATTTTACTGTTTGTTCTTAGAAGTATTTCATTTCTAGAGAAGCATCCTGCTGCTGTTGTTATCTTTCTCAGAGCTTGCTGAAATTCCATGAGGACTTCCTGTGCATTGCTTGCCACAAAGATTACATTCTCTTTGGAGTTCAGATCCCATACATCAAAACACTGGAGCTTTTGCAAGTTTTCTCTCAACAGGGGAAATATATCCCTACAAACTAAAGGCAAAGTCAAAAGAGCAGTAAACAACTTTCTAACTCTCTTCTCTGAGTTTGCTTCATTAAAGAATAAAGACTCCATGGCATCCTCCTTATGTTTCATCATTTTCACAGAAACAGTCATATGAATATTATAAATATATAATTGCAAAGGACAAATTTGCATTGTTGCTCTTTCTAGATTCATGACTCCCTTAAATATAAGCAAGAAATCTAAGAAAAATGCATGATTATTTATGAAGCAATTGTTTTCTAAATTCAATTTTAGGAGTTTCAAAGTAGACTAAAATTAACTTTGCTTTTATACAAAGCAACACAAAGCCATAAACAGAAATAAATCACACTTTTTTAGGTAGTTGTGCTTGATACTTGTGTATTTTATTTTATCTCTTCTTGAAAATAGGAAACAACTGAATTCTCTAAAGGATTTATCATCATCCAAGTTGTTTTATTGTATCTAATTCTGAGAGTCATAGTGATATTTCTAAATATTACTATTTTTCATCAAATTCTTTGATTTTAATTATGATTTTTGCTTTTATCTATTTCCTTTCATTTTGCAAGTATAGATTTATGACTAACGTCTTCCATTAAGCAAGACATTTTTATTACCCATGCCCTGCTTTATACTGTTTATTGCTTTTAATCTTAAATTTTATCTTATCTGATATTGATATCACTTCTCTTGAATGCCTTTTGCTTGTCTACACCTGTTATCTCTGTTCATCTGTTAATTTTAGCTTCTGATTTTTGCCCTGTTTAAAATATGTTTATGGTGACTATCATCTAATATACTTTTTACCTTAATCTACAATTTCTGCATTTTAACTGAAGCATGTAGTCAGGTAACTTTATAGGTAATGAGTCACATATTAAATTTGCTTTGTTTTATTTTGTTTACTTATTTTTATTTTTAAATTTCCAGTTTGTTTTTGTTTCTTTGTCAAAGCCTTCTTTAGGCTAGTTTCTTTTCCTTTCTAATGGGAATATTTACTGTAAATTGTCAACTCATAACAGTCATAATTCCCTTTCTTCACTGTTATAATCAAGCATTGTGTCCTAAATATTCTTGCATGTAACATACTTAAGTTTTCTTACATTTTTCCATTTAGCTGAAATAAATCTTTTCAGAACTTTTATCTCTAGTGCCATCATATCCTTTCCTTTAAAAAAAGCTATTCCCTTCTTCCATTCTAATTATTTCGTAATTATCACCCCATTTATTTTCTCACAAAAGTATTTTTCCTCATACTAATTTCCCTAATAAAACTCCCTTTTAATCAAGTTTCTTAAATTTATATTCTCTACTTTGTACAATATATGTTTTAAAGCATGTTTCATGAAGGACATTATTTTTTCCTTTTCTTTTTCTTTCACCTTAAAATTTTTTTATTTACTATTTTTAAATAACTTTTCTTAGACAAATGATATATTTGGATTTAAATTTTCTTCTACTGGTCATATTACAATGTTGCTCAAGTGTTTTCTGGCTTCTGGCTTTGTAAAATGAGGTACATTTTGCTAATCTGACAGATATATCAAAGGCTGAACCTTAATTCTCTTTTCTTGAGGAGAGGGTAATGGCATCTGTATGCAATTTTGAGGAATGATAAATGGTTTTTAGAAAAAAAATAAAAGAAGCTAGGATAAATTTTCTCTTACATCTGAGGAAAGAGGTGTGAGATGAGTTTGTGAGAAGGTGAGAAGTGAAATTTCGCTAAGAACCAAAGTTATGCCATTATGCAGATATAGTTTGCCTGGTATTCTCAGAACTTTCCTCAAAAGAAGAGGCAAAATCTCTCTGACTGTGGAGGCAACAGTTTGTTTAGTCTCCCCGCTGTGCACAGTTAACCTCTATTTTAATTTTTTTTAATATAATTCTTAGAGTGGAAGTTTAAGACATTTAATTTCACCAAGATTACTCAGTCAGATCAAGCAACTATAAAGACAGCCCCTCTATATTTGAGGAGAAAACAAAAGCATATTTGCACTAGACAGCCTTAATTTGTCTCTGGGACAAAATACCTGACACCAACTGTTTAAAGAAAGAAAGATTTAATCTGGTTTTGGGTTTTTGAGGGTTCAGTTCATAACCCACAGGCTCCAACACTGAAATGGCAGTTAGAAGGGACTGACGTAGGAAAGATCTTTAACCCATGAAAGTCCAGGAACAGAGACCATATAAAAGCCACGGAGGGAGAACTATTCCTGAAAAGAGCCCAAGTGACAGTTTCTCTGACTAAGCCTCAACTTCTAAGAGTACATTCATCTCTGCACTTGCTAATGGGTTTATCTACTGATTAGTACAGCATCTTCCACAATCCAGTTGCCTACAGAAAACCCCATCTGTGAATACATGAGATTTTGAGAAGACATACTAGATATGAAAATAGAAATATTAGAAAGGCTTTGGTTTGGAAACAGGTTTTAGGGCCTTCTAATTTTCATTAACTCAAAGTGATTAGGAGTCCAAAGAACAATATATTTCCTGAAATAATATATAAAAAAATATAGTTTTTTCATAAATTATATAGTAAATAAATATATACCTTTTCAGAAAGAATATATATTTATATATTTATAATGTACATATGTGTGTGTATTTTCATGGCAGATAAATTTTTCCTATCAAGAATGTTGTACTATTTTCTTTTCAATATATCATATTTTATTACTATTCAAGTTATCTTTTATCTAGCCAAGAATTTAGGGAATTTTCAATTTATAAACTGGTGTTTCTTTGGTTAAACAAATTTTCCTACTATTCTTTGTTTAATATTGCCTCATATTTATTAGCATACTTTTTATGTGTGCTATTTTTGAAACTTTTATAGTTTATGTACCAGAGCACCTAAATCTATTTCATCTCTTGAATTTTATCTGATGACTTATTTATTTTTTATCTACTTTTCTTTGAGATATTTCTTGAAATGCATTGAGCAGCTAATCCTTATCTTATTGGTAACTATTTTCTCTTTAAATTTATCCACCACGATTTTAAGTGGCAATGTCATGAGATTTTCATTTACTAACTAGCTTGAGGGGTGTGTATGAATTTGCCCATGCAACATATTTGATTGTTATTAATCTCTTTTAGGTTTCTAGCCAGGTCTTCAGCATATCTATTTCACTGTACATATCTCATTATACTGTCTCATTTTTTAAATCTGTTTGCTTGGTTCCTTAGAAGGAGCTGCTCCTTTAATTGTTTCAATTCAATGGAAGTCTAGTAATCATATTAAAAATCATTAAATTATATTTAAAAGAAAAAATATAAAAATGAGGAGAATAAAAGTGACTGTGCTTGAGGTTGTCCACATGGTATAAAGAAGTCTATCAATCACAGGATAAAGCAACTGGAGAAAGTATTCTCATTTTTCGACCCTTGAAATCACTCAATTTCAAGAGCAAGAAAGGTCTGGTACTTTAATTTTGTTCTTTCTTGACCTTCTAGAGGAAAGTAAAAACAAGATAACTAATACAGAAGTTGATGTCAAAGTTGTGCTGCTGAGTCCTTTAAGCTCTGCTAAGAATTCTTATAATTCAACTGTGCACTGTCCTTACTCCTTGTCTTGACGTTATTTTTGAGTCAGTCTTATTCTTCAATACTTGATCAGTTGCTGAGGAGGAAAATCCAAGGTTCAGTCTCTAGTACACAATTTGGGACATTTTATAGTCACAGAATTTTCCAGTATGGTTTTGAAAACTTCTGAACCACAAGGTCAGGTATAGTCATGATATTGACTCCATTCCTCTATTCTCAAATCTGTCTTCACTAATTTATTGTTACTGGGACAAAATATCTGACACTCACAAATTAAAAGAGGGGAGGTTTATTTTAGCTCATCAGTTTTTAGGATTTGTCTATAGTTTGTTTGTCTCGAAAGCAGGAAGGGCATGGATGGTGGAAGTTTCTGATGGAGGAAAACTTTTCAGGGAGGCTGTTCACAATAATGTGTCCAAGAATCAGAAGAGGAAGGGAGAAGCAGGGAAAGAGATATACACTTCCAGGCCATGCCCTCAGAGACCCGTCTCCAGTCAGGTACCATTTCTGACAAGAGATCTCTATAGTGCCCCTATAATCAAGTCATCTTCCACAGATGTGGGAATTTTAGGGGGAACTTATTGACCTAATCCACAACAGGACACCCACAACATTCCAATTTCCATCATGAAAGTACCTAAAGCACATAGAAACTTTTCTTTCATATCTCCAATGATAGACATTCACAATTGCAGTGTTTTGCCTCAATGGAACTCTAACAAGAGCAATTTTTATTTTTCATGATGCAAAAGTAGTCATTCAGAGTACAATATGTGGGTATTCAAAAATTCTTCAGTTAATTTTAACACAAACCTTCCCTTGCAATAAACTAAGATAGTCTGGTATAGCAAACTTGCATTTTTTCCCCCTTTCTCTCCCTTCTGTTCCCCTTTCACCCATCCTAGTTCCTCTTTTTTTTTTTTTTGAACAGTTTCCTCCCATTCACAGTATCTGCGGAACAGTTTAGATCTTATTTATGCTTTCAATTTCTTATACCAAGGAGACAATACAATGATTATGCATGTGAATCTGATCTATTTCACTTATAAGTATGGTCTCAAGTTGCATCCATTTGCCTTTACTGTCTCAAATTTATCGTTCTTTGTGGTGGAATAGTAGTTCATTATGAAGAAAGTCCTAATTGTTATTATTTATTCCGCAGCCAATGGGCATTTGGGTTAATGGGCATTTAGCTATTGCAAATTGTGCCACTATAAACATAGGTGCATATATATCTCTGTGATATTATGTTTTAAATTATTCTGGAAAGATACCCAAAAGGGGAATAGCTGAGCCAAATAGGAATTCTAATTCAAACTTTTTGAAAAATCATACTGATTTCCTTAGTAGTTGCACAGAGCAATTATAAAAGAGAGAGACATTAAAGGAAGAAGGATAGGAAAAGAATAAATTAAATTATCATAATTCAAGATGATATGATACTCTACATAAAAAACCACAAGAAATCCATAAAAAAGTTATTTAAACTTCTAGATTAAATAACCAAATTCAGTGTGTAACAGGATAAAAAGTCAGCACTCAAAAATCAATAGCATTCCTGTACACAACAAATTCAGTGAGAGACAAGTTAGAGAAACCACACCCTTCACAATAGCATCCCCCAAGATGGAATACTTAGGAAACAATCTAACAAAGGAAGTAAAAGATCTATACATTGAAAATTTCAAAGGCCAGTGTGGTGGTACACGCCTGTAATCCCAGCACTCAGGAGGCTGAAGTAGGGGATTGTTGCAAATTTGACACCAGCCTGGTCAACAAGTGAGCTCAAGGCCAGCCTGAACTGCATAGTGAGAAATTACAGGGCAGGAGGCATCACAATCCTTGACCTGAAATTATATTATAGTGCTATTGTGATAAAATCAACATGGTACTGGAAAAACAATAGACCTAAGGATTAGTGGAACATATTAGAAGATGCAGTCACAACTCCAAACACACTCAGCCACCTTGTCTTTGAAAAAGGGGCCAAACGTGTCCCTGGAAGAAAGATAGCCTCTTTAGTAAATGCACTGGAAAAACTGGCTCACTAAAACTAGACCCAGGTCTATCACCATGCACTAAACAAAAGTCATAAGGTTCAAGGATCTAAATATTACAACATTAACATTAAATATACTGGAAGAGAAAATAGGTATAAATCCTGAAAACACAGGTATAGGCAGAGAATTCATGAACAAAACCCAAACTGCTCAGGAAATAATTCAAAGAATCAAAAACTGGGACTGCAACTTAATAAGAAGATCGTGAGCACAAAAAAAAAAAAAAAAAAAAAAAATTGGCAACTGAGTGAAAAGGCAACCCACAGAATGGGGAAAAATATTATCCATTCATCCCTCATACCAAGGACTTATATGTGAGATATATAAAGAAATGAAAAAAATTAGAGTCTCCCAAATTCAAAGACCCAATCCAAAGATGGGCCTCTGTGATGAATGCATACTTATTATATGAAGAAATACAAATGGCTAATAAATACATAAAAAAATATGCAAACATCATTGGCCATTTGATAGATGAAAATTATTTATTATTAATCAAACATTATTTTAAATACTGAGACCCAAAAATATTGATATCCTTAGCAAAGAGATTCAAAGCCCCAATAAAAGATGGGAAGACAAAGAAGCATCCTAAGTGTTCAGTGGATGAACAAATAAAATACATAGAGTTTATGGACACAGTGAAATACCAATAACCCATAAAAAATAAAATCCTGCCAGTTGTGATGACATGGATGAACCTGCAGGACATTACATTAAGTGAAATACAGCAGAGAATGAAAGACACATAATTTATGATCAAACTTATATGTGAAATCATAAAAAAATCAACCTAAACAAAGTAAAGGTAGAGTGATGGAAACATTGTAAATCTGTAACAATAGCCTTGTTGCTGCAGGGCTACTCTCTTTCACAGAACATTTGGTTAGTGTTTCATCTACAAATTATGAAACTATTTTAGTATGAATCATCAGTATAGCAGGAATGTAAGAAGCTTCTTCAATTTTCCATGAATCTCTATAAAACCACAATTCAAAAGGAATTTAGTAGTGAGTACCTGCATGGCCATTTGAGAGATTTAAGGTAAATTTTTGTGACTTGAAAACACTATGTCTTTCCTACTTTTCATTCATAATATAAATGCAAACTGATGCATTTTAGAGCATATTATTTTCCAGATTTCAGGAAATTTTCATATATTATTTTACCTAGCAGAAGTTTTAGCCCTAAGGGTAAGCACTAGCCCTAATATCCATGTGGTCCTTAACTTTATAGCTGTTAATGATACAGTAGAAAAAGTGATGATGGTAAATGTGAGGGCAACATAATGTTTTATAACTCTTGGGAAAAAAAGACCTGATATAAATTAACAGTTTATCAAACTACATGTGTCCTTTAAGCTCACATAGATAAAAGCAACTTATATTATTTCAAATGCCAATCTGCCTCAGAAACACGTGCTTTCTGGAAGCAAGGTTGCTTAATGAAATCCTGAGCAACTCCATCTGTATTAAGTGCATTCAGAAATGCTGTAAAACAGCCATAGATTATGGACTTCATCCCACACATGACTATTAGTGCAGTGAGACATGACAGAGCATGAGATGTACGATGTCCATTCACATGGAGGGCTAAATATTCCGTGCATTCAGTGTAATGCACTCCTGTCATGGATGCCACACACTGACGGTGACTGGGATTGTAAAATGCCTTAATCAAATACTATGTGCAAGGAGCAAGTATAAATTGTCACACTGATAATGTTTTAAAAGTGTCCAGCTAAATAAATTATGCTGCACTGTAGTCAGCAGCCCATTTTTTTCTACAAACTGTATAACATTTTGAATTGATTTATTTCAATTACGATTCTGAAGCCTTACATTAATCATAGCACACTGGAAAAGAAAGTCAGCAGAGTGTCTCTATAGCTGCATTTTCAGAAAAACAAGAATATGTAAAATATGAATTTAATCATATTCAGCTTTGTGTATTATTGACAAGGCAGTGGTCATTGTACTGACAAGGCAGTAGTCATTGTTAATCTTATTTCTGTCTGTCTCTGATATTTATAATTTCTCTTTCTTCAATAGCTACTTCCCCATGACAAATATGTAAGTGCTTCAGCATGGCTACATTTCACATCCTTAGATTCTGCATGCATCTTTTTCCTTCATTTCACAGAATATATTCTCAAATGTAAGATCTCATTCATTGTTATCATATCCTTTATTTTCAATTGACAAGAACCAGTCATTTACCAACTGCAACTGTTCCCATGTCAAACCTCATTTAGCAAACCGATGTTTTTAAAAACCTAGAATCAACAATAGTTTCTCAATCAGAAGGAAGTCTGGGCCAATTTATGTTTGATAATTACAATTATCCCTTTCCCCCCAAAAAATGTGTCCTTTTTGGTTTACACTACCATACTTCCCCCTAGGTTCCCTTAAAAAGAGTTAAGTCTTTGTTTATTTCATTTCATCCTTATTTTCATCATTGTCATATTCTTTATCCCTGTTTTCTGTGATTCTATTTTTCTTCCCCGGCCTGGGTATTGTAGTGAATATATGTAATACCAGCTACTTGAGAAACTGAGGTAAGTGCATTGTGAAATTAAAAATGAAAGGACTGGAATGTAGTATAGTAGTAGAGTATTTGCATACCATGTTGGAGATCTTGAGTTTAATGTTAATACTAAAATTTGAGGCAAATAACAATAAAATGTATTAATTAGTCTTTTTGCTAACATCATCTCTAATCAATTCACAACTTTTTAAATCATTTAAGTATATATTAATATGAGCAATTTTTGTCATATTTTGAATTCCTAGTGCCTCCCACTCACACACGGCCAGCAGAATGTGTGTCTCCTTTGAACAGTGGCCTCAAGTATTCATTGACAATGAATATTTCCTCCTAAACCATCTTCAAAGTCAACATGGACCAAATAATCGTTACTTTTTCTTTTGTCTTTTTTATTGTTTGATAATCTCCATTTTGGAAAAAATATGCAGTGGTTTCATTATTATTTCATTTCATTATTAGCTCACTTATTTAATCCTAATATTTAAGCATTTTCCTAATTTCTCTTTTCCTCTGTTTGCATTGTACAGGTACATACCAGATAATCTTGATTGTTGATTTGCCTAGTTTAAGATTTTTGAAGATTTGAATGGATTGTGAGGGTACTAACCTCATCAAATGGCTAATCAATGCTGAATGCTTTATTAGGAAGTAGGACCAATTTGGAGGAGGTGGGTATGGATACATAACATTCAGTGTATCTGGTCCTTGGCAACTTCTCAGGCCAATCTCCTTTTGATTCCAGGATGCCATAAAGTGGTCAACTCTGCTTCACCACCTCTTGCCACGAGGCTTTTACCATGCAGCCAGCCAACCAGGGACTGAACTCTCTGAAACTGTGAATCAAAATAAACCTCTTTTCCTTTACATTGTAAATGTCAGGTATTTTTACATCAAGAACAAAAATCTGACTAACACATAGTGCCTCTATGATTATCTTCACTAAACACTTTAGTGATTTAATGCTTACAGTCACCAAACTGATATTTAGTAGCTCTGAGATGCTAATTTGGCCTTTTACAATACCAAAAATGTTCCTATAGGAGGTAGTAGTCTTTGTTTCAGTATTTTAAAAATTTTGTTAAACTCAGTATGGTAAATTAATTTATGTTAAGCATTTCGTACTGCATTCCTCTTGTAGCATTACTGTTTGTTGCAAATTTAAAAATTTTTCTTAACTGAATTTAAGCACATATGTACTTTCAAGATTCACCTATTGTTTCTTGATATCTTGTATTCCACCAGATTTGAGAATATTATGTAACAAATTACTAAATCCTGTACTTTAAAATACATATGATTATTATTGTACAGATGTGCTGTTCAGAAATTCAAGTGGACTCATCCAGATTGCTATGATTTATGACCAAAACCAAAGTCATTGTGTATATGTATATGTGTATTTTATTACTATATATAAACTACATATATGTAAAATATATATATATATAAAACTGTGATATATGTATATATGTATATATGTATATATATATATATATATATATTTCTGTGAAAAATCTATTAAGAAAAATATCACCAAAAACATAAACACATAAGATGAAAACAAAATTCTGCCATGAAACATTAATCTTCCAGTTAAAGGCTTTTCTAAATTCAAATTGGTTGTTGGCAGAATTAATTTCTTTTTGGTTGTAGAAGTGAGGACTTACTCTTATGATTGCTTTTCCATCGTATCTCAAATGGTCTCCTCCATCTTCACGGTAACATTGGTTCATTGAATCCTTCTCATAATTTGATTTCCTCTGACTTCTTACTCTACTCGATTGAGAAAATTCTGCTAGCAAAGGGCCTCAAACTAAAGTTTATTTACTGACGATAACTGCCAATGAAATTAAAAGGAACCTCTCTTCAGATGGAGTGTTAAAAATTGTGTGCAATGAATCTGCAGGTTAAACACATAGGAAGAAAAGTCATAAGTGTAAAAATGAAATGGACAATGTGTCCTCTACAGATTGAGGGTAAATTAGTCTCTCTGAGAATTCAAGTACTAGGTAGTAAGTGGAGATAAGAATTGTCAAGATTGACCAAGTTGAAGAGATACATATCCCACTTCCCTAGTACAGAATAATATTAAGTAGAAAAAAAGATGTTGATAGTATAAAATGAAAAATTAAGGTTTAAGAAATAAACACTCATCTGGCTAAAAATTTTAAATATGGAGTTAAACAAATAAAAGTATGGAAGAATACAAGATTTTCAGTTTATAATCTATAGATTTTAGAAAGTATTTTGCTTAAATTGAAAAAAAATGCTGGTGTTAGTTTTAGTTGTCTATTGTGTTTCAGTAGTTACATGTGTCCTGATGTAAAACAGAGCTAATTGAGAGCATCAAAACCATCTTACGGTGATTCCTATCCTCCACAAAATACTATAGAGGAAGTATTTGGGACTATTGCAATATGATATCCGCCCCCATCACTGTGTTCATCTGCTCAAGATGGAAAGGACACAAGATGTAGGATTTATTTTTGGGAAATTTTTAAGATCATATGTTGAACCAGTGTTCCTTATTATAAACTGATTTTATTGGCTAGATTTCAGTCACCATCAAAGCTAACTGAAATGAAGGCTGGAACATTTAGTTATGTTTCCCAGTAGGAAAATAAACATGTTTGGTGTCAGTTCACCTTCTCTGGTATCAGTTAACTACCAGTTTTATGTAAAAACTTTGGAGTCTAAAATTTCTAGTAAGCAGTTTTATTAGTCCTCATGTACATATGTGTTCAACATATTGCCAAAACCATGTCCAAATTATTTTCTTATTCAGTGAATTGGTTAGTACTCATTTTCCTCTTTAAAAGAAGTTTTTATTTGTTTAAATGGAAAATACAAGACCTTAATTAATTTTTCTTTCATTCTGATTCCAAGGCAAAATGGGTATTTGTGCTAACTTACCACATTATGTTAAAATATTCTATTTATGTATTCATGCATCCCAATGCATTTTAAGCCTTTCTGAGAAGGATGATTTCCCTGATTTTTGTTGTCTTAGTAATACAAGTGCATCATAAACCATTTCACTCATGAAAAATGAATGACCTCAAATTAAGTAAGTGTTGAAATCTTGCTTTTAAATTTTATTGAACAGGCACAAGGCTACTTACACTATTAACTTTTTTGATGAATAATGAAATATAGTGATAATATTAGAATCAAATAGAAGACAAAAAGGAGTGAGAATATACTTGTAGGAAAATTATTTTTCCCAACCAGTATCTAAATCCAATACCAAGATTGATATAATATCTCATTTAAGTTTTATATTTACTACTTGGTAAGGGGCAGTAGTTGTTCTCCAGAATCACAAATTACTTAACCAAAACTTTAAAATTTCATTAACAAATGTGAAGAATCAATATGCCCAACATTTTTGACTTTCCTAACCACTATTGGAGCCAAGAGTAACCCAACCCACTGCTTAGTTTCTTTTCTTTTCTATTCTTTTCTTTTTAAAAGCATAAAATTTTTATTGGGAGAAATAAAGCTTCTGTCCAAGTCAAAAGGGGTTCCCAGGGGTTGCCTCAACCCACTGTTTCTAAGTCATGTTTTACTGAATGTCTAGAGTCGAAGGGTTCTGAAGCTCCTCTTCCAGGAAATGTGGATTTCCCAACTGCCAAACTAGCAGCCTGCAGGCTCAGACTCTCACAAGAAAGTGCTAGGCTGTGGATTTCTGTAGAATTGGATAGTGGTCAGTAGCTCTTGCCCACTGGTGGAAGGACTAAGTGGAGTCTGTAGAGCCTTGATGTAGGGTTCACACCTAGAGCTTTGAGACTTTGAGGAGAAAACTCTTTTGCTTTAGTTTCTTCATCTGTAAGATGAAGTGTTGGACAAAGCAGTTTGTAAAATACTTCTCTGTTCTAAAATTTTATATGTATAGTACTATAAGTGTTTGCTCTAGGGAGAGGACTTGAGTTTGATTATTGACTGTGATCTTACAAAAGTAATCTGTTCTTCTAAATCTTAATGTCCTCATTAACAAAATGGGGATAATAATAGCACACACCTTATATGTTATCACACTACATCGTATATAAAATAGTTGAATACAAAGTAGTTATTAAAATTTCCATTGCTGGATATCAATGTTAAAATTTCTTAGAACTCATAAAATATTTTTCAACACCTTATTAAATCTGAAAATCATTATTTAAATGCTGAAAATCTGTAGTATTTTTATGAAAGTTAAAAAAATCATACGTATAAAGGAATTTTTTACATTATAAATTATATATTTTTAGGAGTTGTGGAGTATAAATCCCCTCAAGATATACAACTTACTAATTTTAAGTTTAGTCTCATCAATTTTTGGTCACTTAAAATATGCTACATATAATGTAAATAGTTTGCAATAATGCAATTATTTTTATTAATTGAATCAGAGACAAGGATTGTTTTGGGAGATACAAATGAATTATAGTCATTCACTCATAGAGTTGAAGATAATAAAACACGTAGTCTTGGAAATAGCAAGAAAGTCTGAAAAGTAGTGAAACATTGTAGTAGGCCTTGAAGTCTAAGTAGTACTGCCATAAGTATACATTTTATAAATACTACCATGAGTTGAAGCAAGGAAAAAGGGTAAGGATGGGAAGAGAATTCCATGATCACAAGAAAGAAAGTAAAATTAAAGACACACTGATGAAATCCTCGGAAAGTAATTTTTAGGCTGTAATTTTAAGTGTCAAACTTCAGTGACATGAACCAAATGTTAAATAGAATAAATGGTGAATGAAATCTAGTTCCTAACTCATGATCATGAAAAATAAATGGTTTTAGAGAAAAGTTTCTGTGTGGGAGGTAAAAATGAGATTGGTAAACCAGTGCTGAGAAAATGAGAAACTAAGCTTACATCAGTGTTGTTTCTTACCTGGAATGAAGTGTGTCCTCCAGCAAAGCGTCATCTTCAAAACATTGAACTTACAAATTTTAGTTGTGTTAATATCACATCACAATATTCAATAAACAGAAAGTTAGAAAGAAATGCCCAGTTTGATTTGAACTGTAATTTTAAATTCTGTGTTTGAGACTCAGATGTATCTAATTTTGTTGAAGCTACCAGGTACTCTGAAGTAAGATTTCACAGGAAGTACAGATTTTCCTTTCTTTCTTGAACTCAGTGAAATTCTTCAACAGTGTAAATCCCTTTGAAGTCAAGTTGATATGCCAATGTTGAATCAAATTTTGTGAACTTCAAAGCTTGCTCTGTTGTAGAGGATATCCTGGTGAGGCTAGATATTGTAAAAAGAAATGAGAATACCACCTGAACATTTTAACTAAGCTGGTTTCTAAAATAGTATTAGTTTCTTATTTTGTGAATATTCATCTTGTTGATACACATAATATTTAGCATTATCATTACTATCCCATTTCAGAATTTTTGGTTTGCAGTTACATTTTTTTCTTTTAGAAGTCTAATGAAGTTACTTTACATGGGAATTTTATTTTATTTTCTTACTGGTATGAGTTTTGGAAAGACTGTGACATTTTTAATCATAGAAGTTTTGTTACAGGCAGCTGAGTTAGTTAGAAATATTATAGGCAGTGAGACAGGGCTAGGTCCTCAAAGGCGCCAGTGCAGATGCCCAGATACCTTGCAATGTTGGGTGAGACAGATACCTCCTGCTGTGGGCCAGCCCTCAAGACAAAAGATCAAACGAAAGCACCCACATCCTAAGGACTGATATTCTAAATAGTTCCCTATCACCCTGAGGAAGTCAGGAGTCATCATCCCAGCTACAGGAAGAGTCACTGCTCTCTAAGAATGCCTGCTTTCTACTGACTCACTTCCTTATTTGTCCCTGATTTAATCAATTTTACCTGAACAGTTAATCTTATTGGTTAACCATAGTTCTGTCCCACTTTATGCCCATCTGTTTTGCAAGTTCCTAGTTTTCCTCATCTTAAACCCATCTCATTCCATGATTTTACTGTATAATTAAAGTCCCTAAAAAAGACAGTCTTTGGCAACCTGCTCAGGACCCCTTCTGTCTCTTGCTCAGACAGAAGCTTTCTTTCTCTCAGTAAATATACTCCACTCTTAAACTCTGTTGTTTCTAAAATTCACTCTTCCATTTTAGAAAACATGAACTCATACCAGACATATAGTAGGTCAGCAGTTTCATTCCCCTATATCAGTTTCATACATGCTTCAGTTATATGTCATTCGATAAGTGACATTCATAACAATTATATCACAAAGTTTTTGTAAGAGAAAAAAGAAACCATTACTATGTGTGTATTTTATCATTAATTTTTAGATAAGTTAGGGCATTTTATTTTTAATTTTCTTCTTCCTTTTTCTTTATGAAACACTGAAAATTATCAAGACAGTGAATGTTCAAATTGAATTATTTTGATTGATTATTCCAAAATGATGAATATACAGACTTTTTTTTCTTTGTTGTGTTACAATGAGACATTATTGTATGAGAATACCATCAGAGAATGCGCTTCACACAATGAAAGCTATTATAAACAGGATATTATATCTTACTATCACATGGGACATATAGATTGAGGTAATTATCTCATCAGTTCCTTATGAAGCTATTATAATTGAGAACCAACTATATACTAGGCATAATATTGACAAAAATAAATGAAAAAAATACTTCTTTTGGAGCTTGCTTTTAGAGGATAGAGATAGGCTATAAACTCAAGGAACAAATAAATAAATTACATAATAGTAATGAAGTAAACGAGAATAGTATCAAAGTGCTATAGAAAAGTGAAAGAACAGGGTTCAATAGATCAACAGTGAAGGCTGTCCCCTGCTGTGAGGAAATTCTAGGTGAAAGTGGTAGGCATAGTGAGGTAGTGAGCCTGTGACGAGTCAGAAGATAAGAGAGTAAGTGCTGCAGATTAATAAAAATATACTTGAAGTAGAGTACCGTGCTTCAGGAGTACAAAAAGCAGTTTGCTGCAAGCAAAACACAGAGAATAATAGTAGACGAAGAGACACCTTACTTTATAAGGTCAATAAAACTATTTTTAAAATATAAATATAATTACATTATGAGTGAATTGGCAAGAGGAAAGGTGGGATTTGTGGAGCAAACTGAACGTTTTTGGTTCCTGTTTTGAAACAATTGTGATCTAACTGCCATCCTGATAACAAAGGGAAAAAGAGAGTAACATGGAGAGTAATGAAGAGGTTGCTGCTGTGACAAGAGGGAGCGATGCCACTGGTCCCCAGGAGAACACTTTTAAAGTGGGTCAGCCAGGGCTGGGAATTTAGCTCAGTGGCTTAAGCGCCTGCCAGGCAAGCACAAGGTCATGAGTTTGTTCCCCAGTACAAATAAATAAATGAATAAAATTAAAAAAAAAAATAAAGTGGGTCAGCCCGAATTCCTTTCTGAATGCACGGCCAGCAGTATTTTCTGGTGAGTGAGGTGAAGGCGAACGCAGAAGCCAGTATTCACAGATGACCCATAGGTGTTTCTTTTTCAGTAAGAGACAAGAAAAGTGGAGTCATCATCCTCACAGAAGGGAAGAAGCGTAAGAGGAGCATTGTCCATGCTTGTTCCCCCGTTGTGAGTGGGTAGACTCAAAGGTCAGTTTTGATGAAACAACCTATTCAAGTCATATGGGCTCCTCCTTATTGAATAAAGGCACAACCTATGCTTGTTTCAAAGGCAGATGTATGTGCACTAGTTTAGGGAAGCCATCAGCACGGTTGTAATGTAGTCTGGTCCATCTTTCAGCATTTTGTGTCTGGGACCATACACTGTTAGAAAAGCTACAATAAAAACATGAGGGGGCTAACTACAAGTTATACTGCTATTTTGCTCATATTGAATGAAAGCCTGCCAGCTGAATTAATATCAAATAGTATCATCATTTTTACTAGTCTTCCTCGTTGTTTTATTGAAATAGATAATTCTAATGTAAGTCTTGAAATGCATTTTTAAAAAGTGAATTACTTCTTATGAAATATTGTTCTAGGCAAGTTACTTAAACAAAATGAAGAATCATTTATGTAAAATGAATGGAGCAAAACATGAAAAAACAATTACCATGAAACTCAATCAAAATGAAAACTGACAGATTACAGACTATTAAATGAGATTCAGACATACTGACTGAAAATGCAACGTAGTGACTAAAACTGTTCTGAGTGCTAAATTATTTTAGTTAAAACTCAAATGCTCAATATAGATTCTTTCTCTTCTTGTCAACAGAGGGAATGATAATGTTCACCTTATAAGGCTTGGCATATGCTGTACTTCGGATCTTCAGTGTCTCCTCATGAAAGTCTATGTGTTAAAGTTTTGTCAGCCTGTGTATCTATTAGGAAATAGTAGAAACTTTCAGTGGTAGGATCTAGGAAGAAAGTTGGATTATTGAGAGTCCTGCTGTTAAAGGGAATCTGAGTTCTTCACTGTGTCTTTCTTTCCCAAACAATGATATGAGTAGCTTTATTCTACCACAAAATGTTCTGATTTGCTACAATTCCCACAAGCAACAAAACCAACAAAACATGACCAATATCTCCAAATTGTGAGACAAAAATAAATCTTTCTCGTTTTTAGTTAAGTATCTCAGATAGCTTTCTCAGTGATAGGAAAGTGACTAACAGTATACAATAATGAAATCTGTATTCAGGCTACCAAGGGATAAGCAGAGCATGAGGAATTACATCTGTGACAGTTGACTGATTGTGTCAACTTTAGAAATTAGAAGCTTAACTAAGCTGGATCAGCAATTCTACTACCTAAGGTGCAGAGGACTCACCCTAGGGTGGCTCATCATGTGGATGGTGTAAAGGGAAAATGAGAAATGGCAGACTCACTTTTATTCTTTGGAAGAGCTTCAGTCTTGGCCTTCAGCTTGGATATCATCTGTCTTCCAGCACAGACTTTTTGACTTCCAACTCTGATCCTTCAGCCTTCCATTGCAGACTTATTGGCCTCCTAACGTGGACTCAGATAGACACTGCAGTAAACTCGACATTGAATTGAAACCTTTGGTCACCAGCATGCAGCCACCTTGTGCATGCTTCCTCATGCAACTCTGTTACTGACCGTTGTAAACCAATCTTGCAATTTCTTATACATTAGTATATCTTCTGTTATATGTGTTTCTCTAGTAAAACACTGACTGATACAATACCCAATTTGTATGATACTAGAGAAATTTGCTGATAGTCTACATAAAAACTAACCATATGGCCACACTTGACAACAAACAAAAATGCATAGTTCTTAATGAGCTAGCTATTTCTCAGCTATTCATTAGGTGCTACAGAAGTGGAAATGGAAATTTGGAGGATAGTCATGTTGACCAAGGCATGGAGCCATCCTCTAGGTCAGATATCAGTACATTACCCAACACGGGCAAAGTAAATACCATTATGCTTTTAATTAGAGTGAAGAATCATTTGCAATAATGATGCATTCTAAGAAATATGTCATTAGGCAATTTTATTATTATATGAACATTATAAGTTATATTCATACAAACCTAGATGTTTTACAGTATGATACACACGACTATATGATATAGTCTATTGTTCCTGGGTACACGCCTCTACTAAATGCTGTTGTATTGTGTATGCACAATTTTAATACAGTGGTAAATACATATGTATGTAAATATGGAGAAGGTATAATTAAAGTGTAGAACAAAAGATTAAATAAACAAATAAACAAAAAAGCTAGATTTGTACAGGACACTTCCCCAGAATGACTTCTGTAGGATGGAGGCTTCCTTGGGTGAGATGGTAAATAATAAGTAAACGCAAAGCTCAGCATATTGCGATACTCCATGCATACTGTATAAGCATGGCATCATTAGGTTATGCTAAGGTTATCAGAAAAATAATTCCTTGACTATTAAATGCACCTTAGCTTGCTGTAAATATTTTACTATATAAACCTTTTGAAACTTTCAATTCTTTTAGAATAACACTGCCTAAACACAAGTACATTGTACAACCATACCATTATTTTTCATTTTTAATTCCCTATTCTATACATTCTTTTTTATTCTAAATTTCTACTTTTTGAACATTTTTAGTTTGTTTAAAACTAAGAGATGAATAGACATGTTAGCCTAAGCCTGCATGAGACCATTATCACCAACATCACTATCAGCTACCTCTGCTTCACGTCCCACTGTAATGTCCATGGGGACAGAAACACACAGCTGTCACGTCCCACGAGCACACTGGCTTCTTCTGCAGTACGTGATTAACTGGGCCTTATAACTGTGCTGCTCACAAATGTTTTTGGTGGATTTTTTTTTCTTTTTAAAAATATCCTAGGTTTGTTCATAAGTAGATATGAACATTCTTTATCAATGAAATTTTCATTTTACAGGTTCCTATTTTCAAATATTTAAGGCCCTCCTCATGTCTTCAAACACATTTTCTGAATGGATCATTTCAAATAGCGTTATGTTACTGTTTTTTTCTCAGTTTCCTTTTCTTGTGAGTCTTCCTCAGCTATGTGTACTCATTCCAGTGCAAACAAATTACACTGGTCAATTTCTGAGAAACTAATTCTAAGAGCTCCTGTGTAAAATCCTTATCCACACCAAGGGTAATGTTGACCAACTAATTCACAGCCTTCTTTCTTTTCAACCTTGTCATTCTTGGCAAGTCATTTTAATGATTTCTGAGTGTCTTCTTTCAGAAGCTACTCATCTATGCTTTGCTTACATGATCTTAGATGCAGTGATACATTTTGTACCACTTCCAGATTGCATTAGTCTCTTTCTAGTATCTTTTCAAATCATAGCATGAGTTTCACGTAGCAGACCCTAAATTCCACTGTAACTTTGCGATTCATTAGTTAGATCAGAGAGGAGGTGTTTGGAAGAAGAAATACAAAATTTGGGGGATGAAGAGCAGCAATAAAAGAAGGGCATGGAAAAGCATCATGAACAATAAGTATAGTCTTGAACAGTGAATTTTCAGCTTGATTTTTCATCATAGAAGTTGTACCCTATCAGTGTGAACTGGCTAATGTAGGCATTTGGGAGCCTGTATTCTTGATGACCACATCTGGTATGGAAACTTTTTTTGCGTGATATTTGGGTAGAGGAAGGGGCATTGGTATTTTCCAATGCATCTGTCCCCAAAAGACTGTAGAACACAGAACTGGGGATAGAAGGGGATAAATTTTGCCATCATCTTGTCCCTCCTGGGGATGAAAGGCTGACACCTGTGAACTTGGAGAAAGAAGTAGCATCCATCTTACTGATTACAGCCCTTGGAGTATCATTCCTGGATTCTGGAGTGGAAGATGGCCTTTGATAACTATGGTTGCAGATTCTGTTTCAAAGGCATCAGATACCAACTGAATGCATGGAGATTTAACATGTATATCTAAAGATTTGTTTCTTGAGTTGCAGTTTCTTGGTCAATTTAAAGAAAGTCCAAATAACTGTGCTTTGGACATTTTGACAGTTAAATGATTGTTTTAATAGGAAATGAGTCTACCAACTTCTAACACATCATTTTTTTCTAGATTTCTTCTTTGTGAATCTGAATATTAAACAGAGTGACAAAGGACTATTTACACATTTAGAAAGGATCTCCTGCTGCTGACATGATCAGACTCTTCGAAATGCCTCACTTCCAGAGCCACTTCCGCCCATTCAATATCAAATACAATTCTCTAGTCTTCAGTTAGTTTTGTTCACTCATTTATTTATTCAGTATATAATTAAGTGTGAATTATGCTTCAGACAGAGTCATAGAAACAAGGGATAAAGCATGCAAACATTCTTACCTAAAACTAGCACATGAACTTTCTTGCCAGATACCTTATCTTCTACTGGGGAAGAAATGTGATGAAAGGAAGCTGGTCGTGGTTGCACCTCAATGTAACCTCAGCACGAAGAAGGCTGAGGTGGGAGGATCTTCAGAAGTTTGAGGCCAACCTGGGCTATATACTGAGTTCAGTACATATCAGGACCCTGTCTCGAAATATCAAAAAAGGAAATACAACACAGGTAGCATGTCAGTAATCGATGCTATTAAAAGAAATAAAATTATATGAATCTTGGTGTTCTTCAGAAGCACATTTTGTTAAAATTGGCATGAATTGTTATAGTTTGAAACATAAAAACTTCCTAAGTAGACATTCCTGGTAGACATTCATAAAATTGTAATTATTATTATCAGCAATCTATCATCTTAATAATGGATTGAAATAAGAGTAAATCAAAATATGCATAAATTTCTATATTCTCTTTTAATTTATTCTAAACATAATATGGAAGCATGTATTATTTCCTTTTACTTGCAAATATTTATTTGTAGGTATTAGTTGTAAATCTTTACAAGATTAAGATAAACTCTATCAAAATACATAATATTTGCTTAGTTCTGTGTAATTTTTTTGTCTCAAATATCACCTTCTCTCTGGATGTGGTGACTCATCCTGAAAAATCGAATACTTTGGGAGGCTGAGGCAGGAAGACGGCAAATTGCAGCCTATCTTAGATAATTTAGCAACTAACCAAGACCCTGTCTTAAAATTAGTATATAAGTAAAAAATATGTGGTTGTAGTTCACCACAAAGGCCCTGGGATTAATTCCTAGTACTGACCAAAACAAAACAAAACATCTTCTTTGTAATGCTTACCTGAAATTTCTATTTAATTTTTATCTCTCCACTTGTTACTTCTATGTTTTCTATGTTCTTATTGTTCATTTTATTTAATTACTAATCCATGATATATTAAATTCTTAATTTTTTAAATCTGTCTCACTCTGCGAATTTGAAAACTCCATGAGATTAGAAACTTTGGTCAATTTGATCATCTTTTATATAGAATTTGACACATAGAAAACAATAAATTTAGCATGAAGTACTTAGTTATAAGACAGGCTTTTAATTAAATCACTAAATGCAAGATAAGAAAACTGATTTACTACTAGACCTATATACTCAGAAATAGTGAATTTTTTAAGGAAAAAAAAAGTTTCTAATTTCCTTCTACTTATTAGTAAATTTCAGTTGAGTTCCAAGATTAGCATCGTCACAAATGATACTGATGGACAGTAATAATAACCATTGTCCCCTAACTTTCTGTTGCACTGCAACACTATAGAAATGTTTTTTTAACATCTCAGAAACACTGGTAGAGTATAGTACCAGAAATAATAAATGAAAGCTGTAATTCCAGTGTTTAAAGAGGTTAAAGAAATCTAATAATATGACACTAGTCAGGCTGAATTCCTCAGATGATGGTAACACTTATCCTCAATTATTCAGTATTATTGAAAAATAAAATACCTTTACAACTGGAAAAAAAAACTTACCAAGCCCTAAATATCTACATACTCATTTTGTTACAAAGTATTATAATTTCATACTATATGCTTACAGTATTATATAGAATTACTTTATATAACACAATATGACAGATTACAAATTTAGAAAAAATATGAATTTATATAAACTAGTAGACAAACACATCCAATATAATTTACAATGTTAATTGGAAAAATTATGATACAAATTATAAAATAGAAATTTCTTTGGGTTACTTGGGAGACAGAAAAAACTCATGATTCAGATTTGATGGTCCACAGTTCAAAAACGTTATGAAACCACACAAAACAGGAAGAAAAAATACTGATGAATTTTTCTTATTCTGGTTACACTAAAGTCAGGGTTCTAAAAATAGCAGATTGACAAATTAAGATCATGATAGGCTGTATAGGTGGTAAAAAGGACATTTCTCTACTAAATTAATGATTTTGCCAGGAGAAAAAAATAGGCATACAAAAGAAAGTGGGAACCTCATAGGAGCTACTCTAAAGTTTCATGATACTTTCAGGGGAAATTTGTGTGAATATCTAAATAGAGAGAGGTCATTTTGGAAATAACCTCATACACATAGGTTAACATCAACCCTGTGTGAGTGAGTTGCCTCCCAAAGATCTGTTTATTCTGCATGAGTACAGAAAAATTCACTCTGCACAGCTTCTTGTTCTATTTTCTTTCTGACAGTTAGGGAAACTTAGAAATTCAGAAAAGGGAGGCAGAAATTCACTTGTGTGTGGTCTGTAAATGGTGTGTTAGGCTGTCCATGGGATTGTTCTGTCTTTCCTGTCAGACCCCAGGACTCCAAGTACCCCAGATGTAGTATGGCAAGGAACACAGTAAAAAGTCTACATTTTGACTTTTGATTTAATTTTTAGTATTAAGAACTACACAACAGATATAATAGATGCTATCACAGCAATTTCCTCTTTGCCAAAAACTGAGGTAAAATAAAATATGAAGATAATGGGAACAGGGTTAAAGAATCTTAATATTCAAAAGATCCAAATTTTTTATACATGATGATGTTTTTTCTTGCCAAACTGAAAATATGATAATTCAGAGATAACATAAATGAATATTTGAGTTGCCTAGCTTTTAAGTACTTATATGCTATTTTCATTAATTCTACTTTACTATACTTTGGTTTTCATCCTTACCAATATTATTCACAGTAGTGTAGTTTATTGCTCTCATACCTAAGGGACATAATTTATTTTATTTTTCTTACAAACTTAAACATTTAACATAAAATCACATTTAGAATATTGCCCAAAAGCTCTCTAAAATTTACATTTGAAGTAAAAGTGATGCAAACACAACATAAGATAATAAGTGAGACCTATTCTTATTACTTATGCATGTTCAAGTAGCATTTTATGATTCTTAGTATTATTCCCTACCCCTTTATAATTAATACAATTTCAGGTTCTTTTTGTAGAGAGTAAACCTTAAATAAGTAAGAAAATATTGTTGAATGTTATTAAAATAGTAAAATTAACAAAAAAAGAATACTGCAAAGATGATCTTTTACTGTACAAAATTTTCTGCATTTAAAAAATCTTGTTCCTTTTTGATGTAATGTACATCATCATTTCAAGCATATTTCTGTTTTATGAATTTGTATGTGTTGATGTTTTATTTGTTTTTATTTATGCATGTTAACAGTTGTTATTCATTCTTGGTGAATTGTTCCCTTTAGAAATATGTAGTAAGACATGAAGTGGCCTTGTTTTTACTGACTGATACTGGCTTGACACCTACTATGTCAGAAATTAGAATAGCTATTCTGCTTGCTTTTAGGTTCCAATTGCTTGTGAATTATTTTCCATCATTTTGATTTCAGTTAGTGTGTGTTTTTGTAGAAGTGTTTCTCTTGCTGGCAAAATATAGCTAGATTCTATAATAGTTGTGGTTTTTTTTAATCCATTCTGCTACTCTGGATGTTTTGATTTCAGCAGTAAGACCAGATATATTGCATATTACAGTATTATTGAAATATAAGTACTGATTATTAATAGTATATTTGCTTTACTGGGTTTAATTTCCTTCTCTTTTCATTTTATTTAACTACTTTTCCAGTGAATTTATTCTTCTTTGGTGTCCTGGGTGTTTTCATCCTAGTCTTTCTTTAAGAATTCTTTTAGTATTTTTCAATGTTCTAAAGTCATGAATTTCTTCAGTTTGTACCAGCCTTTAAAGATTTTTATTCGGCAAAAAGAAAAAAATCAACACAGAGAAACAAATAATGTTTATATACATCAATAATAACCTGAACTCTAAAGAGAAATTAGGAAAACAATTTGTTTCATTATAGTTTCAAAATCATTAAACACCTGAGAATAAATAATGAACTACCTGAAAGACCTCTATAAACAAACAGGAAGACAATTTGTTTCATTATAGCTTCAAAAACATTAAACACCTGAGGATAAATATCTTAATAACATATCTGAAAGACTGGTATAAACAAACAAACAAACAAACAAAATTATGAAACTATAAAGAAATAAATGTTTAAAATAATAGAATGTAGAAAGACATACTTTGATCCTGAAAAAAGAAAAATAATACTGTTAAATCATCATTTTACCAAAATTGATCTATCTCCTTAAGGCAATATTTTTAAAAATAGTTACAATATCCTTCACAAAATTAGAAACAAAGTCCTAAAATTCATGTGTAAGCAATACAGACCCAGAGCAGTCAATCGTGATCAAAAGATCAAAGTGGGAGGCAGATAATAAAGAATTTGAAGTTACCATTAAGTTATAATAACAAAAGCAGCACAATACTGGCACAAAACAGACATGTAGATCAATGGAATAGAACCAAAACCCTAGAAATAACCCCACATGCCTTTGATCATCTTGTTTTGGCAAAGTAGTCCAAGTATGTTGATGAAAAGATAGCCTCTTTCTCAAATGATGATGGAAAAACTGGTTATGCACATGCAGAAGACTAAAATTAGATCCATGTCTCTCACCCTGTACTAAAACCAAATCAAAGTAAATCACATACCTAGATACAAAGACAGAAATTTTTCAGTTTCTTGAAGACAATGTAGAGGAAACACTAGAAGCTCTAGGAACAGGCAAGGACTTCCTGAAGAGAAATCCAATGCACAGGAAATGATATCAAGAAGGGGGATTACATCAAATTTTAAACTTCTGCATAGCAAATGAAACAAGTGAAAACTTGCAATTACATTTTAGATAAAGTGTAATGTCTAGAAAATGCAAAGAGTGCAAAGAATTACTTTCCTCCATAGATTTTGGGAAATAAAAATATTCAAATGAAAAGGGGAACCAAGAAGGGAGAAAGGGAAGGAAAGGAGTAGGGATTAAAAAAAGAATGGAAAGAAAATATTAGAAACAAAGTTTTGTAAATGGAGAAGGGGAAAAGGACTGAAGAGAAAGGATGGGAAAAAAAGAAATAGTATACATACATACTATGCATAGGTACAGATTCTCTATGATGTGTGTAATCATTAGGTATGCCCAAAATGTACCAATAAAATTACAAATTATGTTCCTCCAGAAGAGAAATGATCAATGAATAAAGGAAATCAGTAGACTTCTCAAAAGAACAATAACAAATACCTAATAAGTACAAAAAATTTCAACTTTAAAGAAATAAAACCAATTCTGTGATTCCACCTTACTTCAGTAAAATAGCTATCATCAAGATCACAAGCATCAACAAATACAGCAGCCTTGTGAGGTGGCAAAGAAGTCTGCGTTGTTGGTGAGAAAACTAATTAATGTGATCACTATGAAAATCAGTGTGACGATTCCTAAAACAAAACAAAACAAAACAATAAACAAATAAACATAGCACAGACCCAGCTATGTCTTCCCTGTGTATATTCTTCTCCAAATTTAAGACACTAAACTGTAGTGATACATGCATATACATGTTTATAGTAGTACAATTGACAATAGCTAAACTCTGAAAAAAGTCTAAATGCCCACGAATAGATAATTAGCTAAAGGACACTTAGCTATATAGAATAATAATCATTTGCAGATAATAAGTGAAGTTTAAGATTATAACAGTGAAATAATTCAGGCACAGAATATTGAATATCTCATGTTTTCTTATATGAAAAAATTATTATCTAAATACATAAGTGAATAATTAAATAAATAAAATAATGGACAGAAAAGAAATAAGAAATCAGGATTTCTGGAATGGACAAAGGGCATCTAGGAAGATGAGATGAAAGGAGGAAGAAGATGAAGGGTGGGGATTATTAAGATGTCTGCATGTACCAACTCCCCAGCATAAACCCAACTGTTCTGTATCTTAAACTTCATTTCATCACCTCTTTCATAACTTTTATTTTATTAGAAAGTCTAAAATCAAAAACAGTGTATATATATATATATATATATATATATATATATATTTCCATTTTCCAGTTGCCCACATTCTCCTCATGCTTGTTCTGTCAGAGAGATATTTGGCCTATGTATTTTTTCTATGGTTGCCTTGAGATCAGTTGTGTCTCTGGTTCCCTGCATTGAAAGATTTTCCTAAAATTTCTTTTCTCTTTTTGGTCAAAAAATAATTCCCTTTCCAAGAGGACTGATCAACTATACCAGAAATATGATTAGAGCCTGCTTATTTGGTAGGATCATTTGTTTATCTTTTCTAAATGGATAAAAAATATTGTTATCAGTAGTTGTTAGAGACAGACAAGAAGGTAAGACAGCCAACAGTCACATTTGTAGCCGAATTCGTGAGATTTGATGAAAGCAGCACAAAAGTGAAAAACTGAAGAATTAAATTGTGTCTCCCATTGTTCAAACTATACGAATTGGAGATATGAAATTTAATTTGGCCCTCAAATTTCTGTAGTTTCTGTAAATTAAATGAGTTCATATAAATGTTAGTTAAGAGCACTTTCTACTTGAAAATGATAGTCACCATTTTAGCAAATTCATAGCTTCAAGTTGAGCTATTTATATTTTAGCTGTTAATTCAATAAGCTTACCAGAGGAAATTAATTCATTGTCCATATTTTAATGAGAAAATAACTCTCTTTGCATCTATTGCTATAATTTGTTCATATATTCAGGGAATGTATTTCAGGAACTTATTAGACTTTTCTGAATATCACACATTTAAATGAGATAGTTTGTCACTAACAGAGCAAAATTGCCTAAATACATTTTAACATTACTGTAATCTTTGGAGGTATATCTGTGAAGTGTGAGTGAATAGAGAAAGCAAAGACAATATTTTAATAGAAATGTAGTTCAAAATTTATCGAAGAACACTAGAATAGGCCTGGAAAATAATAGTCATAATGGTAACTTTCAAAAGTGCAATTTACTGTAGTTTCAAAAGATGAATTACATTTTCAGTGCAATTTACTACCAGTTATTGGCAACTATAAAAGATGAATATATTGAGGGAACTGAATTCTTTAGATAGAGTTTTGTAAATATTGTATTTATTTTTATAATAGAAAGAATTCTACCAGTTTATTAGCATCTTTCCAATCGTCCATCTATTCATTCACCCATCTGTGGAAACTGCACATTCAAATGAGAACATTCTTGTCATACTCAACAATACTCAACTGGCCTGAGAGATCACAAAGAGAAATACTCATACATTTGCTACTGGAATGATTCTTCAACACTAGTTTTAGCTACAACTGACAAGCTGCTATGAAATTAAGACTATACATAGTACCTGTCATGACTCACCAATTAAAATACTGTTCAGCTGTTACAAAGTTCTGAAAAGCAAATAAACTGTCTTTCAGAACTGTTTGCATACTGCCTCTCAATAATATCCCTAGCTTTCTTTGATTCCTTAGATATGCTGTGGTTTACCTTGATCTCCACATGTATGCTGGATTTCATTTCTAACTTTTGTTTTACTCACAAAAATAATCTCTGCATGGGTATTTGTTTTTCCTTTTAACTTCTATGCATTCAACTATCTAATAGATACTTATTAACATATGATATTGTTATGATGGCAATATTAAGAAGATAAAATGGTAATTTATCTTTGAAAGTTCTTAATCTTGTGAGATTGTTAAAAATAAAAATTAAATTCCATAAGAACATTATATATATATAATGCATTTTCATTTTGCAAATAGTCTTAATGAATAATTAGTTTGTAATAAAAAGTTAAGCTGTTTCAAAATTTTAAATTTCAGATTATTTCATGTTTGTTTTCTTCTAAAAATAAAAAGCCTGAAAATATCATACTGTATGTGAAAATAAAGAAAGTTCACTAGTGGAGGATATACAACTATCTAGATTGAACATTATGTCATTTTTATACTGTAAATATATCATTTCATTTAACTAAATACATATTGGTTACATGTACATGACTTTGCAGATTTACCTCTTCATAAATGAGTTCTACTCAACAAAATATTTAGTACAATCAATACTTTTCTTATTTTAGTAGAGTTTAAGTCTGTAGAAGCAAAATCTTTTCAATTCCATGGGAAGTCAGTTTCCTGCTGTGATTCTACCCTAGGATCTAGTTGAACCATCACTGCTTTGAAAATTAAATGAAACCATTTATTCTCATTATAAATTACAATTCTTTGGCAGATAAACCACAATTATTCTTAAATTACACAAGAAAAGCTCTTCATTTATTTTGTGGGATTTATTTATAAAACTGGCCACTGAGAATATTAGATCAAACTACCATTTATATTTTTTCTTAATATAATATTATTGTATGTTTATACTTCTGTTTTAGGAATTTGATATATGAAGTTTATTAAAAAGTTTGTGTAACTGTTCCTTAATAAATGAATTTATTATTTAAGAGAGGAAAATTTCAATTATTCTTTACAGAGTGTTGTGTGACTATAAACTTATTTTGAAGAAAAATGGGGTTTATTTAATAAAGAATGCCCATCTGCCTTTTTAATACACTGGTGTCTACTTTACTCATTAGCTAAAAGAATGTGCATACTTTAGCACACTTAACCATTTATAGAAGCAGACAAATATTGTAAAACAAGCACACTCCTCAAGCCCAAAGTCCTCTTATCAAGAGATATATAACTCTTGAGGTATGAAGTATGAAAGCAGTATTTGCTTCTTTTTTCATGATTATCTTTTTCTTAATGAAAAATACTAATGATATTCATTTGCAGCATCATATCATATGAAAAAGTGAAACCAGTAAATTCAAAAAGATGGAGATGATGGAGTCTGGTACTACAATAAATTTTCCAGAGAATATAAAACTGAAATACATTTCAGTTATAACTTATTTTTTATGGATAATTTAACTCATAATATCATTATTTCAAATTTTGGATCCATAAGCCTCTGCTAGCTTCAATTACCAAAAATATATAAGTAGTACATGTTCATATTGCTATGTGGCCAAGGATATAGAAGGCAAAATAGCTAGAACTTATTTCCATTTCCTGCTCAATTTGAACAACTTAAATCATTCATATAATACAAAGGAACAAAAAGAAATTCTCCCAGAGAATATGTGGAGGTGTTAGAGGAGATGAGAGACAAAAATTATTGCAGAATGTCCTTTTCCTTTTCAATCAGAAAATTAAAGCTCACACAGACACTTAAGGAAGAGTCTGCATCCTTTTCATTTCAACAAGTTTTCCACAACCACGTTTTTACTATTTTTATGTAGGCAATGAAAAAAATCAGGAAGATAAGGTTCATTAATTCAATAATAGATTTATTCATTTCCTATTAACTGAAATCAAACATTTCTTGATATCTTTGAGATACAATCCTGCACAAAGTAGAACATTTCCTGCCCTCCAGTTGCTTACAAAATCAAGTAGAATTAAGCAAAAGGATAAATAGAAGCAAGATTCAAAAAGGCTAATCATACCTAATTAAAGGGATTTGAATTTATCAAGAAAATAATAAGTAGTCATTGTAGGTTTTTGAGGCAAGTAATAATATAGTTACATTTTCCTTTGAAAAACATAAAATCTTTTCTTTTGAGAAGCATAAAACCTTGTATGTATGTTATAATGGATAAAGTCATTTAACTATTTTGAACAAGATATTAACATAATGAAATATGTATTTCAATGGAAAAATTTGTCCAGGGGTGTTTTGGTAATTATATTGGAATAAGGCAAAAATGAATGTTGTAGGGAAGGATTATACTTCAGTGTAGAGTAATGTCAAAAATGTAGAATGGACTAGGGAGTTTGAAGAAAATTAGTAGACTTGCACAATTAACAAAACATTAAGGTAATGACAGGGCTTAGTAACTGACTGAACTTATAATGTGGGGGAGAGAGGCAAGAATAATATAGAAAGAAAAGGGGAAGTTAAGGAACACATTGTTTTACATATGTTATGTTTGCATCCCTTCATCTCTTGCACATGTCATAAGTGGAAAATATTCTAAATCAAAAGTACATTTGGTTCACATGTGTACTCGATATCACAGCATAGCAACACAGTGTGCTCTAGAATGTCAGTTGTTTAGCCTCCTGGTTGTGTAGCTTGGTGGGAGTTGCAGGATTCCATTACTGCTCAGTCTTTTAAGAGAGTATGGGTAGCCTGGGGAACAGCAGAACTTAAAATCTGAAATGTGGCAGAGTTTCTATGGAGTAGGTCAAATTCCAAGGCACCAGAAAGTTGAGAAGTCAGGGATAAAAATGCAATATTCTGTATGCAAGAAGGCACAAATACTTCCTTGCACTACGGTTAGCAGATCGAGGGCCATGTGGTTTTGGAAAGCCACTTTTCTTATTGGGGAAGTTTCATCTAGGAGCAACATCAAAGTCTGGCATTTGACATTTAGGTCCTGGGCCATATGTTGAGGTAGGGTTTCACTCTGGAGTGCTAGATCTATAATCACTGCTCCTGGTGTCATCAAGGCTATTGGAAAAAACCACCAGGCCATCTGTCAAGTATCATACCACCTATGGTACACAGTGTCCCGATTTGTGGGGAGTATCTTTAATGGAGGGTCTGATAATGTCCTTAACAAATGGGAATCTCCAGGTGCAGCATTCTGTCCAGTATGAGAGTAGGTATGGCCATCCTGTGGTGCAGCAGACCCTAAGGTTTCTGCAATGGGCCAGTTGGTGGCCACTGAACCAATGAGTTCATGGTCACCCCACCAAGTGTTTATATCATTTATCATTAACATATGGTTCTACAGGTCAAGTGGTATCTACCCCAAGATGTGGTTTCCCACCAATGTACTCATCTGATGAATACAAAGCAGGGATACATCCAGTAATGTTACTTATTCCTTGTCATTCACCCCCAGCCACTGTACATAACAGGCCCAAGTCCCAGTTGGGCTAATGTACTTTTCCAGATAGGCTCAACAGCTTGACATCACTAATATGGGAAGAGCTGGACAAATTTTGCTGCCACCAGACTGTCCAACTGAGCAAAGATGCCAGCACAATTCTCCATGGGAAGCCAGTGGCTGCTTTGGTTAGGAGTTCAGTACCTACCCAACATGCAATTGTTGGTGTACATGGGCAAAGGTGGGTGCTCAGGAGATGACACTGTTAGTGTGGCTCGCCCTGGTCAGTAGGACAGGGCACAAGAAAAAATCATTACAGTGATATCCCAGTCATCAGGGAAGATGCAAGCTACATGTTCATCCTGAGACACAATTGTGACTGGAACCATTTCACTCCCCGGTTTAGAATATAAAACATGGGTTTCCATTGCTAATGGAGATAAGGGAGTTTTGGAACGGTTCATCACTGCCAGGTGGATGGACAAAGCAGACATACCATCATTTCCTTTTAGAATGATGGCCCCAGTAGTGCCTGGAGAGCACACAGAGGCTCAGAAGGGCCATGTTTAAGTCCATAGTTGTACTTCTATGGCATGTCTTAGTATTTTCTGCCAGGGATCCAATACTGGAAAGATTAGGGCCCTTTCATCACTTTAAGGCCTTGTTCTGAGAGTCTTATGCAGACAGGCTGACTGCTTTTAAGTGCTGATCCAATGGGCTGTCACCTGAGTGGTGGTGCTGGTTGTTGAGTAATTGTACCACACCCACCTGATGAGCTTTGGGCTAAATAAACCAATTTGGTTTTTAGGAACCCATTATACCTATCATACCAGCTGCCTGTGGCCAGTAGAGCACATGGGAGTACCATGCATCATCATTTTCTTTGGTCCATTGTTGTACCTGTGTTCCTGTAAGATAGGTTCTACAGCCAGACTGTATCCCCTGGTAGCATCCCATGTGCAGCAATCAACCACTGCAGTGCCTTAATGTTATGGGCTTGGTCCACAAAGGGAATGGTATGGACAAAGCCTACTGCTGTGGCTGTATCCACAGTAGTCAGGGCATATCAGTGTCCCTACAAGAGAGGCAGAAGACCTATATAATCCACTTGCCATTGCTTTAGAGTGTGGGGTGCTTGTGATCTTGTGCCAAGCTGTGTGAGCACCTTTCTGTTCCAGGAGGCCAACTGACTGCACTGTGTATGTACCTTTACTTCAGCCTTTGACTCAGTAAAAATCAAGTCCAGGTGCCATTTCTACATCATTGCCTTCATGGCATGGGGTCCTACATGTCCTAATTTCTTATGGAGCCAAGGTGCTGCTGCAGAAGTTATCTCTCAGAGAGCAGCTACCTTTGTCAAGGCACCTGCAAAGTCATTCCCATGCAAGAGTAGAGATTTATATCTTGAAACATGATACGCTACATAGGTAAGTGTTTGATCTCATTCCAATAAGTGTCACTGTAGGTCAGAGCCCCACAAGGGTTGGGGTTCCATCTGCCAATCTTGGGCTGACCAACCTGGTATTCAAAGCCCTTGTACTGGCTCCTTAAATATGGCCTTACTGTCCATTCAAGCAGGTAAGGGTCTTCTTCATGCATTAATTCATGCCACCTCGCCCACAACTCTGACCATTGGCTTGACCTTCCCATTCCCATTTCAAACCAGAGGATTTCCAATACTGGGCTGGACAGTGACTGCTGTCCATTATGGGGTTCTGTCATGGCTGGACCCATTGGTAAAAAGAGGCCCCTCTTTCCCCTCTGCATAGGGGTCAGGTATCATAACCTATAGTCTGTTGTCCTGAAATTTCCTGTGCCATATTATGTCACTGGTTGGCAAGATTATTACCAATTTTGACTGTCAATGGACTGGTTGAAAAGGAGGCCTGCTGCTACAAATACACCCCACTACGTATGAGGGTGAGAGCCTGGGATACCCTACTTCTGAAATGTTATTTCTATGTACAGATCCAGCCCTCTGTGGAGCATTTGAAGGTTACTTCCACCATCTACTACACATGATTCCCTCACAGCAATGAAAGGTGGCTTATATAGCTGTTAGCTGTTTCTTGATCAGGGAATATCAGCTTTTGGCTCCTTCCCACAACTGTGACCAGAACTCAGTAGGACACTTCTGCTTGCCTTTCTTTTGGCATAGATCCCAGCCAAACCAACATCATCTACTTTCACTATTAAGGTAAATGGAAAGGTAAGATCAATGACTTAGAGCTTAGACTATGGCTTCTGCTGCATATGTACTATCTCATGTTGTGCCCTTCTGGGTCATAATGGGCATAACAAGGTGGTTGGATGCAGTACGAATGTCCACCAAAATCTCAGTAAGTCCATGTATCCCTGCAATTGGTGTATTGTCATAGGTCTAGAGTACTCTTGGATTTTATTAATAGTGTCACTGGGAATTGCTTTTGAAATAATTTGACAGACAAACTGGGTCCCTTGACCTTGTCTTCATTGACGTCCCAACTCCAGGCCAGTAAATCTTCCTTCCAATTGTGAGACAGTCAAAGGTTAACATAATGTCATCAGTGTAACTGAAAAGTGACACAGAGTTGGCTTGGTGCAGATGTTCAAGTCCTGGGCCACTAAGCTATGACAGAACTGGGTTAAGCAAAAATTTTTGTGGTGACACCTGGCAGGTTCATTGCCTGACCTTCCAGGTGAAGGCAGAGTGGACCTGACTGTCAGGCACGACAGCAATGTAGAAAAAGTCATTAACCATATCCACAACATAATGCTACCTACACAGAATTAGGGTGAGATAATCCCTAGAGTCTGCAATGTTAGGGACTACTGCAAGCAAAGGGGGGTCACTTTATTTCATTCCTGGTGATCACGGTCATCCATCACATTCCACCCAGCTTGCATAACGGCCATACTGGGAGTTGAAAATGGCTCTGAATTTCCACATAGCCCCCAGCCAGTCGATACTGCTTTACCCACACAACCCACATAGTCTGCAGGAAAGGCACTGCTGAATGATGTGGAGGTCCTCAGACTACAGTTTTTACCAGGCAGATTCACGAGTGGCATTCTCTCTGTGTGGTGTCAAGCCAAGCACCTGTCAGTATGTCCATCCTCTATGTATTCAGCAACCAGGGAAATATGGAAATCATAAGGGTATAGGGACAATTATCCCCAAGGAATGTACAGAATATACTAGCTTTGGTAGACAGCAGAACCACATCAATACTAGTACATTGCAACACAAACCACTTCATAGGACCTATGACACAAGGAAATGTATGGAGGTCACCATGTCACAGTCCATAAAGCCCAGACAACCAGTAAATAGTTAATTTGAGTTTCGCAGGGATCTCATCAACAGGCACATGGCTTGCTTCCTAGTCTGGAAAAAAGAGTGCTAGGATCACACCTTCCTGCTTCACCAGAGTTGCTTTCACCTCTGGACTGGTCAGGCAGTATTGCTACTAGAGTGCAACTATTATCACTGAGTCAACACTACATCCAAGGGCTGCCTATCTATCTTATCTGTGGCTATGGTGGCAGCCAGCAGGTCCAACCAAATTTGGTGCTGACCAACCTGGTCCTGCTCAGCTGGGGGCCAACTGCTTTTTCTTTGTGGGCAGTACAATTTTTACAGGTTTCACCTTACCTTGGTGCTTTACTTCTACATTCTCCAACCAGGCTAAGGCTTCTACAACATTGTGGACTAGCTGATCTGAGAAGGGGGCTAAGAAGGCTGCCACTGTTCCAAATGTGACAGTTGGGCCATGCCTCAGGATCAAGTCCTTCATTCAGGCTGTAAGCAACTCATCAGGTCTGTGGTGCTGCATAACAAACGTCATTTGTCACATGCCCATTTCTCATAGCATAGCTACTTAGTCTAAGGAGGTTGTCCATTTTGTGACTTAATCAGGTAAATCACTTGAATTTGCCCAAACCAGGTGGGTCACTGCCACCAACTATTTTATCATAATGTGCTTACCTGCTTGTGGGGCTCTTTGCACATTGTATAGAACCTGCTGCATAGAGCAAGTGCTGGGTATGCTGACTATTTGGAATATTACTTGTGGGCTTAACTCTGTGTTATCAGCCCCATTATCCCATAGCCATAGCAGCCACATGGACATGGTTTCACCCACATTTTGCTCCAATTGCTTCATCACCACTCACTATTTCATGGCTATGTGCGTCGTATATGTTGTGTGATAGGTAAGAGTGAGCAATCCCCCTGGTTCCTCTCCTTGGGCTAGAGGCCTTCCTCCACTTTCTGTTGAATAGTGGGCCTTATATGCAATACCAGGGGCACTTTCCAGGGGACTCCCTCAGTGATGGGACTTCAAGCAGAGCAGTGCTCCCTGTGCCCCTCACCATGACTTTTGTGGCAGCTAGTCGTTGTTCCAGGTCCCACTCAGTCCACTGCTGCTCACCTTCCTGCTGGAGATCTTCTGCCCCCTGCCTCACACAGTGGAAAATAGTGAAAAACAGTCAAGCCTCTCTCCCCCGCTGACTCACAGTGAGGGAATATTTGCATGACTATTGCTTCTAAAGCCTTCAGCATATCCCCAGGTGTCAAACAGACTGCTTCCTAGTCCTTAGGCGCTTTCCAAGGTGCTAAAAAGCTGGCTACAGGCAACCATGGTGAGGCTGGAAGAAGCCTGTCAGCAAATTCAGGGCTCTCCCTCACTGTCAGGGGCTGTTTCAAAAGACACTTTGAAGACACTCACCTCATCCTGCTGACTACACCATTTGTCAGGTCAGGGCACTGGAGGGTTATTTTCATGGTTGAAGTCCCTAGAGAAAAGGAAGCAAGTGGAGCTGACATCAGCAACAACAGCAAGTACCTTTATTGTTTGGCCCCTATATATTGGCCATTATCAAGATTACATTATCATGTACTTTCATAACTATGTAGTGCATGGATGGTTGTCTATGCTAAGTCATGCCTATGTAAGTGTCTGCTGTTCTACACCTGTGTCAGTGAGGTCATGTCATTGTGGGTCCTCTACTGCCTTTGGCATTAAAGCCATCTGCTGTGTCTCCCACAGATGGTTCAAGGATTAATGTAAGGCTTGGAAAGCTAGGTACATGCTTTAATACTGAGGTACATTTCAAATCTGCCTATTTTATTATAAATCTGCCTATTTTATTATAAGTTTCATTAAGTTGCCCATACTAGTTTCTAATATACAACCCTATAGTGCTGCCTGGGATTCTAGGCATGAGACATCACACATTCCTAAAATTCTCTTCTAGAAGAGAAGCTAACAGTAAATATTTTAAAGTCAATATTTTTATGCTATAGTGTACTAATGTTTCTATTTTTCTGGGGAAAAACTGAGATGTTGGACCAGACAAATCAATTTTTAAAATGAAATGAATGCTATCTTTTGGAAAGTATTTGAATTTCATTGTTTTGAAGTCATAATGGAATAAGTTTTATGAAGATCAAATTTTTATAAAACTTCATATAGATTACTTTATAAAATTTATATACCAATAGCATGTTGTTGTTAATTCAAGGTTATCACTGTTCGAGGCATCATTCCACTTGATCATGATTATTTTATCAATGTTGGACTGACAATTATCTCAAAGAGTCAGTAGCTTCAGCCAGTATGTCTACCTTACTGTTTAGACTTGCGTTCAGCCTATTTTCTTCAAAATAGAAGGTCATGTACAATTGTTATACCTTAGTGTCCTGCTATCAATACAGGGGAACAAAACTGTCAACCTACTAAATGTCCAGTATGTTTTCTTGTTTTCTAAAATTAAAGAATGAGTTTTAGGAAGAATTGAGGTCAAGAGCAGATATATTCAAGAGGAAAAAGAAAACTTCTGTCTGAGAGAAAGAAGGGATCTGGGGTGGATTGCCAAAGACTCTGTCTTTTCTAGTGACTTTTATAGAGTAAAACCATAAAAGGAGGCTGGTCGAAGGTGGGGAAAGCATGGGAACTTTCAAAGCAGGCAAGAGGTGGGACAAAACTATGGTCAACCAATAAGATTAATTGAACAGGTAAAATTGATTAAAATGGGGGAAAATGGGAAAGTGAATTATATAGCAAGTGGGCATGAATACAAAATAAGGACTCTTATGCAGGGGATTGGGATGGTGACTCCTGGCTTTCTCAAGATGATAGAGAACCTCTTTAGGATATCAATTCCTGATGATTATCCTCAGGAAGTAATGGGTTTATTTGATTTACTTTCTGTCTTGAGGTCTGGCCTACAACAGGAGGTATCTTGTCTCCCCAACAGTTGCAAGATGTCTGGTCTTCAGCACTGGCTCCTTCAAGGGCCCAGCCCTGTCAGACTCTCTATATTTCTATCTAATTCAGTTGCCTGTAACACTATTGTTTCATTCTACTTACAATATTATGTTTGTTCAAACAGCTTCAAGGCATTCTTATAGTATTATCTCTATGTCACATGGAAAGGTAACCTTAGAAAGTTAACCATCGTTAACTTTCTTTTTTATATAAAATTTTGAAATTTGAATATCACAGTTGATATATCCATCTCAAAATTTTATTTTTTCCTATTTTCTAATTTAAGGAATGTATCAAATAGAAATTTTGTGCTGAATGAGTTATCAATATTTACTATTTCTTAATAATTTTGGCTTTTTAAGGTCATCCACAAGGTTTAAATTGTGACTGCCTTGCTTTTAATTATATGAAGGCATTAAAATGTTCAATCATTTATCTTTTTATTTTTCATTAAAGCTACTTTAATTAAATTAATAGCAGAGAGTATTTAACTGCCCACCGATTACTGAGTATAACATAAAAGGGACAGACCATATACTATGTTTTAAAAAATTATAATCACTTGAGTGCTAGTTACCTACTTTTAATCTAAGGACCACCTGGCTTCAACATCTGTTGTGCATTGATTGCCAGGAATGATTTGTCTGGTCTGGATAACTAGGTGGAGATAATTCAGAAGTATTTTCTTCAAATAAGTGTTTCATATTTTGGACAAGGATTACATATATTTGTTTCTTTCTCTTAGAAGTCATCATTTATTGCTGCATTTTATTATTTATTGTTTGGTGCAATCATTTCTCCTAGGGTTCTGATTCTATCTTGGACTAAAGTCCTGCTTAAACATGCCAACATTGAATTAATATGTCAGTATGGGGTGGGTTATCAATTCTATCTCTACAAATTTCCAACAATTTATCCATGAAACAGTAATTTCATTGTAATAATTTTACCTAATGTTTAGCTAGCAGCTTTGCAAGTTTTTTTTTCTATATTCTGCTTTAAACAAGGGAAAACTCATTACCTTTCTTGAGTTACTGTTTTATTTGCTTTCATTTATTTTTTAAATACTTGACAATGATCAAATTCAATTGTTTTCTTGTGCTCCCATCATCCAAATCCTTTGTTGTTTAATATTTAATCTTCCCTACCTGAATATTTAATCCTAAATTAATCCCCAGCATTCAATTTAGTTTTTTCAGCCTTATTTACAAGAGCTAGTTTCTGTTACTCTTATCCTATGTGCCAGAAGAATTTTTCTGTTGAATCCAACTTGATTTCAGATAGAACTACTACTGCCTAGAATATGCCACATTTCTTCCCTACTCATCAACTGGATTCATGTTATTTACAGATTTCAGAGCCATATTTGAGGTTTCTTAATGTCTTGATGTACTCTTGTCCCCAGTTGGGTTCATCCTTTATGTATCTTGTGAGCTTCCTCAGGGTTTACTCTATCCTAGGAAGCTTGCTGCTGTCCTGAACCTACCCTGCATTTAATCCTATCAATTAAATGCTCTGCATTTAATCCTATCAAAGTCTTTTGACATTGTATGGAAACCATTAAATTAACCATTGAACCACTGCCGAGACTAGTGTTCACATGCATATTTTTTACTCCTAGGATTAGCTCTTTTACTGGTCCAGTTTAATTCTCAATGTATTTAATAGTTTCGATATTTCAAGATTAATAAAGTCAAACACCTGTAGAAAGGTTATTTATTTATGTATCAATTTATAAGTTGTTGAATAAGGTACATAATTTCTGCATATTCAAGTACAATAGCAAAAATAAAGCTATTTCTGATAATAGCACAATAACTTTTTTGACAAAAGCATCCAGTGACAACAACCAGAAAATCAGGGTGAAGAGCATTGAAGAGCATTAGTCAACTGATCAAGGAAATAAGGACCTGTAGGGTCAAGACTCTGAGCAAAGAAAAATGTAGGAACTAAATCTGCTTTTGAGAACAGTTTTTCACCTCTGGAGTGTGACATTCGTAATGAAGCTAAAGGGGTTATCAATTTTGACAATTTTACTTGGCTAAAGAGACAAAAGTTGGAAATTGCAGCTTGACAAGGAGGAGAGATCCTGATAATAACACCTGGCTTTTGAAGAGACTCCTACAAGGCAATATCCTAGCAGTAAAGGATGTATACTTTTGATGTAGTTTGTATTTGAAAGAACCAGTACTATCTAGTCCAAGCCACTTTGTCTTACAGGAAAAAAATGAAACACTCCTAGATAGTAACATTATCCAAAAGTAAAATTTTCTTTGCAACATTTTAAAATCAATATTCATCATGCAATTAATACATACAAGATAACAAGGATTGACTAAATATTGATAGAAAAAGAAAAGAGACACTGAAATAAAACCTAAAAGGGATTGTTTCATATGGGAATAATCAGAAGTGACTTATGCAACAACTGTGATCACTAATAAGATGAAAAATAGTACACAAGTAGAAGAGTTAAAATAGACATGATAGAGTTAAGAATTAACTAAAATAATTACATGAGTTTAGAGACAGAGTAACAATTGCTAAATTATAATGTATGTCTGAAGAAAATTGACCAAAGCAGAGAAAGATTAAATGATGGAAAATTACAAGAGTAAGTATATTAGAAATAGGACAAACTGGAAAAACATGTGCATATGCCTGTAATCCTAGTCCTTGGCAGAGTGAGGCAGGAGGATCACATTTTCAATTACCGTTTGGGATACATAGCAAGGCATTCTTTCAAAATAAAGCAGAGCAAAGCAAAGTATAGCAGAATAGAAATGAACAGAAAAGAAGCGAACAAAACAAAATAATCAACTTCTATTATTTGCCTAAATTTGAGAAAGAAACCTAAATAAAGTTTATTTTTTCTCTATTTGTACAAAATATATTTTATTGTAAAATTTGGACAATAAAATCAGAATAATTTATATTTCTATATACATTACTATATACATATATAGTACATGTATTCCAAATTTTGCTGGATCTTAATGGCCCAAGACTGAAACAGGAGGATAACTTGAGTTCCAGGCTAGATCAAGACCAGAATGAATTCATAGTGAGACTCTGTCTCAAATAAAATAACATAACGTAAAATGTTTTAATAAATTCTTATACAAATAGAACAATCTCTATTTCAATGTGACTCATAATACTTTTATTTGAAAAATCTCCTCTATTTTCTCTTTTCAAACTCAGACAAAATTAGTATACTATGAAATTTACCCTTTTAAAATGTAAAACTCAGTGGTCTTCAGTGAATTCATAGTTATACCACCACCACTTCTATCTAATGATATTTAAAGAATATCACTTTCAAAATAAATTCTAGGCACTGAAGACATAGCTCAGTGATAGTGTTTGCCAATATGTATAAAGCCCTGTGATCAATGTATTGAAAAGAGAAAGGAAAAGAGATTGAAATAAAAGAAATTCAGAACTCATTCGCAATCATTCTCAGTCCTTTCTGTACTCTCTCTTCCCTGGAAATAGAAGTAGATTTACTGTCTATATAAATTTACACAAACTTCACATTTTGCATTTATAGAACCTCAGATATGTGGTCTTGTATGTCTGATTTCTTTTATTTGGGGCACTTTCCACATTTTATGCAAATTGCAGCATATACTAACACTTCATTCTTTTACAGCTTAAGATATTTCATGTTATTGATACACTACATTGTGTTTAAACATTTATCAACTTATGAACTTTTATATGGGTTACACTCAAACTATTACTAGTAACATTGCTTGTATATGAAATCATGGTTACACTTTTGTACATAATTGTACTTAGAAGTGAAATAGCTGTTTGATATTTTAAGGAACAGACAGACTCTTTTCCCTGGTAGCAGGAACACTGAATAGTTGTATCAGCAATATATCAGATTTTAAATTTTGCTAGATTTTCCTCAACTCATGTTCTTTTCTGCCTGTTTGTGTTTAATTGTAGCAATCTTCACATGAAGGAAGTGATATACTTGTAGTTTCACTTCATATTTCTCCTGAAAGATGATCATAAGCACCTTTGTATATGCTTATTGTATATTAATGTACCTCCTTTGGGAAAATATTTATTTCAATCCTTGTCCCACATTCCAATGGGTTGTCTGTATTCTTCAAAGTATTAAGAGTTCTATAATATCACAGCTACTCTATTATTACTTGAAATAATACAAATATTTTCTCAATCTTTGTTATCCTTTTACATTTATACAGTATTTTAACAGGCAAAATATTTTAACATTATTGAATTTTAATTTATATATTTATTCTTTGCTTTCTTATGTTTGTTTAAAAGCCTTTGGTGCCTCATAATCTTTTGTTGATGAAGGATCTTTCTTCATTATTGTTGACTACTAACTGGATATGATTACTGAAGGTTAAGATGGCCCTGGAAATATTCTCAAATAAGACAACAATGATGTTTGCATCGATTGACTTTTCAAAAGATTTTTCTGTAGCATATGATAATGATAGCATTGTGCAGTGGAATTGCTTTTAAAGTTGGAGTCAGTACACTTAGGACATGCCACTTCTTTATCAGCTAAGAATACACAATAGTCTGTCATTTATTGCCATTTCCATAACATTTTCATCATTTTCACAAGAAGATTCTATTTCAGGAAAGCAGTTTCCTTGTTCTTTTATAAAAAACATCCTCTTATTTTAAAGATTTTTTCCACCTTACTCTGGATATGTTTTGGGGCTGATCCTCACCTATTTCACTAAAATGGTCTCCATATCATCAAGTTGGTTGTGTTACCTTCTTATGGTGCATTTATTCACTTGAGTAGTGACATACCTTCAAAAGTGTAGTGCTCAAAATGTACTGTATTCTTAACCTGTTACTCATTAAAAGTATAATTTTATTTTATGCTTGAGTAGTCAGAGACTTAAAAGCAGGTTTTGCTAAACAAACAACAAACAAAAAAACACACCTTTGGGTTAAATCCATTTTTAGCTCTGCAAATAGATCTCCTAGGCACTAGAGAATGCTTGTTGAAAGTTAGCAAAACAAGATTCATTAGTCCTAAATTTGCACAATCTATCTCATCCGCCTCAAGACTGAACACACAGAGATAAGAGATTTTTAGGACATTCTATTATGTCAGAAGCTTAAACCTACCATCACCTTTGATTCTAGCAGAGCCTTCACAACACTGAGAATGTTTCGATTCCAATCATCTTACGGAGACCCAATTGCTTTCTGAAGCAGTAAGAATTGATCCTGGGCCCATATTATGAATGTATAACTCAAATAATGATCAACCAGGTTCTTGACCAGTCCAACATCCGTAATGTCTTCACTCCTCCTTTTGTGAACTGGCCATTCTAATCCTAGCCATTAGATTGGTGCCCCTTCAACTGAAGCTACAATTCTTTCCCCATTTTTTCTTATTTTCCAAATATGCCTAATAATTCTGCCTATACCCCTTACTGATGCATCCTGAAATTCTTCTCAGCGAAAATTCCATGAATCTACAATGTGTGTGCATGTGTGTGTCTGTGTGCTGTGCTTTGAGGATCTTATCTCTTCTTTGAAGAATCTCCTTGGTCCCAACCCTGTGATAGTAGCAATTTTCATTTCCGTCAATAACTTTTACTTTGCTTTCAGAACTTTCCTATTTGTCTTAATAACCCTAGAATTCTAGCTTTTAGCCTAACTTATCTTTTGACATGAATTCTTCAAGCTTAATCATTTTTGCTTTTGATTTAAAGAGAGCTACATCTACTACTTGGTTCTACTTGATCAAATTTAGAAGCCATTGTAGGGTTATCAGTTGGTCTAATGTCAATATATTTTGCTGTGTTTCATAAAATAATTCTGACTGATGAGAGGGACAAAGTAGTATGTAGTCAGTGGAGCAACTAGACACTCACACATTTATCAATAAAACTTATCATCTTATATGAAAATGGCTGAAGGAAGACAGTAAGAGTTACAATAGTAGTATCAAAGTTTGCTGACAATGTCAACCACAACATATATAATAATAGTGGAAAAATTTTGAGACATTGTGAAAATTATCAAAATATGACACATAGACATACAGGAGTAGATTTTACTGGAAAATATATGCCAGTTGAAATTTTAATGAAACATTGCCAAAACCAATTGTCAAAAAATGCAATATCTGCAAAACATAATGAAGGAAAGTGGGATTAAATTAGGAATGCCTATAATCTAATTTATAAACAAAAGCTAGGCTAGAGAACAATAATGTAGCTAAATAGCCTACAAAATATCCCTCTCTAGTATAAAGATTATTTCAGCTTGCTATATTGAGACCCAATTTTAAGAGAAATTTATAAATATGAAGGAAATCTGTATTCATGTGTGTATTTCAAAGCATAAGGAAAAGGAGTACTAATTTATTACTGAATAGAGAAAGTACTTGTTTACATCAATACCATAAATCATTTTTTGATTTAAGGTTTTTTTTCTGGATGTCTTAGTTTAAAAAGACTTTTGCCTTCACTCTTCTTTCAATATGTACAAAAAAATATTCTTATACCTGAAGTGAAGCTGCATATCTTTGAAAATATTTTTAACCCTATTTTCTCTAGCTTCTAGTAACTATCACACTAAAATGTGAAGAGGACTGAACTCATCATCAAAGAAAAAAGAGTATTGATAAATAAATTTTACTGAGATGTTAGATAAATTGACCAAATAAAATAATTTAGAATCTCTCCATAAGTAATATTACAGTTTTACCCACTCTGGTGAGTGATCTTACCTTGTTCTGTTATTGACAGACATAATTTGGCCAATGATTTAAAGACTAGTGAGTTTAGCACTATTGAAAATGCCACATGGCTGAAATTTTAGAATATAAATTGTCTTTCCTAATGTCTGCAAACATAGTTTCATAGATTTTAGCATATAACACTTGTATTTCTCTTGGTAAATTTATTCCCTAAAAAAATAAAAATTATTCCCTATTATTTTATTTCTATTTATGCTATTGTAAAAGGAATTACATTTTCACTGAATTATTTCTTACAAATATAGAAAATGCAACTAGGTTTAATGTATTTATGCTATGTCCTAACATTTTTTTCCCATTTTGAGAAAGTGTTTTGCTATGCAGTCAAGGCTGCTTTCGAACTCACAGAGATCCTTCTGTCTCAGCCTCTCTAGTGCTGGGATTACAGGCAGGTCCACCATGTGCAGCATGTCTCACATTCTTGATGAACTCTTGTTTAGCCTAATTGTATGTGTTCTTTAAACTTTTCCATATATAAAACCATATTAACTGTAACTACAGATTATGTGTAGTTCATTTTTCTGAACGAGTAGCCTTAGCTTGTTACTAATTTTAGAGAAAATGCTTTCACTCTTTCACTGTTAAATAAAATGTTTTGTGCTTTTGGCTATGTTTTGCAAAAATAAGCCTTGAAGAGGTTAATGAAATTTCCTTCTGTTGGTAGATTCCCAGTAGATAAACTATTTTATTAAAAATGGTTGTTGGATTTTTCAAAATTTTTTATAAATATTGAAACGTTTATGTGTTTTCCCACCCTTTATAGTGAAATTGATTTTTATATTTTGAACAAACCTTGCCTTCCTTGAATATATTCTTCCTGGTAATGTTTTATGATTTCTTTAAATGTGGCTAGTTTTGGTTTGCAAGAATTTAGCTGAAGGCTTTAGTACTAAACATGTAAGGAATATCAGTCTGTAGAGCTAGTTTCTTGTGATGTCATTGTCTAGAACTAAGGCTCATAAACTTATTTAGATGTCCTATTCTCTTTATCAGAATATTTTGTAAAGGACTAATGTTAATTCCTCCTTAAATGTTTCATAGAGCTCACTAGTAAATCTGTTCCTGAGCTATTTGCATGTGTGTATGTGTGTGTGTGTAAGTACATGAAAAGATTTCAAATGTTATGAATTTTTTGTTAGAGATGCAGAAGCAAAACAAAATTTCTGTCCAACCCACAAAGTTTCCAAAATTTGAATCTACAAAAAAATTGAAAATAGGTTCACTGACAGGAAAGAAATCATACAAAGTTATCAATATGTGTTATGAATTAAAAACTGGTGATCAGCTTAGCACTAGCTGAATTAAATCAGCATGGTGCTGAGTGTAGATAGCCCACCAGAGAAAAGTTGCCAGCATAAAGAGACATAGAGAGGAAGAACAGTGGGGTTGTGAGTTCTCCTAAATGTTGTCATTGTTCGGAGCCACTGGTTCTCCTGGAGGAGCTTGTCATGCTGACTCCTCTGATATGAACTTGGCTATTATCATTGGAGAACCTCAGGACCTTGCTGCTGAGAATGGCTGTGATTCACTTTGGGGGAGCTTTGATCCTTACACTGAGTGTCACTTCCATGGCTTCCTAATTCCAGAGAGGAAAACGTGTACTATTTAATCTCTAGGAGAAATTTGTCACACTGCCTTTCTAGTTTGTATTTGGTTGTTCTCACCATCAGAGGACCACAACCTCTTTGTCTCTAAGGATGGCTGATGTACTTTTCAGGGAAGCCCTTGTCCTTATTTTGATTGTCACTTCTTGGCTCCGGTGTAGAACCCTCAACCTACTAGCACAGAACTTTCATCCCACTGGCATAGACTGTTTAGGTTCCACTGCTGGCCATTTGGCCTTCGCAGTGTAGATCCATGAAGCAGACTTGAAGGAGTCTTTGCTATGGGCTCTAAGTCTTCAGCTGGACTCATACAGGACATTGCTGTGGGATCCAGGTCCTTTGCTACATTTCCTTGGGTCTATAGTGTGTGGATAGATTTCCCGCATTTTCTTTGTATTTGAGTGAGCATCATAAAATAATACTATAAATGATGAGTCTTTTATGTAATTGTTTTCCTGGTAACCCCTGACTTCAACAACATGTAAGAGGACAAAAGTCATATAAATTATGAAATTCACAGAAGTGACAGATAATTTAATCTTAAATACTTTCTCATAGGAGGAAGAGAAATAAAGAATGCAAGCAATATTGGAGGACAGTATATTTTTACATGGGGTAAATAGGCCTCAAACGACATAATGGGCTGGAACAACCTTCCTTTGAGCTCTTAGGTGACAAATTCCAGTATGGGAAAGCAAGGCTATAACTGTACCACAAGGTCATCTCTCAGTCAATATCTCACAGAATTGGATGTAGGGAATGAATTTTAGTTTCTCCTTCATTATTCTTTTGTAGTCAGAGAGATTTCACAAATTCCTTTTTTAGGTGAGGGCATTTAAGAGAGAATTTCATTACAGTTCAGGAGAAAAAGAAGACTGAGAATCTTGGGAATAGGGAATAGGGTCACACAAACACTGAGACTGCTATTTCAGTTTCAGTTATTCAGTATGTCAACTGCTATTCTGGGTGTCATTTTCTGAGACACAATAGGACAATTTATATTTTTTATTTCTTCTTGAATGAGTTTTATTTAATATGTTCCTAGGAGTTTGCCATTTGTGTCTAGACTATTTAATTTATTGACATTCAATTATCATATTTTATTTTTTATTATCCCAGAAAGTTTGCAAGTAATGCCTCTCTTTCATTCTGTATTATAGTAAATTTTACTGTGTCTTTTTGTTTGCTCAATCTAGTTAATGTTTATTAATATTGATGTTTTTCAATTTCCTTTTTTTAGTTTCCTATGTTTTCCTCTGCTGTTTTTCTATTCTTTATTTCATTTCTCTTTTTACTGATTCTTATTTCTTCTGATTTTATGGATCTTCTGATTTTATGAATCTTATGATTTTTATGGATCTTATGATTTTATGGATATTTTATCATTTTCTGTTGTTAAACAGTAAATTATGTTACTGTTTTGAAATTCTTGTCTTATACTACTTGGAGATCAAATTTCACTGAAAGAATCTTTTCATTAAATTCTACTAATGTTAGTATGCTACATTTTTGTATATTTCAAAGTTTTTGTAAATTTCATTTTTATTTCTTGCTTTTCATTGATTATTTAGGAACATTTTGTAAATTTAAGCATATGTGTGAATTTCTAAAATTTCTTTCTGTTATTAATATCTAATTTATATTTTCTGTTCTCTAGGAAATACTTTTCATAATTTAAATCATTTTACAGTTACAGGGATTTTTTTTAGTGACCTAATATATAGTCTGTCATTTAAGAAAGTTATGTCAGTTGAAGAACATTGACATTATTTTTGGTGGTGAAATATTATATAACACTATGTTATGTCTTGTGTACATTATATTTTCTAGAATGTATGCATAGCTATTCTATCTACTGGAAAATAACTATATTGACGCTTTCAGTTTTCTTTGTTGAATTATTGATTTCATTCTTTCCAATGCTGTAAATTATTAGCTTTTGCATCTCATGCACTAGAACTCTGGTGGTGGATGCATATAAGCATATTGTTGATAGATTTCAGAGTTACAAATTCTGCATCTTTGTGTCTCATAGCAAATTTTTTCTTAACCTCATTTTGTCTGATAATGTTGTAGACACTTTAGTTCTCTTTTGTTTACTGTTCACATGATGCATGATTTTCCATTCTTTTATTTTCAGCCTCTTTGTATCTTCATTTCTAAAGTGGCTCTCTTATACACTGCATAAAGTTAAAATGTGTTTTATTTATCTATTCTTCTAACCTATGTCTTATGTTTGGAGAAATTAATTCATTCACATTGAATTACTAATAATGTAATTGTGTTAATATCTTAGGTTTGCTATAGCAAATAATCATAAATTTGATGTTTTATAACAACAGAAATGTATTCTCTTCCAGTTCTCAAATCCAAACATCCAAAACCAAAGTATTGACAAAGTTATTGTCTCCTGTAGAACTAGTAGGGAGGAATCCATTCTATATTTCTTGACAAAGATATTCTCTCCTGTATAGTTTCCAAGAAGGAAATCATTCCTTATTTCTCTTATAACTCCTAATGATTACAGGCAATCCATGATATTTATTGAATTGTGCCATAATAATTTCAGTTTCTACCATAGCTTTTTTTTCCTCTCTATGTGTTCTAATTACTTCTGTCTCTTATAAAGACATTATTCATCATTAGTCTTCATATCCAACTTAGTTTACTTTGAACTCATCTTTGGATCCTTACTGAAATTATATCTACAAAGAATTTCTTTCCAAGTAAAACCATATTCTAGTATCTATGACCCTATAATTTGGGCAGATTTCACTCAACTCACTTTAATGCAATTTATTTATACCTTGTACTTTTGGCTATTTTATAGGTTTTATATACTTTTTTCTCTCAATTCCTCTACCACTGTACTATTTTGTGCTAGACATTTCCTAACTGCACCATTTAAATTGATTTATAGTATTTGTTTTACATTCACACATATATTTTGCTACTTTTTCAATTATTTCAATGATTATTACCACAAATTATGACATTGTCTTTCATATTAATATTAATTTATATTTTATAATATAGACAATTACTTATATATAAATATATTCTCCATACTCCTCTTTGACATTACTGTCATGGATTCTAAATTTCTAGATTGTTTCCATGAAGTATGTTACTACTTTTATTTTCCCTTGTTTATCTAACTGACTATCCTTTTCTTATCTTGATGATTTTTTTTTGAGTTTTTTTTTTGTATTTTGTGATTATTTTTGTTTTGGAGCCTTCTTTTTTCTTCTCTTTTTCTGGACTCCATTTTTTCTTTTGTTCTTTATTATCTTACTCCTTTTTTCACTGTTTAGGTTTTTTGGCCTTTCTTTTTTTGTTTTCTCCTACTGATCCTCTTTCTTTTCTCAAGTATCTTTTGAATTTAAACTTTCAAGTGAGTAAACATTGTATCTTTCTCTTTATGTTACTTCATATTCTATTTCATTTATTCTGCCTTTTCCTTCAGTTTCCCAAAATTATGGTGATCATCTTTGAACCTTGAGCATTGATTTTACTATATTTGACCTCATTCATTACTTTATCTTGCCCTCTATCCATCCTAAGCTTCCCATCCTCTGTAACAGGATAAAATCTGCCAAACCTTTCCAATCTCTTCCCACAAACCATTTCCAAAGGCTCTTGAATCACATGGTCAGGTACAGTCACAGCAATGACCCCACTCCTAGTACCAAAATACTAACTTGGTCAATTTTATTTCAGTGCTGAGACAAAAAACCTGATACTCAAAATGAAGAAAGGGAATACTTACTTAGCTTACAATTTTGGAGGTTTCAATTTTTGGAGTACACACTCAGCTGGTTCCAAGACAGAGTGGCATGGCTAAGGGGCAACGGTTTATGGCAGCTACATGTGAGAAGACTGCAAAATGTAAAAGGGAAAAGCAAGTCTCACTTATTTTGTATTCTGGCACCTGTCCCTGGGCTGGTGCAGTACTCATGGCACCAATTCCAGTGCTAGACAAAAAAATCAATCACAAAGGCTAGACATGGTCACCTTCATGATTGCATGAGGTTTTGGGAGGATATCCAAACACAAACCACAATATCCAAACAGAACAAAGAGATTAAAACCTCCATTGAAAGTATGCACAACAGATTGAGTTGAATTAGTGATGATGAAAAGAAAGATACTTTAAAAATAGCAGAGACCATGAAAAAATTCAATCCAAAAGCTGCAAGATAAAGCAAAGAAGAATAATACAATTGAGATCAATGAGAAAACTGAAGACAGTGCTATGCCACAAAAAGATATCTTCACAGAATTATGGCATAAACCTTCCAAAGATTTGATAAAGAACCTGACCTACAAATAAATGAAGCATATAGCTTCCTAATATTCATGACCAAAACAAAACCACACCAAGACAAATAATAATCAAGATTACAGAAATGAGCAAAAAGCAAATTAAAAGCTGAAATGAGCAAAAATCAAATTAAAAGCTGAAATGAGCAAAAATCAAATTAAAAGCTGAAATGAGCAAAAAGCAAATCAAAAGCTGGTACTCTACATGAGGACCCCAAATACCCCACAAAAAGACTTCTAGATTTAGTAAACAAATTCAGTAGAGTAGATAGATATAAAGCCAATATTGAAAAAGTCAATAGTATTCCTGTACCAAGAAATGAACTCATTGAAAAATGAATTCAGGAAACAATACCTTCACAATAAAATACCAAAAAAAATACTTAGGAATCAATCTAACAAAGGAAGTAAAGTATCTATGTATTGAAAATTACAGTCCTCAGGAAAAAATGAGATGAAAGAGCATATCAGAAAATGGAAAGATACCACTTACTCATAGATAGGAAGACCCAACATAGTGAAAATGGCTATACTCCCAAAATTATTATGCAAATTTAATACAATCCCAATAAAAAAAACCCACTAGCATACTTCACATAACTAGAGAAAACATAACTAAAATTCATCTGGAATTGGAAGAGAGTAAGAACAACAAAAACTATTCTGGGCAACAAAGACAAGGCAGGTACCATCACAACCTCTGACCTGAAATTGTACCCACAAATCTACTGTGATAAAATCAGCATGGTACTGGCAAAAAAAATAGACTTGAATATTAGTGAAATATATTAGAAGATGCAGACACAATTGGAAGCACATTCAGCAACTTTATCTTTGGCAAAGGGGTCAAATATGTTCACTGGGAAAAAATGGCCTCTTTAATAAATGGTGTTGGAAAAACTGGCTCTCTATATGCAAAGCACTAAAGCCAGATAATGTCTATCACCATACATTAAAGTAAAAATCAATCAAACATCTAAATATTAATATAGAAACACTAAATCTGCTGGAAGAGAAAATGGGTAGAAATCTTGAAGATAGATGTAGGAAGAAAGTTCATGAACAAAACCCAAACTACATGGAAAATTCTTCAAAGAATCAACATTTGGGATCTCAATTTATTAAAAAGTTTTAAACAACAAAAGAAGTGATTAATAGAACAGAAAACCTGAAGAGTGGGAAAAATTATACACAAAAAGTATATACAATTGTCTATCATCAAAGGACTTACATCTACAATATATACAGAAATTTTAAGAAATCAGGGCTGGGGATTTAGCTCAGTGGCTTAAGCACCTGCCTTAAAAGCACAAGGTCGTGAGTTTGGTCCCCAGTACCCCCCAAAATTAAAAAAATCAGAGCCCAAAAATAAAAAAAAAGAATATTCACTTTTCATATAAAAAAATACAAATAACAAATAAATATATAAAAATATGTTCAAAATCATTAGTCATTTGAAAAATGCAAAATAAAACAAAACCTCAACACAACAACAAAGATTTATCATCAAAAAATAAATGAATAACAAATGCTGTAAGGTTTGTGGAGAAAAAGGAATCCTTTTCTACTGTTGGTGGGAGTGTAGACTGGTATAATCACTGTGGAGACCAATGTAGAGATTTTTGAATAAACTATGATGGGATGTCTTATTTGACCCAATTATTCCCCTTCTGAGTATTTTCCAAGAAAAATTAAAAGCATCATACCACAGTAATACATGTACACCCATGTTTATAGCAACACAATATGTAATAGCTAAACTTTGGGAACAACCCAAATATTCATCAACTGAGGAATGTATAACAAAGATGTGCTATTTGTGTACAGTGAAGTACCACACAGCTCTAAAGGATGGTAAGTTTGAGACTCATACATAAATGGATTAAACCTGAAATCATACTAATAAGTGAAATATATCAGACTCACATGTTGAACATTGTATTGTCTCTCTAGTGTTAGAAGCTGAAATAGTAAATAAAATCCAAATGTACACAAGATATTGTGAAATGGGAAGAAAATTTTCAAAAGTAAAGAGAAATGGAATGAGACAAAGGAGAAAAGAAGGCAGGGAAAAATATATATGAATGATAGTCAACATAGTTATACTACTAATTTCTACTAGTTCATTGAAAAGTAAAATTAGTGCCTATATTGTTTGACCTACTTTTATGCCTGTGTCTTGTAATCTGAGCAACTACTTTGAAGATAGCAATACAAAATACATTGACAATTGTTACTGTTAACTCGTTTTGAAGTTTTTTAAAAGAGAATAATACCAAATGAGACAAAACAAAATAGAATCAATCAAAATAAAAGGCTCACCAAAGTACATGACTTAAAAACAAAATATAAGGAGATCAATTATGGCTACCATAATGCCTCTTGTTATTTTCAAAAGAATTGCCCATGTCATCAGACATAATAAAGTTGAACAAAACAGTGCAGAATAAAACCAATAAAAGCCAAACATTGGAGACATTATAGGATTTCAAAAGAAGATAATAGTCCAGCCACAATGGGTATCATAGTGTATCTTATTGTCTTCAAAGTAGGTGCCTTATACCATCAGCCTTGATACTATCAAACAAAACAGAATAGAATAAAATCAGTCAAAACAAAATAGTGAAAGAAATACAGGGCATCATATCAATTAAATAAGAAATAAAAAATGGTTACCATAATATATCCTACTATCTTTGGAATAGCTGTGCATGCCATCAAATCTAATACAAGTAGACAAACTGAAACAGAATAAAACCAAACTAAATAGAACAATGTAAACAATAAGGGTTCCAAATTATGATAATAGATTAACAATGGCCTCTGCCTCCCCTTTGTTTTTAAATGTTATTTAAAGAGAAAAGAAGGCAAAACAGAAAAAATTGTAGAAATAATACAGAATTTCAAAAAAAATAGACAGAAATCACTAGTTGATAAATTACTTATTGTCCTCTTAGAAATAGTTGTTCAAGTTACAAAATTAAAGCATACAAAGTGGACATTCAAACAGTGAGTCTGCAAACAGTTCTGTTCAATGATCCAACAAAAACTTAGTAATATGGTTGTTAATCCTACACATTTAAACATACTTGCAGTTATATGCTTTAGAAGACTTTGTTTTCCTCTTTTTGCTTTTTAAGTCCATTATCTATTTAGTTATATCATGTTTCAGCTTGCTCAGTGCCTTATTGATCTGTTTTGTTGTTGTTTATTCCTTTTTTAATTTAAAGATAAAAAAACAAGAAAAGGGTAGAAATGATACAGAATTTTAAAAAAGATAAACAGTAAGAAATCACTAGTTGATAAAGTACATACTGTCCTCTTAGAAATAGTTGCTCAAGTTGCAAAATTAAAGCATAAAAAGTAGACATTCAAACAATGAGACTGTAAACAGCTATGCATGCATGAGTCTTTACATGTATTTCTATCCTTTCTGTATTAGAGGGAAAAACAAAACATAGCAGGACGAAACAAAACAAATTCCTATAAGAACATGAAAGCAAAAAGTCATATAAAACCACAGTACAAGGTAATCTACAATGGTTACTGTGATGTCTCTTGTTATCTTCAATAGAATTGTCTATATCATCAGGCATATTTGAAGTATAATTGCAGTATAATTGAAAATAGCAGTACATTACAATATTAGTAAAAACAAAACATTTTAGACAATCTAAAACTTCAAAGGCAGGTAATAAACCAGATAATGTGTCCTAGTGAAACTTTTCATCTTCAGTGTAGTTGCCTATACTCTCAGACTTGAAACTATCAATCTTAACAGCTTTGAATAAAATCTGTCAATACAAAGCAGCAATATAACAAACCAGATTCAATTAAGATCAGTCATGGTAAAACAGTGTAAGTTATACAGAGCTTCAGTTTAAGTTAATAGGAAATTAAGGATGATTACCATACTATATCTTGCTGTTTTTGGGATGACTGTGCCCTCAAATCCAGTACAGTAAGACAAACTGGAACAGAATATAATCCATCTAAGCAGAGTGGTGTGAGTAATGTGGGTTTCAAATCCTGGTACACTCTTAACAATATCCTCTGCCTTCCTTTTTTTAGCTCTGTTTTGGTTGTAGGTGGCTGGAGTTCTGTATGCTTTATATATCCAATACCATTTTCTTTTCCCTTACTTGGGAAGTTTTCCTTAATTATTTCTGTGAATAGCCTTTGTAATTCACCTGTTTTTATTTCTCCCCTTTCACTCCCACAGGATGCTGTGCATTTTGGGTACCACCAACTCCCTCAGTTTTTAGATTGGGGGGCAACCTGCTATTTACCTAAGTGGTCCCAAACCTTCTCACTCCTGGACTTGATCTCAAGTTGTATTCCTTTACCTACAAAAGCCTCAAGGTTTTCCTTCATTATAGCTGAGTAGTTCTCTACTGCACATAAGTATCCTGTCTTTCCGTCCTATTTGCAGGCGGTGGTTGAGTTGCCCTGTTTTTCTCTGGCTCCATGTCACATAAAGCATTGTTTTCTCTTATTTAATTTTCAGTCCATAAACCCTCTCTCAGGTTGATTATATTTCCTTACAGAGCATCTCGATGGACCCTACCTCCTGATCTACTCTGCCTGTATTTTTGGTTTTTTTTACTGTATCAAGGTCATCTATGTTAGAGATTATAGCCAATCTTATCTGCCTCATTTTTGCTATGCTATTTTTCTGCTATTGCTTGTCTAGTCTCCTTCATTCTATTGCCTGCCCCATTCATTGAGGCCTTTCTGTCACTGTTCCTGAAATCCTGGTATCTTTTTTCACTCTCTCTCTAGAATGTCCTTCAGTATTCTCTGTAGAGTTGGGTTGGCGGTCACAAATTCCCCCAGGTACTCTTTGTCATGGAAGCATCTTATTTCTCCATTAATTTCTAGTGACAGTTTTGCAGGGTACATTAACCTGGGCTAGAGGTTATTTTCTTTCAGGGCTTGGAATACTTTGTGCCAACCTCTTCTTGATCTGATGGTCTGTGTCGAGAAGTCTGCAGTGATCTTGATGGGTTTTCCATTATAGGTGATCTGTTTCTTTTCCCTGATGGTTTTTAATATTCTGTTTTTATATTGAATTTCTGGTATCTTGATTATTATATGTCTGCGTGTAGCTCTGTTTTGGTTGTAGATGGCTGGAGTTCTGTATGCCTTGTATATCCTAACACCATTTTATTTTCCCTGGCTTGGGAAGTTTTCCTTAATTATTTCTTTGAATAGCCTTTGTAATTCACCTGTTTTTATTCCTGCTTCTTCATTCACATTTCTTATTCTTAAATTATAGATTCTCTTGTTTTCTAGCCTTTGTATTGTTACTGCCTGTTTCCTTGTTAAAGAGATCTTTCCTTTCATGATCACACATTGCAAACATGTCTTCAAGTTTTGATAGTCTATCTTAGTTTCTTTTAAGCAATTTTGTCATCTTTCAATGGAGTTTTTAATTTCCTGTAATCTCTTTAAATCTGCTTCATGTATTCTAGATTTTCTTTATATTCTTTATCAAAGTTTTCTCTCCTTTTTTGTGTTCCTCCCTTCTTCCATCTGTGTCTTCTTGAGAGGTGCTTAGCATTTCTTTTATTAATCTACTTATATCGTGCTTTACCTGATTTAATATTTCAGTTTTGATCTACAAGGTCCTGAAGATATTTCTTAATGCCCATTGAAGCCATGTCTGATGTTGTAAATTTGCTACTCTCAGTCTCTTTTGTATTTCCCTCTCCTGGATCAACGTTCTCAGGGTTTTGGGCTGGGGACATTTTTTTGTTTCTTTCTCTTGTCATGTTTTTGGTTTCTTCCATACAGGTGTGTAGTGGAGGTCCCAGCCCCTTTCCTTGTTGGTTAAGGTTTTTCTGAAGCATGCTGGTGAGGGATTTCTGCTCTCTCCTGTTTGCTTTTGGTCATTGAGGGATAGGCAGAGCCTGCATATGTTGGCCCCTCTGCACTGGGCCAGTCAACCAATGGGGGCCTTCACTGGGTTAGTGTGTGCTATGCATCTGGAATTGGTTTGAGATGGCTTATTGGGTTCCGACCAGGCAGAGCAGATCCCACCAATCTGCTCTGGGAAGGGAGCAACCAACTGAAGTCACTGTCTTTCCTAGCTCAGGCTCCTCCTGCCTAATTTCAACATGTTGACCAGTTGGTCACCCTCCTCCCATGGGGTGGGGGGTCTTATTCCCAGTACTCACTTTGTGGTCCCTTTCTGGCTCCATTCTCCATTGGGCTCACCTACCTCCATCTTCAGCACAACCAGCCAGTCACAGCGGCATGATTTTGTGTGCTCCAGGGGTCGGGGCTGCGTAAGTTCTGAGTTTGGGCCAGTTGTGGCTTCTGCCGGTAGTGGCTCTGGAAGGCGGCAGCTTCGGTGGGTCTGGGCTCCAGCAGGGGGAGGCTCCAGTGGGTCATGGCTCTGGTGGGTCACGGTTCTGGTGGGTTGCGGTTCTGGCGGGTCATGGCTGCATGAGTTACAAGTTCAGGCTGCTCTGGTGGGTCATGGTTCTTTGAGTCATGAGTCTGGACTGCTCTGGCCAGTCCCGGTCATGGCACAAATTCAGGCAACTGGAGAGTACTGTGGCTGCAAATCTCAGCTTCTGAAATTGTAGCCCTGGGACTGCATGTTTCTGCCTTCACTTTTTATACAATTCCTCCCATTTTACTTTCATGGGATATATTTTACATTTTGGATCCCACTAACTTTTTTTAGTTTTTATATTAGGGAGGCAAACCAATATTCACCTAAGTGATTCTGAACCTTTATACCCCTGAGAAAGATCTCAAGCTGTATTCATTTGTCTACAAGAGCCTCAAGGTTTTCTTTTTTTTTAATATTTTTTCACTGTATAAAAATGCTGTGGCTTTCTAACCTATCTGAAGCTGATGAGCAAGCTGCTCCCACTTTGTTTCTGGTTCCCTGTCATATACAACAATGTTTTCTCTTCTTTGACTTTCAGTATATAAGCCCCTTTTTGGGTTAAATGTATTTCTTATATAAAGCATATTGATGGACCCTATCTCCTGATCCATTCTGCCTGTATTTGTTTTTATTGGTGAATCGAGGCCATCTATATTAGTGATTATGGTTAACCTTCTCTGCCTTATTTCTGCCATGTTTTTTTCTACTGTTGATTGTCTACTTTTCCCCTTCATTCCACTGACTGCCCCATTCAGTGCACCCCCTCTGCTGCTGTTCCTGAAACTGTAGTCTTTTTTCTTTCTCTTAAGAATGTCTTTCAGTATTTTTTGTATTGTTGATTTGGTGGTCATGAACTCCCCCAGTTCCTCTTTGTCATGAAATCATCTTTTTTCTTCATTAACCTTGAGAGATAGTTTTGCAGGGTACATCAATCTGGGTTGGAGGTTACTTTCTTTCAGGATTTGGCATACTTTATTCCAAGCTCTTCTTGATTTGATGGTTTGTGTCAAGAAGTCTATCATGATTCTGATGGATTTTCCTTTATATGTGATCTGTTTCTTTACTCTGACAGCTTTTAATATTCTGTTCCTGTGTTGAATTTCTGGGATCTTGATTATTATATGTCTAAGTATAGATCTATTTTGGTTATAGCTTGCTAAAGTTCTCTATGCCTTACTTATCTGAATATCATTTCCTTTTCCTATGCTTGGGAAGTTTTCTTTAGTTATTTCTGTAAATAGCCTTTGTACTTCATTTGTGTTTATGCTTGCTTCTTCACTCACATTTTTTATTCTTAAGTTATCATTCCTCTTGCCACCTTCTACCCTTTGTATTGTTACTTCCTGGTTCCTTGTTATTTTTAAGATATCTTTCCTTTTGTACTTGCAAGCTGCAAACCTGTCTTCAAGGTTTGATAGTGTATCTTTAGTTTCTTTCAAGCAGTTTTTCTAGCTTTCAATGGAGTTTTTAATTTCCTGGTAATCTTTTTTAATCTGTTTCGTGTATTCTAATTTTTCTTTATATTCTTCACTGAAGGTGTCCCTCCTTTTTCTATGCACCTCTATTCTTCCATCTGTGTCTTCTTTAGAGGTGCCTAGCAATTCTTTTATTATGTTTCTTATTTTTTATTTTAACCATAATAGTATTTCCATTATTTTATAGCCTCATGAAGTTTTTTCTTTATTTCAGTTTCTGTTGCTTCAGAAACTTCAAGTGTGTGACTCCTGATATCTTCCATGTTTACATCTCCTAGACCAGGTTGGAGGTCAGAGACTGTCTTTTGCTTCTTCCTCTTGTCATGTTCCTTGTTTCTTCTGGACAAGTGAGTAGTGGGATCCCTGGAACTTCCTGTATTGGCTATAATTACTCTGCTAGGGATTTCTGCTGTTTGCTGCTTTTCCCAGCCTGCTGGTGGCTACTGGAGTGCAAGCAGGGGTGGGCAGACTGGCTCCTCTCTTCCAAGCTGGTTAACTGCAGGGAGTCTTCACCAAGTTAGTACACACTGGGTGCATGGGTTGGTTAGGGAAACCTTGGCAGTGGCTATTGGACCATGCACATGGGCAGGACACAGTCCAGGCAATTTCCACCAGTCTGCTCTGAGCTATGAGTGGCTGAATGGAGCTGGCTGCAGTCTGGCTCTGGGCTTATCCTACCCAACTCCAAAATGGCTCCCAGCTAATTGCCCACTCATGTGGGAGCACTGAGTCCCCCACACTCATGCCAGCCAGTGCAGTTTTGTGGTCTGCTGCTCCCATCTTTCACCACATCTCCCTGGGGAGGCCTTCGGGCTTGCCAATGACTAGCTTCACTGTGACCATGCATCTCCAGGTTCCAACAGCACTTCTATCACAGTAGTTCTGGTCAGTTGAAAGCGCCACCAACTCCTGCCTCCTTCTGTTTAGGTTTTTCTTTTTTTTTAATTCTCTGTGGGCTTCAATTCTCACTTTAGTTTCTTCCTGGGTCGAGGGTACCCATTTCCTTCCTTCTTGTCTTCTCCAGAAAGCTATATCCCAGCATCTGTTTTTCCCAGAGAGGCCATTTACTCTACTGTTTACTGTCCCACTATCTTCAGAAATTCCTCTGATTTGGAGTTTTGTATAATAGTTTTTATTGTTCTTTTTCTCATTAAAATGTAATGTTAGCTACAAATCAAAATTGTATGTATTCTATATTGTTTTATTTAACTACCTTTGCTGATATTCTTTTTTGTCTCATTTGAGTTACCTTCTAGAATCCTTCCATTTCAGTCTGACAACTTCTTTTCCTTTTCCTGTTTTCCTTCATAGCTAACATGCTATCAACGAAAATCATTAATTTTTCTCTTATGACTAGTTTTTTTTCTCTTTTATTTGTGAAGGATATTTTATTGTATATGTAAGTATTGATTTTTTATTTGTTTTTTTCTTTCAACATTTTCCATATACAAATCTATTTCTTCCTGCTCTTTATAATTTCTGAGGGAAAAAATGATCTGCTATTGAAATTAAGGACGTTTTTAACATAATGAGTTGCTTCTCTCTTCATGTTTTTAAGATTCTATTTCTCTCAATCTCTCTCTCTTTTTTATTTTAAGCTTTTGTCTTCATTTGCTATCCATTGAATTAGGAAGTTATGGCATTAAAAACCATTCATCTAAATCTTTTTGATGAATATGTTTAGGGAAAAGTATTTAGCATTGAACGCAAGACAAATTAAGACAATTTTTGTATAGTCTTCTGGGAACCTTCAAATAAGTCCAATGAAGATAATTATTTGGAGATAGGGCTGCATCTTGCTACTTCTAATATCAAAAATATAAGATGTTACTTCTCAGGGCTCTTATTAAGTTGGAATGAGTGGCATGGAAATAAGGCAATTTAAAATATTGTGAAACTCATTGTCATTATTAACTGTAGTCATTTTTCTTCATTTTAGCATTTATAAAGAACCAATTCTAACAGTTTCTAAATATTTATAATCAGCAAATTTTGGGGCTCATAGTCTGACTTTTTGCTGACATTAATCTCAGTTTATTTTTTTAGTATAGTTATATCAATTTTTCATCTTATTCCTGCTGTATTGAACACTATGAACAACTTTATGAAATTACTTACACTTTATAAAGCTGTGGTTTTATTTCAGATAACGTCAGCACCACTTTTCCCCCTAATATTAAAATATGTTTTCACTGTTGCTCCCTTAGTTTTCAAGTGAGCTTAGTAATTGTTAGTGCTCCCTGTGTATTTCAATTTTCATCTTGTGTACTTCTAAAATTTTTTTGTGGTTAAAGATAAAAAAATAGCAACATTTGTTCTCATTATGTCATAAGGCTTTCATTACAATCTCTATAAAACTTGATTTATCTGGATAGTTCCTTGAATCACTCAAAGGTATTCTGTGTGAATCTTTGCCCTTAGTTATTCTCTCTGACTAAAATGGCCAATTATTTGGAAATTGTCAAGAAAGGTTTCTTTGTGTTATCCAAGTGACCTCTCTAGAGGCCTTCTTTGATCCTCTAATCCAGTGTTTCCACCTATCTCTTATCTCGTTACATTACATTTTTATTTTTCACTAATCATTTCTTTTATCTTTTCTTAGCGTGCATTATTTTTGCCACTATGCAGAACCTGTTTGCTTTGTTTTCTTATTTTTCATTACTACCTAGGAAAGTATCTGAAACAACATATAAAATAATATTGAATAAATCAACAAATGCAGTTCTATTTGTACATTTAACACAATGTCTTTGTTAACTAAGCAATTAATATTGAGGATAATTTTAATATCTCCATGATATTGTGGAATGTATTTTTGTTTTTTATTCTTGTTTCCTGATATAGAGCTTCTAAAACTCTTTCAAGCATTGAAATGTGAGCCATGTAACTATAATACCAGTACTTAGGAGGCTGAAGTAGGAGAATTTTCATGAGTTTGAGGCCAGTCTTGGCTACATAATAGAGTTCAAGGCCAGTCTAGACTGCAGACTACAGTTTGAGACCCTGTTTCAAAACAAACTAGTAAACAGACAAACAAACTATGAAATAAAAATGGGTTTGAATACTAATGAAGTTTTAAAACTAATGACCAGAGGCTGGGGAGCCCTCTTAACCTCAAGGGAGAAAGTTATCATCAGAAACAAAAAAATCAGGTTTGATTAGAAAGTACCTTCTAAATTCTGGGTAAGGGAGAAGAATTAGAGTTTGACTTCAACACCAAAGCTCAGTGATAAAATCAGTCCTTTCAATGCAATGGCATTACCATACAAACCTGAAAGAACAATGTCAGAATTATATTTAATTTGGAGACACCCAGCTTATGTTTGCAGTAGAATTTTTGGTGGATAGTAATAAATACTCAGATGTTTTGATGAACAGTGGTATTCTATATTAAGAGTTAGAGTCAAGCAAGACACTTTCATTTTTTATGTCATAATTCATGATGCCTTATTCATCCTAACATCTGTAGCTCTCCTCTTTGTTATCATAACATCACTCTTTCACAGCTTCTGCTATTAGGATTTCAGCATGGGCTGCCTAAGCCCAAACACAGTAGCCTGCATACACAGTGGGTAAACTTTGGGAATCATCTCCAAACACTATACTGGTGTAGAATGTACTACATAGCCCAGACTGGCCTGCAACTCAAGTGATCCTTTTGTTTCACTTCCCGAGTGCTGGGACTATAGGTGTATACCATTACACCTGCCAATTAAAACATTTTGGATGAGAATATAACAAAGTTTTTCTTAGAAATGAAAGTCAAAACACAGTTACTAGGAGTTCTGACATAAGATGTGCAGGTAATCAACACGGAGAATAACCTAAAAAACAGATAAAAAGGTATATCTTACCAAATAAACACTACTTGAGTGTAAGGGGGGAGATATGTTAGAAAAAAACATATTTTTTTAAAAAAATATATAAACATAAAAGATTTTAGCAATTTGTATAAGTTGTATCTAATTCACATAATGGCATGGAAAGATTAAATATTAATTTTAAAGAAAAATTAAAATTTAGAATGAATCAGAAAGTCTGGTAAAATGCAGTCAGGTTAAAATACAGAATTGTTTGGCTACTTAAGCCCCAAAATAAATTTTGGTACTGCTAACAGGTCAATGTGTACAGGGTTACTAGCCCTTTCAATATTAACCTAGATTAAATAATTGGAATAAAAATTATGAACTAACAAATTTAATAAAAAGATAAATTTCATTTAAAGAGTTAAGGGTTTTAAGTAAATGTGAGTAAACATAAGTGAGTATTATACTTTATGGTGGGGGAAGGATGATCCTGGTAGCTGAGCTGGGGGAAGTCTCCACCCAGGAAATAAAGAACCATTCTTTTTCCATAGGCAAAAGGAAGGTGCACACTACTCCAAGCAGGGGGGAAAAAGAGAAAGGAGACAAAGAAGAAAGGTGGTTCCTGCTGTGGTTTTTTGTTTGTTTGTTTATCTGTTTTTGTTTTGTTGGGTTAGTATGCTGTTTTTGTTTTTGCAGTAAATGCATTTTGCAGTCATTTTCTGCAGTGGGTAAATGTAGATGACACAATTTACCTCCCCTTTTCCTGTCCCTTTCACCACCATCTCCTCTCACCTCCTCTAATTCTCCTTTTCCCATTTTTAATTTTTAATTATCTTAGTTACTTTTCTCATTGCTGAGCCATAAAACCTAATACTCAAAGTTAGGGAAGGAAAGGTTTATTTAGCTCAGTTTATGGTGGTTTCAGTCCATAATTAGTTGGCTCCAAGGCAGGATGGCACATGACAGACGGGTAAACCATTCATGATGGTGGAAAATAGCAAAAGCAACAACAGCAAAAGGGAACAAGCAAGCTTCTTTTCACTCCTTATGTAGCATGCGGGCTAGCTATCCTAGGGCAGGTGGGGTACTTGCACCACTCCTCCACCTCCAATACCAGCACTACACAATGAAGCAATCACAAACTCTAGATATAGATGAAATGAAAGAAGAAATAAAGCAAGTCCTTTGTCTGAGGAATTATTAGCTAAAACTCTTTCCCACTATGTGGGTTTTCTTTTCTGTTGGTGATTTCTTTTGAAGTGCAAAAACTTTAGTAATATGGGATCCCAGTTGTTGATTCTTTGAAGTGTTTCCCGTGCAGTTTGTGTTTTGATCATGAATTCTCTGCCTACCTCTATGTCTCCAAGACTTCTGCCTACCTTGTCTTCCAGAACATTTTAGTGTTTCTGCATAACATTGTTTTACTTATGGTATACAATGTTTACATTCACGGAGGTTATTGCACTCTTGCAAGCAACCTGACTCTCAATCTTTCATATTCTGCAATACATTCCATGTTTTTAAATAAAACTAAGACTTTGATCTCTTACTATTCAAGTTGAGTTGGCCATATAAAATCTTCTCTTTGGGCCAATGCTTGCTGCAATATGCATGAAGCTTGGAATTATCCTGAATGAAAGAAATCAGACATAAAAAGCCATATATCTGAGATTCTATAAATTTATTTTGTTTCAATATTTAATTTTTTTTCTCTTTTTAATTCTGGGAATTGGGATTCATACATGTTAAGCAAATACTCTATCATTGAGTTACTTCTCTAATGCCTAGGATTTCTTTTGAAAGTGATATTCTTTAAATAGAAGTTGTGATTTTACAACTCTATGAATTCAGTGAAGACCGCTGAGTTTCACATTTTAAATGAGTGAATTATATGGTATGTTAATAATATCTGAGTTTTAAAAAAAACAGGATAGGAGATTTTCAGATAAAAGTGTTTTTGGTCACATTGAAATAGAGATTTATTCTATTTATATGAAGAATTTATTAAAATATTTTAATTTAATTTATTTTATTTTTTAAGACAGAATCTCACTATGTAGTACTGGCTAGCCTTGTACTCACTCTATAGCCCAGGCTGGCCTAGAACTCTAGTGATCCTTCTGTTGCAGGCTCCTGAGTGCTCGAATTGCAAATGTGTGCCACCACATCCCCCAATTAAAACATTTTAAACCAGAATGTAACAGTCTCGCTTAGAAAAGAAAACCAGAGCACAAGTACTATAGATCTGGAATAAGATATGCAGGTAATTAGTAGGGAGAACAATCCTGGAAGCATTAGAGGCAAGAAGGAATGGCTGACCAAAAATAGAATCCACATGCCCATGTTATTGATAGTAAAACATTGTAAGTAATTCAGTATATTGAATTATGTATCATAATAGTCATATTTGATAAAATTAACGTCATAAAATATCTAATATTAAAATATGCATTAATTAGCAGGTAGAGCTCAAGTGAACCACAACAAATGACCAGCTTCTATTTTCATAATTATTAAAAAGTGTATTTCTTCATATTAGCAAAAAAATAAACACCATAATTTGAAGAATTATGGAGGAATCAAAGTTTGCTTCAAATTAACATTCATACATATTTAAATGGTGCACAACTCTGAACCCTGTAAGAACTGAAACTGTACTTTCAATGCCCAGTCCTGTCCCTCTTTCATCAAATGGTGTACTATTAAAAACATTGTTGAATTTTTAAAAAGAAATTATAGTAAATTCTAAGCTTCAGTTAATAATTGTAATGACTCACATTTATCTAGCACTCTCTGTTCTCAGTGTTGTGACAAGGACTTTGAAATCATTATCTTATTTACTTCTGCCATTACATAGAGTTCAAGGAAACTGTTATTATTAATCTTCATTTTACAGTGAAGCAACTGAAGCATGAAGAAATTAAATGAATTGTTTGGGTTCATGTAACTAATGATTGAGGAATCCAAGAAAAGACACAGGGACACAGGTGAAATTAGAATGAGGCCTGGGAGACAGGTTTGTGCAAGAGTAACTTTATGTATTTATTTTAAAGCTTGATATTTTGTTCACTGTGAGGTTTTGAACCACCATTAATTTTTAAAATATTAGATAAGTATAGTGTTTATTTTACTTGGTGGACATTTTAACAGCTTCTGAGAGCCTGTACCTTAAGTAAGTGCTTCCTTAGCTTCATGCTACCCCATCCAGCTCAAGTCTTGAATTGAATTTCTAAGTGATCTCAGTGAGAAACCACATTCACAAAGGAACCATTACTTAGTAACTTCACAATAAAGCTTATATAGAGAGATCTCAGAGCTCGTTTGAATGACCATGGTACTTTCAAAGAGGGAAGTATACAGGGTTCTAGGAGACTTTGGGTTGTAGAAGAGGCAGGAACAGAACACTTTAGATAAATGTATTACCACAGGGACATCTTCCCCAAACTGCACTCAAGATGTTATAGTTTTTAAGATTAATTTCTCTTATTTTCTGGATTATTAACTTTTGCTTTAAGATAAAAATTTGAAAATATAAATAAGTGCCACCATTACATTTCAAAACTGACTTTCTATTTTGTTATTTTTGCTTTGTTTTGAGACTATAAAGGTCTGACTTTATAGACCAGGCTGACCTGAATTGTATCCTGTATCTCAAGGCTGATCTATAACTCACAGTCATTTTCCCATGGTGCCCCTCTACCCAGTGCCCCTCATCATGGCTGGCTGTTGTCCCACTTTTAATGAAAAATTCAGTTCAACTTCCTCTTTCCTTGTTCTATATGAAATATATAAGATTTACTGTTTTTTTTTTAACATGAGTACTTATTTCTCTTACTTGAATTTTTTTTGGTATTTATTATCAACCCCTCTCTACCTTGTAAATCCTAATCTCTTATAACCATTGTTCTAGCCTGTGCTATTATGAAATCTTCTTTTGCAATTTCTGTAAATGAATAAAAATGTGACCTTTTTCCTTCCATGCCCAACTTATATCACGTGATATAATGTCTTCCATTTCCAACCACATTGCCACCAATAATAAAATTTCTTTCACCTTCCCTTCCATCTGTTCCCTTCCTTTCCCTTCTTTTCTCTTCCCTTCATTTTGCTCCTCTTTTGTGGTATAGGGAGTTATTCCCCAGGCTTGTGATTGCCAAACAAGTGCAGTACCACTAACTGATTTATTTATTTATATTTATTTATATTTGAGAAAGAAGCTTGAAAAAATAGTCCAAGCTACATCAACCTTGCAATACTGTTCCATAAACTTCCAGAATAGCAGGTGTTACAGACTCATGCCACTTCACCTGGCATTATTTAATTTATTATGAGTGAAGAGTATTTCATTGTGAATACACACTATAGTTTCTTTATTCATGTATTTATGGACTCCATGGTAGGTTCCACATCCTGGATGTTATAAATAATGCTGCAATAATCATGTGAGTGAATACATTTTTTTAATATACTGATCTAATTTCCTTCAGATATATCCCAGTAGCAGGACAATTGGGTGATATGATATATATTTTTTTAGGTTTTAGGAATTTACATCGTGCATTCTCATCAATATTTGTCAATTTTGTATTTATTTTTATCACATGTCTAGATGCTTCAGCTGGATCTCATGCATTTTGGTAAGTTTAATTTTCATTTTTATTTGTTAAAAAGAAAAATTTTAAGTTTACCTATCCATTTGTTCATTGATATATTGCTCATTCAAGAGTATATTTCTTTTTTTTTCATCTATTTTTACAATGCCTCGATTTCCATTTTTTATTTTTAGTTGTATCCAATTTTGGTCTGAAATAATGCATAATATAATATTATTTTTTTCTTGTTTTGAAGCCTAACATATGGACATCCTGTAGACTTGCCCTTGTTTTGAGGAGAAGAACGTGTATTCCGCAGCTGTTGAATGATGTGTATTTACTTGTTAGGTCCATTTGGTATTTGTGTGTGTGCACACATGTATCATACCCTGGGCTGCATCTCCCATCCTTATTTTTGTAAATTTTTTTTAATTTTTGAGATATGCCTCCAATGATTCCCAGACTGGCCTCGAAGTTCAATAATTTTGCCTTAGTTTTCAGTATGAAACTGTATGCCAACACATTAAGGTTGTCTATATTATAGTACTAGATTTTAACTTCACTGTTTCTGTTTTGGTTGAAGTTTTGGTCTGGATAACCATACACTGATGAAAGTAAGGTGTTGAGGTTTCCAAATATTATTGTGCTACTGCCAATTCCTTTATATTTAAGAGTATTTGCTTTACATAATTACATACTCTGCCATTGGGTGCATATATAATTACAATTGTTATATTCTTTTGTTGAATTTTTTTCCTATACATGTTTATAAAATTTGGAAATAAGAGGCCATAGAACTACGGCTATTTCTGGTCTCTTTTCATTAGGTTTGTACCTTTTTCCAATTTATTACTTTTAGCCTTTATCACTACTCATGAAGGCAGTATATTGCTTGACTTTCTTTTCTTTAGTTTATCTAAATATTTTAGTTGGAAAGTTTAATGCATTAATGTTTAAGATTATTACTGACAGGAAATGCTCCTATCAACTCTGGGTGTGTGTGTGTGTGTGTGTGTGTGTGTGTGTGTAAGATGGCAGTGTAGATAAAAAGGACTAGGAGGGTTTATGGGGCATAATCTTCCAGTGAGCTACATTTCTAGGCCTTGTTATTATTATTATTATTATTATTATTGTTGTTGTTATTATTTTGAGACTGGGTCTGCTAAATTGCCCAGACTCCAATTCTCAATCTTTCTCCCTTAGTCTCTTGAATAACTAGGATTACAGACGTGCCACAGTCTTGCTAATTTTTAAAATTCTTTTTGGTATCATTAGTTTTTTTTTCCCTTTTATTTTTCTTCTTTGTGACATGGTGGTTCTCTGTGATATTTAATCCTTTTTCTGTTGATTGCATGTAATCTACTAGTGAGTTGTGATTTTTACTTATTTTGATGATAGATATTATCTTTTTATTGCTAAGTGTAAACTTCCATAAATATTTCTTGCAAGCCCAGTATGGTCAAGATGAACTCCCTTATTTCTTTTTCTTTTTGATGTTATTTATTTATTTATTTTTATTTGAGCAACTACTTGTAAGAATTCCCTTATTTCTTTGGTTCTCTTTGGATCTCTGTCTCTCTCTCTGTGTCTCTCTCTCTCTCTTTCTCTCTGGAATATAGCTTTTATAAAGAAGAGTAGTATTATTGTTTGACATAGTTTTTCCCTTTTTCTCTCAGAGCTTTGAATATTTCATCTATTTCTCCTGGGCTGTTACTTTGCTGAGGAAACTGTGATTAACCTACTGGAACCTGTTTTACACATTTTTTTTCTCTTTCTATTTGTAGACTTCTTTCTTTGTCTAGGACTTTAGATAGCTTGACCATGGTATGCCTTGCAAAGTCCCCTTTTTGGGGGATGTATAACCAAGTACATTTATACTACTGGAACTATTTATTTCCAGAAATTTTTAAAATTCATAGATTTACAATTATGTGTTAGGCACATTGTTTCTTACCTGTAATCCAAACTATCTGGGAGGCTGAGGAAGGAATATATATGTATATATATATATATATATATATATATATATATATATATATATAAAGGTACCCCATAAGTTTATAAGTTTCATAGATTTTCCTCATTTACTTTCTCTTATTTTCTTTTTTCTTTATGAGACTTATTTCAAAAACTGTCTTCAAGATCAAAATTTCTTTTATTTCTTCTTGATCCAGTTCATTATTGAGATTGACAACTGTATTTTAAATTTCATTTACTGAATTCTTATATTTCATCTTTTGTTTGATTACTTTTTATGATTTATATGTCAGTTGAATTTTTCTTTGGATCATGACTTATTTTCCAAGTATCAATAATGATCATTTCATATTCTCTTTTACATTTTTGAGTTTCCTTAAAAATGGTTTTGGATTTTTTTAGGCAATTTTCTTTCTCTTTTGAGGGGGTATATATTTCTTTTTTTAAATTTTATTTTACAGAGAATAAAACAGAAAAGGACAGAATAAATAAGATCAGAAGATAACAATGCAAGCAACATAGAACTTCACAACAAGACAATTGGATATCAACAGTAGATACTATAATGTCTCCTTTGAAATAGTTGAGCATAGCTTCACGCACAATAATATCAAACACAACAAAATAGAGTAAAACCAATCAAGAGTGTGAAAGTATTTCAAGGCATTCTGAACCAAATAACAGAAAATGAACGATGATTATTATAATATCTCATTTTCCATAGTAAATTTGTTTATACTGTCATACATATTAAGATCAAATAAGACACAACATGATAGAAACAATGGTGACAGATGAACAAAGCATGGTAGGACTTCAAAGCAAGATGATATTTAATCAGCAATGGCTGCTGTAATGTCTTTTTTTATTCAAAGTAGCTGTTCATACCATTAAACATAACAAGGTTAAACAAAATAGAATAAAACCATTCCAACCAATGAGTGAAAACTTTATAAGCCTTCAAAGCAATATAATGGTGAACCATGATTGCCATAAAATCTTATGTACACTTACCATTTCTTACACTAGGAAGACAATACGGTATATATACGTGTGAGTTTGATTTATTTTGCTTATGAGTATGATCTCGAGTTGCATTCATTTATTTATAAATATCTCAATGTGATCATTCTTTATAGCTGAGTAGTACTCCATTGTATAAAACTACCACAATTTTTTTTATCCATTCCTCAGTTGATGGACACTTTGGTGGTTTCCAAGATCTGGCTATTACAAATTGTGCTGCTATAAACATGGGTGCACACATATCACTATGGTATGATATTTTCACTTCTGGTAATATACCTAAGAGTGGAATAGCTGGGTCAAATGGGACTTTCAATACCAGCTTTTTGAGAATTCTCCAGACTGACTTCTACAGTGATTGCATCAGTCTACACTCACACCAACAATGTAGAAGAGTTCTTTTTTCCCCACAACCTCTCCAGCATTTTTTGTTGGTAGTTTTGTTGATCCTGGCTATTCTTTCTGGAGTGAGATGGAATCTCAGTGTGGTTTTAATTTGCATTTCTCTAATGACCAATGATGATGAACATTTTTTCATGCATTTATTTGACATTCGTATTTCTTCATGTGAGAACTGTGTGTTCATCTTGGATGCCCATTTTTGGACTGGGTCTTTGAATTTTGGGGGTCTGATTTTTAAAAATTCTTTCTAAGCTTTAGGAAGAAGTCCTTTGTCTGAAGGACTGTTCACTAAGATTTTTTCCCAGTTCGTGGGTTTTCTTTTCACTCTGCTGGAGATTTCTTTGAATATACAGAAACTCTTTAATAAGACACGATCCCAGTTACTGATTCTGAGAATTATTTTCTGTGCAGTTTGGTTCTTGTTCATGAATTCTCTACCTAATCCTATATCCTCAAGATTTTTGCCTACTTTGTCTTCCAGCAGATTTAGTGTTTCTGTTTAAATATTTAGACATTCGATCCATTTAGATATTAGTTTAACACAAGGTGATAGGCATGGATCTAGTTTTAGTTTTCGGCATATGGATAGCCAGTTTTTCCAGCACCATTCATTAGAGTGACTATCATTTTTCTAGTGAACATGTTTGGACCCTTTATCAAAGATAAGGTGGCTGAGTGTGTTAATAATTGTGGTTATATCTTCTAGTCTATTCCATTGATCTTCAGATCTGTTTTTATTCCAATACAATGTTGATTTTATTACAGTAGCTTTGTAGTATAATTTCAAGTCAGTAATTGTGATGCCTCCTGCTTTGACTTTGCTGCTTAGAATTGCCTTTGCTATTCTAGGTCTCTTCTGGTTCCAGATGAATTTTAGGAGTGATTTCTCTAGATCTATGAGGTATGTTAGTGGTATTTTCATTGGGATTGCATTGAATCTTTATAATAATTTTGGGAGAATGGCCATTTTCACAATATTTATTCTTCCTATCCATGAACAAGGCATGTCTTTCCATTTTCTGAGGTCCTCTTTGATTTTTTTTAGGGTATTAAATTTTTCCCTGTATAGCTCTTTTACTTCTTTTGTTAGATTAATTCCTAAGTATTTCTTTTTTTTTGGATGCTAGTGTGAAGGGTGTGGCTTCTCTTATTTCTCTCTCAGTGATTTTGCGTTTAGTGTGTAGAAATGCTATAGATTTTTGAGTATTGACTTTGTATCTAGGTACGTTGCTGAATTTATTTATTATATCTAGGAGACTTTTGATGGAGTTTTGGGGGTCTTCTTTGTAAAGTATCATGTCATCTGCAAATAATGATAGTTTAACTTCCTCTTTTTCTATTTCACTCCTTTTATTTCTCTCTCTTGTCTAATTGCTCTGGCTAGTACTTCCAGTACTATGTTGAATAGGAGTGGTGATAAGGGACATCCTTGTCTTGAGCCTGATTTTGAGGTAAAGGTGTTCAGTTTTTGGCCATTTAATATGACACTGGCTGTTGGTTTGTTGTAGATGGCCTTTATCATACTGAGGTAAAGACCATCTATTCCAATTCTTTGTAAGATTCTTAACATGAATAAGTGTTAGATCTTATCAAAATATTTTTCTGTATCTATAGAAGTGATTGTGTGATTCTCACTTTTGGCTGTATTGATATGGTTACATTTACTGATTTATGCATGTTGAACCATCCCTGCATGCCTGCGATGAATCCCACTTGGCCATGGTGTATAATCTTCTTGATCATTTGTTGCATCCTGTTTGCCAATATTTTATTGAGAATTTTGGCATCTATGTTCATTAGGGAGATTGGTCTGTAGTGTTCTTTTTTAGTTGGGTCTTTCTCAGGTTTTGGTACGAGAGTAATATTTGCTTCCAGGAATGACTTAGGGAGAATTTCTTCCCTTTCAATTTCATTGAACAGTTTGAGGAGTGTTGGCATTAAGTCTTCTTTGTATTTCTTGTAGAATTCCACAGTGAATCCATTTGGGCCTGGGCTCTTCTTTGTTGGTAATGACTTTATTACATTTTTCAATTTCATTAATAGAAATTCAGTTATTCAGCAGTTTTATATCTTCTTGATCCAGTTTTGGTGGTTCATATATTTCTAGGAATCTGTCCATTTCTTCTGTGTTATTGAACTTATGAGAGTAGAAGTTTTTGAAATAGGTGTTTATGATCTTCTGTGTTTCCACAGAGTCATTAGTGATTTCATGTTTTTCATTACATATTGCATGAATTTGAGTATTTTCTTTCCTTTTTTTAAATTAGGTTGGCTAGGGGCTTATAAATTTTATTTATTCTTTCAAAGAACCAACTCTGATTCATTGATTCTTTGTATTGTTTTCTTAGTCTCTATTGCATTAATTTCTGTTCTGGTCCTTATAATTTCCTCCCTTCTTTTGGCTTTGGGCTTGGCTTGCTCTTCTTTTTCTAGATGCTTGAGTTGTAGTATCAGGTTGTTTATTTGTGTTTGTTCTGTTTTCCTGATGTGGAAAATCAGTGCAATAAACTTTCCTCTGAGGACTGCTTTCATTGTATCCCACATATTCTGGTAAGTTGAATTTGTATTTTTGTTTGCTTTTAGATATTGTTTAATTTCTTCCTAATTTCCTCTGTTACCCATTGATTGCTCAAGAGTGTATTACTCAATTTCCATGTGTTTGTAGGGGTTTTGCAGTTTCTTTTATCATTAATTTTTAGTTTCATGGTACTATAATCTGATAACATACATGGGATAATTTCAATTATTTTGCATTTACTTAAATGTGTTGTGTGGGCTAGTATATGGTCTATTTTAGAGAATGCTCCATGTACTGCTGAGAAAAATGTATATTCTGATGTTGTTGGATGGAATACTCCATATATGTCTATTAAGTCCATTTGTTCACAGGTGTGATTCAGTTCTGTTATTTCTTTGCTGATTTTCTGTCTAGTTGATCTATCATTTGTGTCAATGGCATGTTAAGGTCTCCTGTTATAATTGTGTTATTGCTTATTTGATTTTTCATTTCTGTTAATACTTGCTTTGTATAGCTGGGTGCTCTGGAATTTGGTGCATATATATTTAAGATTGTTATCTCTTCCTCTTGACATTTTCCCCTAACTAGTATGTAGTGACCTTCTTTATCTCTTTGGACCATTCTTGGTTTGAAGTTTACATTTTCTGCAAGCAGAATAGCTTCTGAGGGGGTATATATTTCTATATTGATTTTGTTCCTTTGAAAGAATTATATTTTGTCTTCATGATTCTAGTGTTCTTGCACTGTCATCCCGTCAGGCAGATAATTTTCCTCTAATAGTTTTATAGGGTAGCTTTTGTAGTAAAATATTTTGTCCTGGAGATAAAGTCTAAGAGGCCAGGCAGTGTTAGTGATGCCTGTGGATGTCCATGGCATAGTTTTCATGGCCTGTGGAATTTCTTCTCCAGCTGGGATATAGCTCTTTGAGGTAGGCTGGTTTATTGAAAGCTCTGTGCACAGTGATAGGTATGGATCCACCTCTAGTTTCCCTGGGACACTTGTGGATGTATGGAGTTGTTCCTCTTGTCTAGTCAGATAAGAAGTTGCTGGCATGAGATGAAAGCAAGGTGATTGTTGAATTTCTAATGACCATGTAGGGACAAGCTACTCTGGGTCTCTTGTGGAAGGTAAAATAGGGCTTTGATAGTCCAAGCCACTCAGACCAATATGTCTGGCTACTTTCTGGGACTGAAAGGAAGGCAGTCAGAAAATAGGGGTTCCTAGAAGTTTATACTGGTTACGTGGGGTGGTTGGGCCTATCTGGCTGTTCCCCAATACTGCAATGGGCAGTGTTCCATGAGGGCAGTATGTGGAAGGAGCTTGGGTTTGGGAAAGCACAAGACAAACTCTGCTCTTTCTCTAGGGTAAGGCAGGGGGTAGGATACCTAATTAGCTCTTGGAATTTTTCTCAAAGCTTGAAACTGTAGGATTATCCACAGAAAATATTTCAAGTGTCTGTGGCTTGATCTGGGACATTTAGGGACCTTCTACACACCCATGCCTCAGACCGAAAGACCTTTTTGATTTAAAATTGATTCCAGTTATAAGATGGTACAGTAATTACTATGCATTTTTTCATTTTTTAAAATAAACACATGTGTAAATTCTTAGGGAAAGTCATACTGTGTAGCCCTGGATTGTCTTGAATTCATTATGTAGCCTAAGCTGTCCTTCTATCATACTCAGACACTCTTTTTCAACTACTTTTTCTTTGCTTTGGTACTTCTTTTTGAAAGGAAGTGTTTCAGACACCACTAACTAGCCCCCTTCTTGAGATCCTTGATAGTTGATTCATTATTATGGATGAGCAAACTAAGTGTAAATGCTTGAGTTTTGAATTCTATTCATTTTCCACCAGGTCCACTGTTTGGATTTTAAGTATCTGAACCTTGTGTAACTATCTTGGACAAAACAGAAATTTAATTATGTAAAATAATTAGCAAATTGTGTGAATGGAAGAGTATAACAAACCTTAAAAAAATGGAATTGAACAACTTTACTGATTGTTGTCAGTACTTTTCTAATTGTTTCTTATTCATTCTTCTATTTTGGGATTTGATTTCTTTTTAACAACTTATAGGCTTATTCAGCATGACTCAAAACACATTTTCTTCCATTGTTTTTCCCCATTTCAGTTTAAACAAACCAGAAAGGCCAGGTAGGGATGGGCGACCACTTCTGAACCTAACACTCATGTCCATTACATAAAGAAGAGAAGATTTTAATATAGTTTGCACAGATATTTTCACAGGAGAAAATGAAATGTTGGAGAAACTCTGCCAAGGTTTTTCATATATTTTATGGCACATCTGTCCATTTTATCTTATCTGTAATCAAGATCTAGCTCTAATTTTAGAACAGCTGTTCTTGGGCTTGTTGTGACTATTGCTCATTCATGGTGGATGCTGCTATGGACAGCATAATTGTGTTAGTGGATGCACTATTTCTATGTTTAAAAAAGCATATCCAAATGATATAAAAATAATCATTATTAATTCACTTTGTTTTAAGGTAATGCAATAGAAAATACTATATTATTTCTTAAGAAATAAAATTCTAAGATGTCATAGGAAAACTGTTCTATTCAATAAAAACTGAATAGTGTTTCTTCTGCAAATATAGATATGACACTTTAGGGAGAAAATATAAATCACACCATCAACTATAGAACAGCATTACCCTCAAACTGTGAGTCTATCACATTTGTTATATTACACATGTGAGACTTACACATTAATCTGACTGCTTTTACCAGTGATACTCTCAATTATAAGCTCCTGAAGAGGGGAATGACAAGTGCTTTGAGAGAGCAGCAGGAAATCTGTTAAATGGCAAAATGTGCCTAAAATACACCAAGGGAAAAATATATTCCTTTAAAAATACAGGAGTTCCTTCTGAGTAAAATAAAATCTTTCGTGGCCATTTTTGCTTCATGTGATATTCTGAATGTTGTGAATGAATATGATGCTGCCTTAAAACAATTTTCCATCTAGTAGATGATCACACTGTCCTTTCTTTTTGTTGGTAGAGTAGTGGATGACTATTTCATAAATCAAATGAAGATTCATTCAGATATGCTACAAAAGAAAACCCTGCTTCTCAAACTGGAAACAACTAAATTAAATATACCTTCAGCTTTCTATTGCTCTCTAAAGAACTCAGAAATTTGAATAAAAATGAAAATTAGACATCATTAGAACCACCATCTTCCTCTGTGTTTCTACTTAGACTTATATTTACCAGCTTACTTATTTGATTTTACTGGGGAGATATTAATCATTATTCTGAAACAGCTATTTAAATAATCTTCAAATTAGAAAATATTTATTTGAAAAACTACAAAATTTATTTTGATGTTATTGGTTTGATGCTCAGGTTCTGTTATATAAACAGAATTTCACAATTCAACTTAACATTTATTTGATAAATATTATTTATATCACTGCATGGAAGATGACATAAAAGCAATTTAGTACCTAACAAAAAAAGTTTTTAATTTTCACTTGAAGTTTAGATGGATATCATATTTCCAAAGACTTTAGAGACCATGACCAGATTAATATCACACATAACTGTGAACACCAGTAAAGAATAGATATTATTTAAAATTAAAATTCAAGAATTATCAGTTCTTTGATGAAAACCTATGAGTTCAAAATCATATTACAATTATGTATTACAATTACATATTATAATCATGTTGAATAATTGCTACTGAAATAGCCATGTCTAAAGCATGCTCAATAGTACATATGTTTAGACAACAGGCTTCTTGCAAGAAAAGTGTGAACTTTTGGAATTAGAGATAGGAAAATTGCTGTGGATAGTTTGACATATTGCTCAGAGAACACTAAAGTTTTCTGGAAAAGAACAAAGTAGACAAGACAGGCTTAAACTAGACTGAATAGCCCATGGATTATGAATTATATTATTGAGGGAAACCTTGAAGTCAGAAAGATCATTAGGAGGATTATAATTGCTTTTTTGATAGGTAGTTGGTATATATTAGGTTTTTTTTCCTTTTAGAAAAATGTTAAGCTTTGATATCTTTGTCTGAAGTTAAAGCAGTTATGTGACTTGATTTGCCAAAGAAAATTGAGATTTAGGGCATACTTTTGCTTTATCTTATTATCGTACAATTGCATGAAGAATCTGCCCTATCAGTATGTGCCCAGGAATAAGAATGATATTCATGTGCAGTAGACTGCTCTCTAGTTATCAACTGATCTCCGGCATAAGATAAAACTCATTTTTTTAAACAAAATTATACTATTCAGACTTGAGAACTGCTTTTGTTTGTTCTACCAAGTGCCACCATACTGACTGACCAATGAAAGATAAGTTTTGGAGTAGCATTCAGTTAGGGAAAAAATAGAAATATATGGGGTTGATATTTTATGTGTATTACTGCTTAACTAGTTTTGATTCTTTCATGTTGTGTTCTAGTTACACATTAATTTTATAATACCTGATTTAAGAACCTTCAAGTTTTAATGAGATAATTAGTAACATTTTGGGTGATACCATATTACATCTTGAAATTGAAAGTCCTATAATGTTTAAAACATAGATAAGAAGACTGAATATTATGTTAATAATCAAAGAAAAGGTTAAAAGAATTGAGAAGCATGATGACTAAGGATAATATTATTTGTAAACTTTTTCTGACTCTTATTTCTAATGAATGAAGTTATAATGCAACTTCATCAGAATCATCAGGGATATTATTAGATATGTAAATTCCTGAGCCTCCAGATCATAGATAAGTGTTAAGATCTCTGACAGGGGATCCAGGAATTTCCACTATATATGCAAATTTCAGAGAAATAAAAGAAGAGCCATCAGTAGTAATAGTCTCCTTTCTGAATGTCTAAAATCTTTTTTTCCTCAACTGTTATTATTTTAATATGATATATCTAATTATTAACAATTTGTGTGTCATATATTTTACTAAAATGTCTGTTGGTACAAGCCTAGTAATATTTATATCTTTTATTCTTCATAGTCTATTATGCAACTGTCTCACAGTAGAAAGTGTGAAAGGAAGTCTTTCATGAAGAACTAAGGTTAGAGAAGCCTAGGTCATGTATTTGTATCTTTAGATCAATAGAGACAAAATCTTTGGAAATGCCGAACTCATAATGTAGGAAGAACTTTCTAAAAGGAAACAAAAACCCTTAAATATCTAAGCAACCATAAATTAAAAACTGCATGCTTTAATATACAATTCTATTTCAGCAAATATGATGATATTCTAGATGCTCTAAGCCTGAAAATTCTTAATTAGAGTTTGACTGCCAGGCAATATCATTGAATTAAGATCCAAATTACCAGTATTGCTGGTCCCATTCAAATCCATTAAATTTTCTAGACTCTAAAGCTCTTTAAAATTAAATTTGTACACTAAAGTGTCTCCAAGATCTTTTTGTTTCACAAATTTTGCTGTTCTTTACTGCCTACCCAATGTAGAAATTAATGCAATTTCAGTGAAAAAAAGATTATCATGCTGATGTACATTGGAAACAGGTATTAATATTCACCAGTTCTTCCATGGTACAATATTTTAAGTGTAATACATGTGAACATACAAATGATACATGAACAGTAATAATAATAATAATAGTAATAATAGCTACTTTCTCATTTAATTTGATCATGAAATACTTGAAATACAAAGATATCTAAAGTTAAATAGATATTTTAAAGTGTTTCTCTTGCATTTCTTATGCTATTTCTTATTTTCAAATTTATTCATTTTTCTCCTTTCTGGTAGCACCTAGGAGTCCTTTGTCTAGGTCATATATAGATGTATTATGGAGCACATGATTCAATAATGCAATGTTAGGTAGCTTTTTGTTGTTGCTTATTGGGTGTACATTTACCGTTTGACCTTCCTAATGTTTCCTGCTAAATTGGCTGTATGAGGAGATGGTTAGTGACCTCGCTAGCAATATAAAATGACAAAACTTATTTTCCTGAAACCTCCACTAAATAAGATTAAAAAAACAGGGAGGGGCTGCATAAAAATGACAGTATGGATAGTTATAAGGAAAAAATGACAGTATAGATAGTTATTTGGAAAATTCATGGGTATTATGGCTTATGTATTATTATTTTAATACATAATTTTGCCACACTAGTGGCTACAAGAACAATTATGCTTTTCATTTTCATGAGAATGTGAGAGTAAAAACTCTAGATGAAATTCTTTGTGATAAAAATATATTAAATTGAAATCATTAAATAATTAATAATTCAATATTGATAGAATATAATATCAGGGAAAATGGGAATCTCTAAAAAAACAATGACACCTAATGAGATTTCTGGCTACTTCTCTTCATATTCTAGATAAAATACTTTCTTTTCATCTATTACTGCTGTAATTTTCTAGCAGCTGTTTTGTCACTATCTTTATGGCTGTTTTTCTCACTTAATGTGAGAAAGTAACTTATACTTGAGGCCAACGTGAAGGGGACTTTCTTCTGGCCTCACATGTCTAAAACACTGTACCTTTTCACCTACTTACCCATCACTTTTCCTTTATATGGCATAGACACAGCTCCTATGAACTTATGAAATTATGACCTCTTTTTTATTACGATGGAGAAACTCCTACATTCTTTATATAAGCAAAGTATTTAGGAATTTGGTTGGTAAGAGATATGTTATAAGATTTGTTTTAAAAATATATTTTAAATATATTTTTTTATATAGGATAGTTTAAAGTAGACCTTACTCAGCTAAATTTTCTTACAAGCAAAATCTTATAGATAAGTATCGTGATGGTTTAGATATTAGTTTGGGTTCTTCTACCATATTTATATAGTTAGTAAATATTCAGTTAGCACTTCTTATCTGTCAAGTACTATTTTTGATATTGCCAGTATAAAAAAATCCAGGATTTCTTCTTGTTAAGCAATCCACAGAACTGAATTTCAGCTCTTTTTTTATGGTTTGTACCTTGTCTTCAGAGATGTGAGACTTTTCCTTGTTTCAATATGTGTAAAAAAAAAAATAGTCATTTCAGGCCCCCTTTCCATGAGACATTTTTAGATAACAGCACAGTACTGAGAAAATACTTCTGTCCTGGAAAAATCAAGCACAAAACTGGCCACTTCATCACAAGGAGTTGTTCCTTTCTTCAGAGGCACTGTGTTGGTGACAGAGTGAATAGCTTCTTCTGGGGCTGAACCTCATAGATAACTGGTAAAGGGCAGGTCTAAATCAGAAATGTAACATGTAAGGAAACTTCACAAGGAGGGAGAAATAAACTAGAGACAGTTGGTTGCATGTCACATTTAAGTGTCACACAAACCTTAGCGTATTTTGGACTAGTTTTTATGTCACAGTTAGTACAAGCTTTTTCATTCAAAAGCATGCAAGAAACATACCACTGCCTTGGTGCAGTTGGTCACAGTTTGCTTTGATTCTTCTGAAAAGCAATGAATTTGTTTTGATCAAAGTGCTAATTGAAAATAAAATGCAAGAAAGTAAAATTTTCAAGTTTTACTTAAGGACAATTTGTATGTTTATTAAACCCAACATTTTCCGAGTTGCTCCAAAACACTAAATGATCAATAAAGAAATCTTTCACTTATCCACTGATTTGTATAGGACAAAATAAATATTGTGTATTATAAAAACCATGTATTTTCAAATTCAAAATACAATATTTTCATTAAAAATTTTATTGAATGCACATTATAAAGAATACATAATGTTAGCAGAAAATGAAATAAATGCCTACTGCATTATCAACTGTGATGTCACAATATTATACTGACTTAACAGAGCAGAAAACATGTAGTTTTACTTGCTAGTCTCTTTGGGTCAAGTTGTTATTGTACCTGGCCATGTGGTTCAAGAACCTTTAGAAATGGCTTGTGGGAAGAATTTGGAAAGGTTTGGAGCTGTTGCCTGAATGAACAGAGCTAGAATAGTTTAGCCTGGTCTGTAGGGGAGATTCTGGTCAGAGCTTAGGAGACCAGCAGGTGGATAAAAAGCCAGCTGGTAAAGAACAGGCTTGGGAGTTTTCTGCTGGGAAGAAGGACCACATTGGTTGTTGGAGTCCAGATGATGTGTGTTATGGCTTGACACAAAGTTTATCTGCATTTTGCTCATGTCCGGAGACTTTGCCTGAGACTGAGATTGAGCACGATGGAGTGATTAATCTGGCAAAGGAAATTTCAAGGCAGTCTAATGTCTAGGAGGTGGCATGGATATTATTGGAGGTTTTTAGCCAGATTTATGTTGTGAATCAAGAGCAAAGAGCCCTACAGGGTAATTTAAAACATTGAGTTTGGCCAGAAAGAAAGCTCCGGCAAATGTGAAAAGATAGAGCTGAGACCTCAATTGCTGAGAAAGAATAAAGAAATAAAAAAAGTGGTCTGGAGCCATCCCGGGAAGCAAAGGGTCTCCAACTTTTGCACCCTCAAATGTGGTCACAGAATGCCACATTTTGGAGTGGTGATAGAGGCCACAAGAGCTCCCAAAATGGTGGAGGCCACACCAGATTCCAGAATGGTGGTGGTGTAAAAAGGCTTTTCATCGCTGTTAGGTTCAGAAAGCTCAGTGATCCAGGCACTTGACCCTTACAGCCAAGAGAGAGAAAGGCCTAGCTTTACTCCAGCTGGCAGCAGACATTGGTGGCATCCATGTGGTGCTGGTTTTTGGTGCAAGGAAAAATGCACAAGTTTTGAGGGTAAGGTGTCTTCCACTCGATTTCAAAAGGCTTGGGAAGCCAAAAGTGTGCTCTGAGAGGGCAATATGTAAAGCTGTGACAGTGAAACTAAAGGTTCAGTGGAGACCCCAGAAGTGTGGAAAAGCCAGGAATATGGATCATCCAAAGAAAGCTGCAAAAACCAAGAAGGAGGGCTAAAGAGAGAAAATTGAGGAGCTGAAATCCCTGGAAGTACCATGGAGGTGAAATCACCCAAGCCTTTTGAAGCTCACAACCAGATTGCTCCAGATGCTGAGCATGCACTCCAGGACTTAAAGTTTGCCCTGATGAATTTTTAACTTGTTTTGGTTCCAATCCATGATATTTCTGTGTTCGTAACTTTTGGAATGGTAATGTTTATATTGTACCTTTGCATTTTGGAAATGTTCAGCCTTGTTTCACTTGTACAGGGGGCTATAGTTAAGAGTTTAACATAGATCTAGAGGGGACTTGGAACTCAGACTTTTTGGGAAGTTTGAAACTGTTAGGATTTGGCAACTCTTGGAGATGAACTAAATGTCTTTTGTATAAAGGATATGTGTGAGTTTCTGAGGGTGTCTAATGGTGAAATGTTGTAGTTTGTGTTTCTGTGGACCTGCTCCAAGCCTCATGCAATCATAGATATGACCAAATCTAGTGTTTGTGATTGGTCTAGTGCTCTTATTGGTGGTGTGAATATTTCACATACCCCAGAGTGGAGCCTGGACAAGATGTAATGGTGGGAAAAGAGTGTGTCTCTCTCTTGCCTAGTTCAAGCTTGCTGTTTATTGAGTCCCTGCCATGACACCCTGCCACCTGGAGCCAACTGAATGAGGACCAAAGTCTCCAGTCTGTAAGAAATAAACCTTTCCTTCCCTAACTTTGGGCATCAGGTATTTTGTCACAGCAATGAGGGAGAAAAATAATGAAAAATTGTCACAAAATATTCTACACAGACATAGAGTTTAAAGAAGCAGAGGTTTATTTTGGCTCACAATTTCAGTGGGTTCAATCCATGATCAGCTCACTCCAAAGCAAAAACAAACTTGTAGAACAGCCTAGTGCAGAAAAGATGTTCTTATCACAGTAGACTGGAAGCAGAAAAAGAAGGGAGGAGACAAGAACAAGAACACATTCTCCATTTCAAGCCCCAGTTACCTAGCTTTTCTAACAATGACCAACATCTGAGTAGTACTGTACACTATAAACTTATCAATGGACTATTCATTAATGAGTAACAATGACCCAATCACTTTTCAAAGTCTCCTCACTTGAGCACAAGACTTTTAGGGAACATTTTAGATTTAAACAATACTGGTTATATATTATTGATAAAATCAATAATATAGAAGGATTCCTTTATCTCCACAGTCTTGCAAGCATTTGTTATTAAATGATTTCTTTATAATGTCTGTTTTTTCAGCAGTTGCTCTAGAAATTTCTGTATTATTTTAATCTACATTTTTCCATTGGCCAGAGATGTTAAAAATTTTTATGTATTTATTGGCTACTTGTACTTCTGCTGAGAAGTGTGTATTTATTTCAGTTGTCCATTTTATTGATTGGGTGTTTTATTTAGGGGGTCTAATATTTTACAGTTCTTTATGTATTCTACATATCAGTTTTCTGTCTGAGGAATAGTTGTAAAAGTATTTTTTCATTATGTTTCTCTTCATTGCTTTCATTTCTATGAATATGACTAATTTGATTTACTTCCATTTGTTGATTTTTTATGTTATTTCTTATATAATTGGAGTTTTGTTTGGAAAGACTTTACCTATGACTTTGTCTCAAAGTTTTATTAATTTTATCTTTCAGCAGATTATTTCTCTGGTTTCATATTTAGATCATTATCCATTTTGATTTTAGTTCTATACGTGGAGGGAGATCAGACACTAGATTTAATTTTCTTCACGCATACAGTGTTTTTTATCCAATACCACTTTAAAAAGGATTTTTTTTGGCCCTTTTTTCAAACAGTACACTGGCATTGTTTCTGTATTCTCAATTGTGTTCCATTTTCTTGCATTTTTTGTGCCATTATCACATGGTTTTAATTATTATAGCTTTGACATATAACTTGAAATCCAGGATCATGATGCCTTCTCCTTTGTTTTTCTTGTCCATGTTTGCTTTGTGTATTCTGGTCTCTTCTGGTTCCATATGAATTCAGGTTGTTTTTATTTTTATTTTTATTTATTTATTTTTTTAGTTCTGTGAGGAATGCTGTTGATACATTGTTTTGGGATTGCATTAAGTGTATATATATCAGTTTCAGTACTATGGCCAGTTGTCAATTTTGGTTCTGTAAATCCAGAAACAGTAGATATGTTTTCATTACTGCTGTCCTTAATATCCTTTATAAGAATACTGTACTTTGTTAATTTTTAAATGTTTGTTATTGTTTTTATGTTGAATTTTATCTTACTACATTGCAAATTTTGGTTACTAATTTTGGAATTCTTGGTGAAATTTTTTTCATGACTTATATAATGTCAAATAATGATAATTTGACTTTCTTTCCTATGCATATCTTTTTTATTTCATTCTGTGCTTGATTTCTATGACTAATGTTTTCAGTACTCTATTAAATAGTACTGGTAATAGTGAACTTTCTTGTCTTCTTTCTGATTTCAGAGGAACATTTTTGCTGTTTTCATCTTAATATAATGGGGCAGCATTTTGTCATGAAGGTTTTATCAAATTGAGCTAAAGCCTTTCCATACCTATATTCATTGTTTTTGTGTCCTGCATCCTGAAAGTCATAATTATATGACTTTCTTCTTTTTTACATGATGTATTATATTTATTGAGTTGAATATGTGAAACTATTCTTGAATCTATGGATAAAGCCTACTTGGTCATAACATATGACTTTTTTATTTTTATTTTTGATTGTTTTGATTCTTTTGTATTTATTAAGACAGGCTTCGTAAACTAGAATGTGATTTATTTTGAAGAAAACTCCGTGTGCTGCTAAAGAACATTTACCCCCTTCTGTTGGGAGTATCAATTATAGATGTCCATTAATTCCATTTTTTGGAAGGTATGGTTTGATACTTATTTTTGTTTGTTGGTTTTTTGGTGTGTAATTGATCTTTTGAGATAGTGAGGTATTGATATCCTCAACTAAATTATATAGATTTTTATCTGATCTTTGTATTTCCAGTATCATTTGTTTTATGAAGGTGTGCATGCTGGTGTTTAGTGCATATATATTTATAACTTTTATCTCTTCATGTTTAGTTATTCTCTTAACCAATATGCAGTGACCTTCTTTGCATCTTCTGATCAGTTTTGATGTGAGGTCTTTTGTGTCTGAAGATCAGATACTTACTAAAATTTGTGTTCAGGGTCCTGTTACACTGAATATTGTTTTCAATCTTCTGACTTTTAGTGTATACTTTTATTTTTATATTAAATGTATTTCTTGTATACAACATAAAATTTTTTATATCTGGGTTTTTTGTTTTGATTTAAGATATCAATATATGTCTTTTTATGGGGATCCTCTCAGTTGAGGATTATTACTGAGAAGTATTAACTTATTCCTGTCATATTATTTTCCTGTTGTTGACTCTTTTTTGTTTATTCTGCTTAAGTGTTCACTTATCTGACAAATTCATTGCACTAGACGTATTGGCAATGCTAACTTTGTTTTCTCTTTGCAGAATATCCTTGAGAATTTTTTGCAGGGTTGGTCATAAATAAACCCAGTATTTTTAGTGACACAAAGATAAACCAGATATTGGCATACAGTAAAAGCTGAGTAATGGTTACAGTTATGTTTCCATAGTAAAGCTATAAAATCAACTGAATATTGATATAGCATATGAACCAATAAATTCTGACTGTACCAGCCTTAACAATACAAAACAGATCTGTACTTATAGACACAAAAATAAATCACATATTGACATATAGCAAATCTCTATTAAATGCAACTGGTATACTACCGTTAAGGATAGTTAAGCATAGAATAACAATAACATACCAGTAAATAAATATCTGAAGATCAATAATGCTTTGTAGTACCACTGAAAATGATGGAAATGCCAGAGAATGAGAGATTGACAGTAATAGTATTTGAAACAAAAAGAAGAAGAAGAAGAAGAAGAAGAAGAAGAAGAAGGAGGAGGAGGAGGAGGAGGAGGAGGAGAAGAAGAAGAAGAAGAAGAAGAAGAAGAAGAAGAAGAAGAAGAAGAAGAAGAAGAAGAAGATTACCAAGGATTTAGCTCAGCAGCATAAGTGCTTGCCTGGCAAATGCAAGGTCATGAGTTCAATCCCTGATACCAATAAATAAGTAAATAAAGACAAGAGCACAAGAGAAATGTGAGGTGAAGGATCCTATTATGGGGCAAAAGAAAATTAATAGAATTAGATTCAAGTAAAATAAAAAAAAAACAAGTAAAAGGCAAAAATAAATAAATAAATAAATAAATAAAAAGAAAAGGGAAGGAAAAAAACTTCAAACTCTAAAAGACCAGTAAAAGTCATAACAACAAAATAAGTCAACAATAATTCCTCCATGTTTTTGAATGTGTGGTTTCTTTCCAGGGTCTGAAGTATTAGAATCTACCAGTTATGGGAGATGGATAGTGATTCATTACTCAGATCTATTTTGTTTTGATCTTCATATTTTTATGATTGAGGTTTGTGGTTTCTGCTTGGTATGGTTATTCTGCATGTATCTTCCATAAGGCTGTATGCCACTCCCAATTTTCTTGTCTTTCTTTGTGCTCCAAGTCACTATGTTTTTCAACCTAGCTTTATGGCCCCTGAGTATGTGAGGTTCCATGCTTTTCTCTCTGTACAAACATTTAAGCAGCAAACATAATCCTTGGAGAAAGCAAGTAGACTACCAAACTCTGTACCCTGGGTGTAGGAAACAAGAGTGTGTTGTGTGTGTGGAGTCGTGTCAGGCAATTACTGGACTTCATGGTAGTATTTTTGGACTTAGCTCCTTCCGAAAGCCACATATGATTAGGTTACTTTCTCAAGTACTTTTGAAGAGTGAGATGCCTGTGATCTTCCAGTAATCATCCAATATAATTACTCCAAAGCTATTTTGTAGGTTAATCTTAAACAATTAACTTCTTCCCCAAGTGGCTTCTGATTACACTTTTAAATATTTTGCGTGTGCAATAGCTTTCCTTTTGAACGCCAGCCTATCACGTGAAAGGAGTCACTTTAAGAGAAAACCTTTCATGCCGTCTCTGCAGTTTACAATAGACATGAGCTACACTGGAGACCCACACTGGTGGCCCAGTTTGCTACTTTTCCCTGAGGATGCTGACTGGGTGTGAGCTTTGTTTAATTCAGAGAAAAACATGTCCCTCATTCTGGGAACCATAGTTCCTTTTCTGACTGATTCATTCTTTTTTATATATATTTTGCTTTGTTTCTTCAGGTTCTTATAGATTCTAGTTTTCCTGTCAACTCTCTGCCAATTTCCAGAGACCTACTTCTTTTTTACACTTCACTAAGTTTTTGTTTTCCAGCTGTCTCAATTCCAGGTCCTACAGAAACTGTATTTTGCTACCCTCCTCTACTCTGCCATTTTTTGAAAATGCTGATATTTCACTACCTACAAAAAGACCCTAGGCAACACTTTGTTTGGAAATTCCTTTTGGTAGGTAACCAAGCTCCTCACTTTTAACTGCATGATGCAATTTCACCAGGCTTTTCACTGCTCTATTATAAAAATTCTTCCTTCTTTCACTTTCTAATAGCAATTCCTCACAAGCAATGGCTTTAATGCCAGATTTCTATTAACAATGTGCTGAAAATATTTCAGATTTTCTGTCACTGATGCACTGAATTTGGAAATACAGACATTGAACTGTGTGCTAATGCAAATTATTTATTCTTTCTTGGCTTGTGCTTATGCTTTTTCCATTTTAATCTTATAATGGATTGTTTCTGAGTCCAATCTACTTTATGAGTTAATATGGCCAAAACATCCAATCTACCTTGAAAAATTGTGCATACCTTTGAACATTCTGGTTGTGTTTAAGAATTCTACATCCATAAGGGCCTAGTAACATTGCAGTTTATCATAAAGAACATACATCTTCGAAGAGAATACTCATTTGTCAGTGTTAGGATCCTTCTTCTCTGTCATAATATATGTTTTACCCTGCATGTTTTGCTATCAATGAAAGTTCTAATATCAATAGAATCTGGAAGATTGGTGCATGCGGTAGGGGTTTTGCACTGCAATGTGGACCTGTTACTGATATTTTGTCTTCCTCAACACATTTACTGCTGGAAAACTTCCAGTAGCCATTTTGTGTAAGAGTCAGACCTGTTATTCCTAGGTGTAACCCAGAGAGGCTTAACAGCTGCCAAATTTTGCATTAAGGAGTGAATATGTAGCAATTGGTGATTTCATAGCACATATCCTGACATTCCCTACACCACTGGACCCATAAATACTTCTTGCACATGAATCACTACAGCTTTTCCTGTCTAGTCAGCAGGACATTGTTGATTAACATGTTCTCAATTAGTATGATAGCCTCTAAAAGGCCCAGGCAATTAGGAATTTTTTACTCCTCAGTAACAGGGGATGGAAGTGTTAGCTATCACAGGAGAAGAAATGTAAATGATTGGTTTTTTTCCATGTGGATATATATTATTTCTCAGTGTGCCTTCTAATCAGAGTAAATATGCACTTATCAAATCACTGCCTATGGAGTATTTATGTGCAATTTGTTATTCTGCTTCAGCAATGGTAACTCATTTGTCAGTCTCATCAATAGCAAGGGAGACTGATATTCTACAGTTGTTTCTGAGAGTTCCTCTAGTAGCTAAAGAAAGTAAAGTAGAGGAATAAATGCTAGGGTATGAAAGGATCACCACATCTGCATTCATGAGATTGTCATTAAAGACAATAATCTTCACTTTCTTTGGGAAAGTTAGTTTGCAATAATATTTTTAATTTACTGGCTTGGGCAGAAGTTGAAATATTTCAAATGTCTTTTCTTGGCCTCACCATCTGTGGTAGTCCTTGCTCTATAGGCTGAAAATCCAGAATAGGCCCTCCAAATAACAAGTATATTAATTTAAATTGTACTTTGGGACTGAATAAATGATCAGTGAGTGGTTCTATGAATCTAATGAGGGTTCTTTTAGCTAAGTTTTGGTTGAAACTCCATTTATTACTTTTTTTAAAGTTTTAACGAGGTGAGAGAATTGCATGCCAAGGAATGTGAACTCAATTGCTTGCAATTTCAAAGTATTCTCTTTTCCCCAAAGTTCCATCACTCTAATGGTATGTACATTTTCTGGGAAAGAACTTGGAAAATAATTAAAGTATATATAGCAAAGTTTTGACTTATGAATGAGTTTCATTCTGAGAGAACACTTGTAAGTCAGATTCATTCATATGTCCCACAAAGTGAGTTTTATATACTTTTGACACAAATATACAATCCACACATGGCTTTGCATTTCCTAGCAGTGCCTTCCAGGTCACCACAGTTTTTCTTTTTGCTTCTAGACAGCTGGGCTCTGATTGACCACTATCATACTGTATAGCATGTAGTTAACACTGCTCCGACAATATCTAGCAGATATGTGAGTTACTTCCAAGGTTTGGTCACCTCTAAGAATATTTGTAATGTGAGGTCCATTTGCATGTGCAAGTTCACAGCTTGAATTTTTGAAAGTCAGGAACTTACTGTGCCTTATAATAGATTTTCAGAGACTGTTTGCTAAGGAAACTGCTGATCACCTTTCTCTGTCAATGAGTTTTGAAAATAAATGCTTGCCGGTGTCTTGAAACCAAGCAAGAGATCATGACTTTTCAGGCAACAATCACTTGACTTTTGCTATCTGATTTCTACACTTTTCCTGGTTATGGATGGTGAGTAGCACATCTGTAGACTATAGTATTTAACCTGGTGCTCTACTGTTTCAGTGATTTCTTTAACTGAAGGATTCCTTTCATCCCTTGTCTATGGTATTTTTCAAAACCAAGTCTTATGGTCACCATTTATGGGAACATGAAGGTTTATTTTCTCTCTATCCCTGCTCATTTTTTTCTCATGTTTTTGTGAGAGAATGACAAATCAGTTGCCTTGTTAGCTAACTACGTATTTGTATTATGCTAAGATATAGAACCTTTTTAGCAACAATGTAATGTTAACATATTTTAAGTGATAAAAGAGTTAAATGCCTTCATATTTACATTTCAAAATTTTATAATTATTAACTAGAATAAGACACAGACACAGCCCCCTCCATACACATCTGGAAATATTCTGACATCTGTGAATATCAGAAATGTCCCTTTAAAAAATAACTTTTAAACATAAATCAACACAATTTTCTGAAAACTATAACAATTAATATTTTAAGTATTAATACTCAAAAGTATTCATTATAAAGAATTATAAAGAATCAGATGAATTCTTGTAATATTAGTTTCAAACTTAACAGCTCAAAAGAAAAAAAATATTATGTTATTTTTTCATTGAAATAGGAATATAGCTCAGCTTGCACCATACCTTTGTCTTAGGATCTTTCATTAGGTGTCAGTCAAACTATTTTTTGTTACATGTTGGCTCTCAAGTGCAGGGTGTCTGCCACCTCAATAATTTGTGTGGTTGTTGGATGGATCTGGTGCCTCACAGCCTGTAAAATTAAATACCTTAGTTTCTCATTGATTATTGCTCAGAGACTCCCACAGCAACTTGCCATTTTAGCAACAACACAGAAAATCTCTGAACACAAAAGCTAGCATTTACAAAAATGAACAAGTGTTTGGGAAGTGAGCACACAACACTGAAGCCTCGGCTTGTATTCTAGTCACTTTATAAAATAAGTAATATGCCCATGTCACACACAAGCCAAGGAATAGCACAATCTTTTGATACTCAGAGGCCAGAATTATTAAGGGCCATTTGGAGTTCACCATGTTTCTCCTCCAGTGTTTCCTGTGGAACTTCTTATACATTTTAATGTTGATATTCTGCATAACGCAGTATAGGACACTCTAGGACAGTGGCAGCAAACCTATGGCATGTGCAGCAGTGGGCACAAAAAGCCCTCTCTGTTGGCACGAGAGCCAAGTGTATGTACTGTTTTATTAAACTAAACCTTCCACATTCAAGTATAATTGCGGGGTTGGTACTGTGTGATAAATAAGTGGATTTTTTGGATTGCAGTTTGGACATGCGGTCTCTAAAATGTTCTCCATCACTGGTCTAGGATTTCCTATTGCTCACATGATTTGCTAGTAGTGCAATTTTTTGACAAATTGTTTGATTTTGAGGAACTTTGTTTCCTTCTGGAAATTTAGATAATAATAAGTAAGTCTTTGCAAAGTCAGACAGTCATGGATTTATATTTTATTTTTCCTAACAGTATCTGTAGCATAACATTTATTAGATAATCATTTACTAAAAGAAAATACAAAAATGGCTGTTAGGAATTAATTGCTCATTTAATTTAGTTAATGAAGAATTTATTCACTAGCTTGCATGTTGGTCTCTAAACTTATAAATAAAGCAATTATCTTTTTTCTTTAAGCTGTAATACAGTAGAAACTTTACTAGTGAATACAAAAAATGATGTTTTATTTGAAAAATCCTGCTATTTTATTTGTTTATCCATTCAAATAAAACTAATGAACAAAGATAAAGTGAGAAATCAGTTTTGAGTGGATTTCAGTCTTTGCTGTGCTGAATTATACCATCACGGCAGAGTGGTCAGGCAGTGGCAGTGATCATTACCGCTCTCCCCACTCAATTCCCACTGCAGCTTTATAGACCACTGACGGGAAGCTCTGTGACCTCGTGTCCTCTGAAGGACTCCCTTTACATTTGTAACATGATGTGGGTGGACAAGGTGATTACAAAGATCCTTCTACGGATGTGGGTTTCCTGGAAAGCTATTAGAGATTATATCTATTTCCACAAACAATGTTTCTTAAAGTCTGCCATAATAAAGAGAAAATTTTCTACACTTACTCCTTATGTAGAGAAATATACATATAAATTAACCTTATTTTATTTCTAGTATTGCCACATGACACTCATATGTGACTACTTATTTTAACAACAATAAGAGACAAATTTACTTGTATATAATTTTTAAAAAACCTTAAGAAAATTGAATCAGCCAGATATTCAGAAAGAACAGTGCCAACATTTTAAATACATTTTAGCATATTTTAATATATTTTTCTATTTGTTTACATATTATTTTCATATTCAAAATTATATTTCTTTGATAACTGCACAATGGTACACTAAAACATTTTATGCCATATTACATGGTCAAAATGTGTTTTAGTTTTTCTGCATTGTGCTAAAATAGGATCCATCTTGTTTAAATAAAAGTGTATTTTTACTATAAAAAACATCTTGCTGCATTAGAGGTCCTTTTGTTTTGTTGCAGAAATGATTTTGTAATGGAAAAAGTTGAAATGAAATTCTGGCAAATGTGCTTTCCAATATATTTCTCAAGATATTGTAAATCCTCCTGTCATTTCTTTAGAAATGGGATCCCAAGGTATCTTTGGCTGTGTCCTATGGGACAAATACAGAGAATAATATAATCTGACACTTAAATAACCATAAATGACTAAATAAATGTTCAAGTCACTAGGGGAAAGAGAAGGTCATAGAGTCTGTATTTCAGCTGGCAGAGCAGGAATAAATTATGCCCTAGAGAATTCAGCTGTGTTCAAGGAGGCAGAGCATTACCTGTGTTAACATATTGACAAAGGACAGAGAAAGGTTTAATTAACTCAGTAGTTAACCTTAAAAGTTTAAAAGAATTACAATGGAGAAGCAATATCAAATCTATTATCTTTCTCTACTAAGGGCCATTCATTTGTGCATCAAACGTGGGGCCCCAACTCTAATGACACACTTCCATGGGATTTACTATTAATCAATGATATTGGTATTAAATTATTAAATACATAACTGTATAATTACAGAGCCAAAAGCCTTGAGAGTATTTATGATGGCAACCAGAATCAGTCTTTGCAAACTAGGGACACTGAATTTAAGAGAATGACTTGAACTGAAAATTAAAGACTGAAGTCATTTACAAATTAACAAGGGTAGGGAAAGAAAAAAAGATTTAGATAGAGAAAATAAGAGGAATTTAAACCATCCTGTAAATTTGTATGTGTGACTGGTAGAAAAAGAGTCATTATCATTGGCCAGAGACAAAGAAGAAAAGTGGAGATGCAGATGAATTAAGATGTTCAGAGGACCTGAATGTTTATTGAAATACTTAATCTTTTCAGGTATAAATACAAGCTATACCAATCTGTAAATGAAAGCACATAGAAAAGTTTAAATTCTCTTTAGGAGACTAGTCTGATGTATTTTTAAAAACATAAGAGATTAAAATTATATTGTTAAGGTTTAAATCTTTTTTATAGCATATTACTTAGTAAACTTCCAACACTGTGTGGGTCGCTGATCACACAAGGCATTGTAGGCCATGTTAAATATTTTGCTCTTCATTATAGGAAAAGTAACTCTGGTTGCTGAGGAATAATTTTTTGGAGAGAAGGATAATGGCGTATGGCATGTGCAGATTGATAGTTATGCAATAGTAGAGTCAGAAGATATTGTGTATTGAAAAGTATGGGAGAAGACAGATACTTCTTTAAAAGGCAAAAATAAAATTGAGAAACTGCAGCATCCAATTTTCTCTATTAAATGGATTATATTTATAGCAGTTTTGAACGTAAAGAAGGTTCAGAGTTACACTGGAGAATGGTGCTGTGATTATAGTGTGTGTTCAATTTGAAGAAGTATGAAAAGCTCAGGTTGAAAAATTTGAGATTTCGATAAAAAGGTTACAATGAGAAGAGATCTATGCTAAGGATCAGTGTTGGTGTTTAATACAGAAGTGAATAGAAGACAATTGCCTGGAAGAATTATTGCCTCTTCCTGTTGCTGAAGACGATTCTAAAAAGGAAGCTGAGAAGGATTAACCAGAAGGGTGTGAATAAATTCAGCAGAATGTGATGAAAGCGAGACACCAAATAAAAGAATATAAGAAAACCAAATCTAGTATATAATTCAATCTTTCAAAAACAAAAAGATAATCAAGAAAAGAACACAGATAGTGATGGAGAATCAGAACACAGATCAATACATTTAAGTGTCTTTGTATTTTGCACTTACAGTTATTGACTTGTTCAGAGATTTAGCAGGAAGAATCTTTTTTATAGCCTTTTGTTCATCCAGTAATAAAATGTACGATGTCTACAGTGCAGCGAAAGAGAGAGCAAAGGGAAGTAAGAAAGAGTCTTTCTGTTTTCATGGAGTTTGTAATCTAGTTTTTCAACAAAGGTATATGAACAGTAAACAAATTATTCAACAACACACAGTTTGAAAAAAAATTAAAGCAGAAGGAAACAAAAGTAGTGGTTATGGAAGAAGATGTTTTGTTACAGGTGTTGAGGGAAAACTTTTAGATAGGGGAGCATTTGACCAAATTTCTGAATAAGCTGAAACACTGGGCCACAAAAGTATCTATTTGGCAGAGGGCAAGAAAGTTGCTCAGTTGGCAGAAAATTTTATCTTTCTTAAAAACTGCAAACAAGGCCAATGAGCCTGGAAATAAATGCCCATATGTAACTGGATGATAAAAATGTAGATAACTATTTTAGCCATGAAAGTGATGATGATTTGCTTTTATTTTGATTGAGATAAAAGAATATTAGAAATTTAACTTAACTTTTGTTTCAAAGAGAATAGGAGGATCACTTTACTTCCTTTGAGGACAACACATTAAAGAAGTAAGGATTGGAATAAGAAAATAGCTTAAGAAACAATTATTTTAGCCCAGTATAACAAACTTGGCTGTTAAAAAAAAGCATTTATAAAGGCAGTGATGAAATGAACTGTAGACACCAAATGTAGACAAATTAAGAACATTATAGCCCTGAGTAGTTGAGAAATGGGAAGTTAGAGAAAAAGGATGTAAGATCAGACATGCTTAGCTTTATGTGAGAGCATACCGAACTTAATGAATCACATGCTGTGTATGGATGGGAATGATTTAGGCTGAGATAAGCAGCAAGCATTTAATAATATTTATCAAGCTGGTAAGTGGCTGTGCCTTGGCAAGCTACAGCCATCCCAGGGCAAGAATTGTGTCAGCATTTCCTGAGATCCACTATGTGCCATGTTGGACCTTGGGGTGCTGGGAAAACAGGCAGCTGCCAGCATGCTGCTCTGGTAAGTGGCTGTGGCTTGGCAAACCGTGGCAACCCCAGGGGGAGAAACATATCAGTGTTTGCTGAGATCTGTGACACACCATGTTGGACCTTGGGGTGCCACCCCTCTGGTGGGTAGCTCTGAGCCTAGAGTCAAACATCCATCCCCCCCCGCCCCCCGCCTAGCAAGTAAGAGCCGGAGATCTGAGCATGTCTTATGAGTTTGACTATATGCAATATAGCAAATAAGGAGGATTTTCTTCTGCCATCTCTTTGAGGGCAAATATTTTTATCTCTGTTTTGATCAATGGTATTGCTCTATTCAATATTCTGTTCTTGTAATTTCGGTGTTTCCTTCAATATTGCTCTGCCTGATTGAAGGAACAACTATTGTGAAGAAAACCAGATGTACTATTGTGCCTATTGCTGTTGTCCCAGTGGCCTGCTGTGAGGTTCTGTGCCAATTTCACTGCACTGTCTCAGTTGGCTATGTTCTGTCTTGTTCTGCGTATTTTACTACCTTCAAAATAAAATAAATAAATAAAATTAAAAAAATAATAAATAAGAAAAAAATTTTGAAAAAGTAAATAACAACAGCAAAACAGATCAGCAAAGTACTGAGCAACATGAAACATGATATAACTAAACAGATAATGGGCTTAAAAAGCAAAAGGAGAAAAATCAGATGCTCTAAAGGATATGACTGCATGTATATTTAAGAGTGTAGAAATGATAATTATGTTGCTAAGTTTTTGTTGGATCAGAGAATGGAGCTGTTTGCAGCCTCACTGTTTGAATGTCCACTTTGTATGCTTTGATTTTGTAACTTGAACAACTACATTCAGGAAGACAATATGCAGTGTATCAACTAAGAATCATAATAATAATATTTATCAAATGGTGTGCCTAGTACAGTTCTAGAATTAATGTTAAGTGAAATAATCAGACACAGCAGATTAAATATTTCACAGCTTCTCTTACATAAGAAACCAAAAATATAAGTAGAGGGAAAAATGGAAGATAATAGGGAATAGAGGATAGATGTTTTGCACATAGGAAGGAACAAAGAAATGGCAGAAGGGGAGATGGAGGAGAGAGGAAGGGATAAAACAGGAATTGAAATATGTTACACAAATATATCTGTTCCTCATGAGGAATATAATTGTTAAATTATGCAAACACGTACTAAATAAAAACTGAAAATAAAGACACTGAACCTGTTCTAATAGAACCTTACACTACTGCTTGGTGAGAGAAGTAAATGCAATAAATAAAGTATGCCAGATGATATTAAGTTCCAAGGCTAGAATTCAGGGTTTGGAAGTGTAGAGGCAGCCCAGGAAAGGCCTATGATGGAGTCTTGAGCAAGCAAATGTAACAAAAGGCATAAGAGACACTGGTAGGTTTGTCACGTCTTGGCAAGAAGTACCAATCTCACTGGCAGCAATTTCTGTAATGTCCTTGGTTTGTTTGTTTTGTTTTTTATCTTCAGTTGGGTTAGAACTTATTTAATACTGAACAAATTCTCATTCCTTTTCTGATGCAAGGGCCAAAAATGACAATTATATCATCTTACTTTTGTTGGGGAAGATTAACAAACCAGAAATTTATTTTCATAAGAAATAGAACAACGAAAATTTTATATTTTTATGAATATTAGGATTAAGCACTTAACCCATAATTATCATTTTATAAAATCTGTGTAAGAAACCATTACACACACACAAAAACACACACACACATACACATCCATTAAAAGAATAAAAAGAACATTTACCACTTTTCTGTAACTGCTAAAGTAACTAACACAGTGCTATTTTGTTGTGAGTACCTATTTGCATTACATAAAAATTACATGCACTGTGGGGAATTGGTATGTGCACATAACACATTTCAATTTTTTCCTGTTCCCCTTCACTCAGATTCACTCATTTATGTCATAAGTCTTTGTTAAGTTATCATAAACACGGATAAACAGAGAGAGTAACAGGCCAGAAAGCATATAAAACACATAATACAATTCAACTAAGTCAAGGTACATTTTTAGATGCATCAACAATATTGTATTACAATCATGTTTCTTTTTTCCCTTTTTTGCACTACTGTCTGTCCTTTATTTTGCACTTTATTTATATATTGGGTTTCTCATATAAGAGTAACCATGCAATATTTAATTGTGTGTCTTATTTACTTAGCATTATAATCTTAAGATTAAAAAGTCTGAAATGTATCTTCCTATTTTCATAAAAAATGAACAATGAAAACTTCAATTTTTATGATACTTAGGAATGAACATGCATATACATAAATGTAGTACACTTTCACAAAATCTGAGTGCAAATGTGATTGTATGACCATTAGAAGAATAAAAAAGAGTTACGTCATTGTTACTGAACTCCGTGTGATTGACATACCTCACAAAGGCTAAACATCCTGTTGATATTCATTCAAACTAAATGAGGGGTTTGTTCTAGAAAATGTCTTATTAGTTATTTTTGTTTTATACTTCTTTAAATGGTTTTCAAAAAAGACTTTAATAATATACAAGACTTCAATCATATGAAAATCATTTAACACTGTGTCAATTCAATTTCATTAATGGACCATGGTTTGTAGATTTTTATAACTTGGAAATTTGAATTTTTATAAATACTTACTTGAGATAGTATATTTAAATAACTAGTAAAGGACCTACCATAGTAAGGAAATATGTGGTAGTTATATTAATGATAATGCTATTTTAATATGTAACAACAAAATATGCTGATATAGTCAAATGTAAACAGAGAAAAATTTCCAAATTTCAAATATAGTCATTGGATATGTATCTATATATAAGTGGTTGATACATTCCCAACAATACCTTGAATCATATTTTATCTTCTTCAGGAAAAATAAAATAAGACTTTGCTATTAATGCTATACAACAGAAAACTAGGTTGTCTTTAAAACACTGTGGAATTTGATTATGTGTAATCAAGAATTATTCTTAGTATTTAGGATCATTTAAAAATATTTTCTAGAGGATATCCAAGACGGCGGATTGAGTGGTAGCATGATAAGAGAGCCTCTCTGAAAAGAAAATAACTCAGGTGCTACAATATAACAACATGGAGAAAGCCAGACAAAAGGAGAGGAATTTTTATGACCCAGGAAGAAACTGAGGAAAAAGAAAAAAAAATAGAAAGAAGAAGAAGCATAAATGGAGGGCTGGAGCTGGGCAAGCTTTGGTCGCTGTACCCGGTGCATCTGAGAGTCAGGTGACTCACAATGGAGTTGAGGTTGTGGCCCTGCTGAGAGTGGGGGTTGGTGAGCTTGAGACCCTCAGCTGGAGGAGGCATTGCAGCAGGGAGTGGAAATGGTGAGTGGAGCTGCATGAACTTTGGTAAGTGACAGGAACTGGATTCCCCAGAGCGGGATGACTGGCCAGATGACATTTTGGAGTGGGGAAGGGCTGGCTTGAATCAAAACCTGAGGCGGCATCAGTTAATGGCTCCTGGTCCAAAGCAGATTGGTGGGATCTGCTCAGGCTGGGCCAGGCCCCTGATTGTAACCCAGAAGTCAGGGATAAGGCTGTCCTGAGCCAGTGGCATCCCCAGGGAACACACAAATGTGCTGAAGCAACCATTGGGTGACTGATGAAGGGGGAGGGGCTGGCTCACAGCATGCACCTCCCAGATCAGCAGTGGACTGGGTGGGGGGCAGCACTTCCCTAGCCAGTGTGTTGCAGAAAACTGTAGGCAGTGCGAGGGACCCAGAGACCTCCACCACCCACCCAGCTGAAGGGGGCTGGAAACATGACAAGACAGAGAAACAGCAAAAGGCCTCCAACTACTGAACCAGGGCAAATGAGTCCAGTAGAGGTAAGTGCAAAGGAGGTTGAGGGCAGCAAACATGTAATATCAGACACGGCCTCATCAGAAATAAAGAAATACTTCCATGACCTCATCAAAAAATTTAAATGTGAAATTCTAACTCAGGTAAAGCAAGATTAATAAGAGATATCCTGGGTAATCCTCAAGTTGACACAAATGAAAGAATGGAGGAACCCAGAGAAAGGAGAGAAGCCTTTGATGAAGAACATAAACAAAACCTAGAATACATGAAACAGATCCAAAGAGAATATCAGGAAATTAAATACTCCATTGAAAGCTGGCAAAACCTTTTAACAGAAACTAAATTCAATCTTTCAAAACTTGAAGATAGATTTGCAATGTATGATTGCAAAAGGAAGACTCTCTTAAAAATAACAAGGAACTAGAAAGCAATGATACAAATGCTAGAAGATGACAAGAGGATTTATAACATAAAAATAAAAAATGTGAATGAAGATGCAGTGACAAATACAAATGAAATAAAAAGTCTATTCACAGAAATAATTAAGGAAAACTTCCCAAACATAGGTAACAGAAGTGAAGTTCAGATAAATGAGGCATACAGAACTCCAGCCAACTACAACCAAAACAGATCTATGCCTAGACATATAATAATCAGGATCGTAGAAATCCATCACAAGAACAGAATATTAAAAGTGGTCAGAGAAAAGAAACAGATTACCTATAAAGGAAAACTCATCAAAATCACAGCAGACTTCTCAATGCAAACCATCAAATCAAGAAGAGCTTGGAGTGAAATATTCCAATCCCTGAAAGAAAATAACCTCCAACCCAGAATGATGTACCCTGCAAAACTGTCTCTCAAAATTAATGGAGAGACAAGATATTTCCATGACAAAGAGGAACTGAGGGAGTTCGTGACCACCAATCCAACCCTGCAAAGAATATTGAAGGCCATTCTAGAGAGAGAGAAGAACATCAGCTGGATTCCACAAAAAATGTCAGAAAGGCCTCAAAGAAAGTGGCAGAAAGTGGAATGAAGGAGAAAAGTAAACAAACAACAATGCCAGAAAAATAGCATAGCAGAGATTAGACAGAGAAGATTGGTTATACCACTGTTTTATCTTGACTGATTTTACTTGAATCTCGTATGTTGAGAGTATCAAGTCTGAGAGTAGAGGCAACTACGCTGAAGATGACAAGATTCAATAGGATACCCATTCTGGTTTGATTATTAACTGCCTTTGAAGTCCTATAATGTCTCCAATGTTTAGTTTTTATTAATAGTATAATGCAATGCTAAGTTTAATTATACTATGTTTGATGATATAGACAATTTTATTGAAAATAACAACAGACATCATAGTAACTACCGTAGATCACCTAGTATTGTAGTTTTATATGTCCTTTTCATTTCGTGTTTCTCTAGAAATTTGTATTGTTGACTTGTTTTGATTTGTTTCTCCCTCTAATACAGAAAGGCTAGGTATACATGTAGAGACTTATATATGTGTAGAACTTCTAAGTAGTTTATGAGAATGGATTATAGTTATTGTAAAGAAAAAAGAGAGGAAAGGAAAGTATTCTAAAGGATATAACTGGATGTATGTTTAAGTGTGCAAGGACTAATAACCATATTACTAAGTTTTTGTTGGGTAGATGAACAGAACTGATTGTAGTGTCACTGATTAAATGTCCACTTTGTAGACTTTACTTTTGTAACTTGAACAATTACTTCTAAGAGGAAAACATGTAATTATCAACTAATGATTTCTTATTGATTACTAGTTTTTGTATTATTTCTACCCTCTTTCTGTTTCAATTTTTTTCTTTAAATAAAAAAAAGAAAAAAATTTCTAAACAATGAAGTGTGCTTCTAAACAGAAGTAAGAACAACAAAAATAATTGCACTCTCCTTGATAATTTTAAATTGAATATGTCATTAGGTATTTGTAATAAACTACTCCAACAAAAATATAAGCACATATTTAAGTTCCTGAAGCAATAAACACTTCTTTCATTCAAAAATCTAGCAGTTGAATGAGTGGCTCTGTTAAGCAGAGAGAGAGAGAGAAAGGAGAGAGAGAGGAGAGAGAGAGTGGGGAGAGAGAGAAAAAGGAGAGGGGAGAGAGGAGAGAGAGAGAGAGAGAGAGAGAGAGAGAGAGAGAGAGAGAGGTGCTTAACTAGTCATTTGTTCAGTCTGCTAGGCATCTTTGATGGTCTTTGCTGGGCCCTCTCACATATCTGGGGTTATGTCTAGGATAACTGGACAAATTGTTTGTGCTATACTACATCTTATTCCAACAGATTAACTTGTATTTTTTATAATAAAAAATCAATTTCAAAAAGACAGAGAAATTCCAGGAAAGCTCTTGAGATTCAGTTTCAAAAAGGTCACATGATGACTTCTGCTGTGCTCTTTTGATGAAAATACTCAGTTTATATTTAGGGCTTGGCAAAGTGGCCTAGTGGTAAGATAATACTGAAGACATTTTGCAAAATAACAGAAGGAAATCATATGAGTGATACCATTACCACATATAAGGAAAAAGATACATGAGATGTTAAGCAATCCCCCTCTGCTATTTCCCTTGAAATCATATGAAAATTACCACACACACACACACACACACACACAAAGGAAGGAAGGAAGGAAGGAAGGAAGGAAGGAAGGAAGGGAGGGAGGGAGGGAGAGAGAGAGAGAGAGAGAGAGAGAGAGAGAGAGAGAGAGAGAGAGAGAGAAATATGTACAGTGTTTGGAAATCCCCTATGTTCCCATTCCTTCAAGTCTTTAGAGTTTTATGTAATAGATTTAAAAGGAAAAAGTCAATTCTGTGTTGTTCAAACAGGAGAACACAAGACATCTTTTTTAATTTTGTACTTGGTAGCCCAGTGAGCATATAGCAGAGCCAATGGCCAAAAGAAATACATAAAACTTCAATTTTACATGGAAGTCATCTGTAAATTTCCTAAGATATTTATATTTCTATAAAAGAAATCTTTTACAAAGTAGTTGGATTATTAATGTTTATTTTGAATAACAAATAGCTATTCAAAAACAATTGTCAAAATAATGTGACACAATGAAGCCCCAAATCACTCTCTTGTGTGTGTGTGTGGGGGTGATATTTGCTTTTTAAGGGATTATCAGCTTCTTGAAACATCTAACATTTTGTATTTATGTGAAAAAATTAACTTTGATATTTAAGTAGAATCAAAAAATTCTGATATCTTTCACTTGTACTTAGAAAATGACAGTCTTTGCTAATTGAGTAAAAAGTGAAAATATCACTGTATGGCTCTGAACAGGGCCCCCAAACTGGAGACCTCAATAAACCCATACAATGGTAGGATCTGGGTTCACTGAGTTCTGTCACAGAAGGACAATTTTCAAGAAATGTCAGAGAGTAACATAACGAGGTTCATTAGACAGCCCCCCTTCACACTGACCTGCATTGGTCCATCCCTTTTACTTTCTTTCTTTCTTTCTTTCTTTCTTTCTTTCTTTCTTTCTTTCTTTCTTTCTTTCTTTCTTTCTTTCTTTCTTCTTCTTCTTTTTTTAAAGAAGGTCTTTGCTATATGCTTCAATTACCCAGCTTAAAATTTAAAAACACGGTCACTGAGAACAGAGTGTGTGCCCTTAACTGTAATGTGCATTAAACATTATGGTCTGTAGTCTTGGAGGAGTTCTTACAATTCATGATGTAGGCTCTATATTTCTACATCTATCAGGTCATGCATTTGGTGAGTTAGGCTAGATGAAAAATCATTTCTGTGTATGAAAGTTTGAGAAATGCTGCCCACCACTATATTATTGAGGATGGAGGTCTGTGGTAGGAAGAACAATTTACATATAAAAGAAACAGGCCAAAGAGACTAATTTATAGGCTTGTTTTTTCTTTTTCAATATGCTTCTGAGACATAATAATTACATTCACCTTAGGAAACTGTTACATATGTGTGTTGCATCTTGATCATGTTTGCACTCTCCTCAGCCTGTGCTACCCTCTCCCTGCTCTCCTAGAATCCCTTTGCCTTTCCACAGCATCCACCTCCTTGAATCCTATATTCTTGATTTTGCTTTTTAAATTATTTATTTTTTTGTATTAGGGAATTTTCAAATTAGAAAGAACATATCTGAAATATTTTACTTAGTATTTTTTTCTCAAGATCCTTCCATTTTCTTATATTGGGTCATGTACATCTTTCTTTATGGCTGAGTAGCTTATAATTTTACTCCTGTGTGTACATATACACTTTATTTACCCATCCATCTGTTCATGAGTATCTAGGGCAATTCCATAATTTAGCTACTGTGTATTGTGAATATGTACGTGCAAGGGACACATGAAACTGAGCATACATTTTTTTCCTCTTAAATCTTAAGAAAATAGATCCCAAATTTAGTGTTCACTCCATGATAAAACCTGGCTGCCTTATCTGCTATCCTCACATCTGCTTGAAAATTCCCAATTTTGTTGTCACTGTTGCAATCACTTTTGGAAAAAACTATTTGATATCCACATGTCAAATTAGGTCACACTTTTAATTTTTTTCAGAAATAGATATGCATTTCCTAGTAGGAGGCATTCCATGTAGAATAATGCTCTGAATAGAATTGTCTATGTCTGTTTGTACTATATATTGAGTTCTGGGATATTCTAGTGCTTCGGTCTGTTAGCACCTACTGTGACAACTGTAGGCACCCTAAGTTCAGTTTCTAGATTTCTAAGTTCATATCTGCTGCAGTTTTTTTCATATATCTTCAATATGTAAAAATATAAGGACATGTTCATAACATATATTTTACATGCACACACATGTGTATTTTTCCCTTTTCCCTACTGTACTTACCTTTCACCTAACCAAGTTACTTTTTCCTTTTAAAATATTTCATCCCATTTCACGATATCTATTGTACATTTTACAACTTAATTACTCTTTCAGTTTCTCACACAAAGGGCTAAATATGATGTTTATTCATGTGAGTCTGATTTATTTCACATATGTATATAGTCTTAAGTTGCATCCATTTACCTATAAAAGTCTGAAGTTTATCATTCTTTATGGCTGAGTAGTACTCTATTAAATAAACATACTGCATATTTTTATCCAATCTTTGGTTGATGGGAATTTGGATTGTTTACAAGATGTAGCTATTACAAATATGCTGCTATAAACGTGGATGCACCTGTATTACTGTGGTATGTTGATTTCAGTTCTTCTGGGAAGATACCCAGAAGTGGAACAGGTGGGTCAAATGGAACATCTAATCCTAGATTTTTGAGGAATTTCCACACTGCTTTCTATAGTGGTTCTACTGGTCTATACTCCCACAAACTGGAGAATTGTTTCTTTTTCTCCATAGCTACTCCAGCATTTGTTATTATTTGATTTCTTGATGATAACCATTCTTTCTGGGAAGAGATGGAATCTCAGTGTTGTTCAAATTTGCATCTCTTGAGTGATCAGTGATGTTGAACCTTTTTAATGTATCTATTGTCATTTGTGTTCCTTCTTCTGAGAAATGTATATTCACCTCAGCTGCCCATTTTTTGATTTGGAAGTCTGACTTTTTTCAGTTAGTTTTATATTCTGGATAGAATTTCTTTATATAAGGGAAAGTTGGCTAAAATTTTTCCCACTCTGTGGGAAATTTTTCACTTCATTGAAATCACATTGTTGGTGATTTCTTCTTCTCTACAAATGCTTTTTAGATTCCAGTTATTTATTCTTTGAAGTATTTCCTGCCCAGTCTGGATTTTGTTCATGAATTATCTATCTACCTCTATGTCTTTAAGATTTCTATCTACTTTCTCTTCAATTGTATACTTAGTATTTTTTAAATATTTACATTATTTTCACCCACCTGACTTCAGTTTAATGCATAGTAATAGACATGGGACTACTTTTATTGTTTAGCATGTAGAGAGCCAGTTATTTAGCAACAACTTAACAGAGACTGTCTTTCATTTAGTGAACATGTTTGGCACCTCTATCAAAGGCAAGGTGGCTGAGTATTGGTAAATTTTTTTGCACCTCCTAGTCTCTTCTACTGCTGAGGACCAGGCCTTCTTTTTTTCCAGTACCATCCTGATTTTAAAACAGTAACTTTGTAGTATAATTTCAAGTTAGGAATTTTGATGCCTCCTGAGTGGCCTTTTTTGCCAAGGACTGCCTTTGTGTTTATTGGTTTCTTTGGATTGCAGATGAATTTTAGAAATGTTTTTTTCTAGATCTGTGAGGTACACTCATGCCATTTTGATCAGGATTGCATTAAATCTGTATTACAATTTTGGGAGTATTACTATTTTCCTATTCATGAGTATGGTGTATCATTCCATTTTTGATATCCTCTTAATCTCATCTTTCAGAGTCCTGTAATTTTCAATACATATATCTTTACTTCCTCTGTTAGATTGATTCCTAAGCATCTGATTTTTTTGGATGCTATTGTGGAAGGTTATGTTTCTCTAATTTTTTCTCAGTGAGATTGCTGTTTTTGTATAGGAATGCTATTGATGTTTGAGTGTTGACTTTTTAAAAAAATTTTATTTAAAGAGAAACAAAAGCATGTAAAGGGTAGAGGTAATACAGAATTCCAAAAAAAAAGATAAACAATAAGAAATCACTAGTTAACATTACATATTGTCCTCTTAGAAAGAGTTGCTCAAGTTACAAAATGAAAGCCTACAAAGTAGATACTCAAACAGTGAGTGTGTAGACAGCTACGCATGCATGAATATCTGCATGTATTCCTATACTTTCTGTATTAGAGGGAAAAACAAAACTTAGCAAGATAAAACAAATTCCTATAAAAACATGAAACCAAAAAGTCATATAAAACCACAATACAAGGTAATCTATAATGATTACTGTGTTGTTTCTTATTATCTTCAATAGAATGTCTATATCAACAGGCATAATTGAACATAGCAGTATGATTGAGTATAGCAGTAAATAACAATATTATTCAAAATAAAATATTGTAGACAGTATAAAAATTCAAAGGCAGGTAATAATCAAACCATAGTGAATATTCTAGTGGATCTTGTCATCTTAAGTGCAGTTGCCTATACTCTCAGACTTGATACTATCAATCATAACAGCTTTAAATAAAATCTATCAATACACAACAGTGATTGAACAAACCAGATTCGATTATAATCAGTCACGGTAAAACAGTGTAGGTTTTACAGAGCTTTAGATTAAGTTAATAGGAAATTAAGGATGATTACTGTACTATATCCTGTTATCTTTGAGATTACTGTCTGTGCCCTCAAATCTAGTACAGGTAAAAATGACAGGAACAAAATATAATACATCTAAGCAGAGTAGTGTCGGTAATGTGGGTTTGAAATCCTGGTGCACTATTTACAATATAGCATATCAAGACCATCTATATTATAGTTTCTAGTAATCCTTCTCTGCCTCATTTCTGCTATGCTATTTTTCTGCCTTTGTTTGTCTAGTTTTCTCCTTCATTCTACTGCCTGCCCCACTCATTGAGGCCTTTCTGCCACTGTTCCTAAATTCCTGGTATTTTTTTTCTCTCTCTAGAATGTCCTTCAGTATTCTCTGTAATGTTGGATTGGTGGTCACAAACTCCCTCAGTTCCTCTTTCTCATGGAAGCATCTTGTTTCTCCATCAACTTCTAGTGAGAGTTTTGCAGGGTACATCAATCTGGGCTGGAGGTTATTTTCTTTCACAGCTTGGAACACTTCACTCCAAGCTCTTCATGATCTGATGATCTGTGTTGAGAAATCAGTCATGATTCTGATGGGCTTGCTTTGTAGGTAATCTGTTTCTTTTCTCTAATGGATTTTAATATTCTGCTTTTATATTGAATTTCTGGCATCTTGATTATTATATGTCTGACTGTAGCTCTGTTTTGGTTGTAGGTGGCTGGGGTTCTGTATGCCTCACATAACCGAATGTCATTTTCTTTTCCCATGCTTGGGAAGTTTCCTTAATTATTTCCATGAATTGCCTTTGTAACACACCTGTATGTATTCCTGCTTCTTCATTCACGTTAGTTATTCTTAAATTGTAGATTCTCTTGTCATCTTCTAGCCTTTGTATTATTAGTGCCTGTTTCCTTGCTATTTTTAAGAGATCTTTCCTTTCATGATCATACACTGCCAACTTGTCTTCAAGTTTTGATAGTTCCTGTTTCCTTGCTATTTTTAAGAGATCTTTCCTTTCATGATCATACACTGCCAACTTGTCTTTAAGTTTTGATAGTTTATCCTTAGTTTCTCTTAAGGCATTTTGCCAGCTTTCAGTTGAGTTTTTAATTTCCTGGTAGTCTGTTTGAATCTGCTTCATGTATTCTATATTTTCTTTATATTCTTTATTGAATGTTTCTCTCCTTTTTTTGTGTTCCTCCCTTCTTCTGTCTGTATCATCCTGAGAGATGCTTCCTGAGAGCATTTCTTTTATTACTCTACTCATATCCTGCTTTACCTGATTTAATATTTCAGTTTTGAGCTCGTTTACAAGGCCCCTAAGATATCTCTTAATGTCCATTGAAGCCATGTCTGATGTTGTGTGTTTGCTGCCTTCAGTCTCCCTTGTTTTTCCTTCTACTGTAACAGGGCTCTCAGGGTTCTGGGCTGAGGGCCTCATCCTGCCTCTCTCTCCTGCCTCTCATGGCCCTGGCTTCCTCCACACAGGTTACAGTGCAGGTCCCAGCCCCCTTCCCTGTTGGCCACATTTCCTATGAAGCACGCTGGTGAGGGACCTCCACCCTCTCCTGCCTGCTCTTGTCACTGAGGTGTAAGCAGGCTGCCTATGCCTGCCCCTCCCCACTGGGCCAGCCAAACTTCAGCTGCTTTCACCCAGTTAGTACTTGCTAGGTGCAGGGAATCAATTTGGGATGGCTCATTGGGTCCCGGTCAGGGGAGTGGCCCAATCCAAGCAAATTCCATGAATCTGCTCTCAGGAGGGAGCAACCAACTGAAGTCACTGTCGCTCCCAGTTCAGGCTCCTCCTTACCGATTCCAACATGTCGCCCACCCAGCCGTGGCCCCCCCGCCCCCCGTGTGTGGGGGTCCCATTCCCAGCACTGACCATGTACCTATGAAGGCCCCTTCACCAGCTCTGTTCTCCACCGGGCCCACCAACTCCCAACCCCAGCGCCACTGCGCCCTCTGTGAATGGCAGCGGGAATGAGTTTGGGCTGCTCTGCCAGCCACGCGGATTCAAGCTGGCGCAGACTTGGCGAGTCACCGTGAAAATGCTGTGTCCCTTAATTTTTAGCTATTTCATTTGTAGTCCCGAAATATTTGATGAGCTTTTTTATGTTTTAATTTCTTCCTGTGTCAAGAGGATCCGTCTCCCTCTGTCTGGGTCTTTCCAGGGTGTTTTATTCTGGCATATGAATTGTTTCTCCTGGGAGGCTTTGTATTTTGTTGCTCACTGATTGGCCATCTTGTTTTCTTCCTGAATGTTGACTTTTTATCTAGCTATACTATTAATTTGGTTATTGATCTCAGAGTCTTTTTGGTAAGTTTCTAGGGTCCTCTATAGAGTATCATGTCATATGCAAATAATGATAATTTAACTTCTTCCTTTCCTATCCTTATTCCTTTCATTTCTGTCTGCCTAACTGCTATGGCTATTTGTGCCAGAATTATGTTTTATATGACTGTTGATTGTGGACATTTCTGTCTTGTTCCTGACTTTATTGATTTGCATATGGTAAACCATTCCTATATTTCTGATAGGAATTCCACTTGGTCATAGTGTATAATCTTTTTAATGACTTGCTGTAGTATGCTTGCTAGTGTATTACTGAGGATTTTTGCCTCTGTGTTCATTAGAGAGATTGACCTGCAGTCCCCTTTTTTGGTTGGCTCTTTCTTTGGGTTTGGTATCAGAGTAATACTTGCCTCCAGGAGTAAATTAGGAATTATTGCTTCTCTTTCAATCCCATTAAAGGTTTTGAGAAGTATTGGTATTACTTACAGAACTTAGCAGTGACTCCATTAGGACTTGGACTTTTGTTTGTTGGTAAGTTTTCCATTACATTTTCAATCTGATTAACTGACATTAGGCTTTTCTGATTTTTTTTAATCTTCTTGATTCAGCTTTGGTAATTCACATGTATCTAGGAATCTGTCCAATTCTTCTGTGTTTTTCATCCTATGAGAGGAAAGATTTTAAAAGTAGGTATTGATGATCTTTCAGTAGTTATTTTACCCTTTTTATTCCTCATTGCATAAATTTGAGTGTTTTCTTTTTCTGATAAGATTATCAAAGGATTTATCAATTTTATTTATTTTTTCAAAGAACCAATTCTTTGATTCATTAATTATTTGTGTTGTCTTTGTCTCCACTGCATTAACTTCTTTCTGATCTTTATACTTTTTCCACTTGTTTATGTTTTAGGCCTAATTTTCTCTTCTTTTTCTAGGCACTTGAAGTGCAACATTAGGTGGTTTATTTATGCTCATTCTGTTTACATGTTGTGAGAATTCACCACTTTAAATTTTCCTCTTAGGACAACTTTCTTTGTGTCCCATAAGTTCTGGTATGCTGCATCTGCCTTTTCTTTTATTTATAATTTAATGATTTATTATTTATTTATTTTTTTGATTATGGGGAATCAAACTCAGATTTCCATTTCCCAGTCATGTGCTGTGCTGCTGAGTTATATTCATCACCACTACAGATATTGTTTAATTTCTTCTTTAATTTCATATGTAACCCATTGGTTGTCCAGGAGGGTATTATTTAATTTTCAGGTGTTTATGGAGTTTTTGTGATTTCTTTAGCCATTAATTTCCAATTTTTGCACTATGATCCAATAATATAAAAGAAATAATTTGAATTAGTTTGCATTTTCTTAAGCATGTTGTATATGTTAGTATATTGTCTATGTTGGAGAATGTCCCATGTGCTTCTGAGAAGAATGTGAATTCTGATGCTGTTGGGTAGAAGCACCCTGAAAACATCTCTAAGTCCTTTTGTTCACAGGTTTGGTTCAGTTGTGATATTTCTCTGCTGAATATATGTCTAGTGGATACATCTATTTGTGTCAGCAGGTTATTAAGTTTCACAAATACAATCACATTTTTGCTTATTTGATTTTTCATTTCTATTAATATTTGTCTTATATAATATGGTGCTCCCATATTTGGTGCATGCATATTTATTATTGTTACTGTTCCCTCTCAAAGTTTTCCCCTAACAAGTATGTAGTGGTCTTCTTTATCTCCTTAGATCATTCTTGGTTTGAACTTTACATTGTCTGCACACAGAATAACTATCCTTGCTTTTTTCTGGTTTCCTGTTGCATGCTTTTCATCTTTTTGTTTTTTCATCTATGAATTTTTTTGAGTCAAATGCATTTCTTATATACTGCATTTTGTTAGTTCTTGTTTCTGATCCATTCTACCAGTCTATTTCTTTTGATTGGTAAATTAACACCACTTACATTGATGGTAATGACTGATACGCAATTGGCTTGTCTTTGTCATATTATATTTCTGCTGTTGTTTCCCAATTTTTCCCTCTGTTTAAATCCTTGCCCTTCTAGTGGTTTCCTTCTGCTGTTGTTCTTGGAATTGTAGTCATTTTTACCACTGCATAGTATATCTTTCAATGTCCTTTGAAGTGTTGGTTCAGTAGTTATGAATTTCTTCAGTTCTTTTACATAGAAGTATCTTATTTCTTCATTAATTTTGAAAGATAGTTTTGCAGGGTACTTCAATCTGTTTTGGAAGTTGATTTCTTTCAAGACTTGAAATACTTCATTCAGTGTTCTTCTTGATTTGAAGGTTTGTGTTGAGAAGTCTGCCATGACTCTGATGGGCTTACTTTTATAGACAATCTTTCTTTTCTCTAATTGCTTTAATGTTCTTTTCTTGTGTGGAATTTCTTAGAGCTTGATTATTGCATATCTGAGTGTAGATTTATTTTGGTTATGGCTAATTGGAGCTCTATATGCCTCACGCATCTGAATACTAGATATTTGTCCTGTGCCTGCAAAATTTTCTGTTACTACTTCTGCCAATAATTTGTGTTTTTTAACTCCTGCTTTTTCTTTAATACCAATTATTCTCCCAATATTTCTCATTGTGTTCCAGATATTTGGTTATCTATGAAAGATCATTCAAAAAAAAAAAAAACCTCTCCTTTTATTATCACTAGCCACAATTCTGTCTTTAAGGTCTGAAAATCTGTCTACAGTTTCATTTAAGCAGTTTTGCCAGCTTTTAATGAAACAATTTTAATCTCTTTTATTCATTCCATTTCTTTCCTATATTGATCCTTCACAGCTTCCATTCTCTTCCTATCATCATCTATTTTTTATCTATCTATACTCTATATTTGCTGAGAAATTCCTTAATGAATGTTGACACTTCTTTTATTACCTGAGAGATTATTTCTGATCTGATTTGCCTCCTGGATTTTTTCTTTACTTAGGTTGCTATTATTTCAGAAATGTCAGGTGTCTGTCTTCTGTTTTCCATTATCTTGTCTTCTGGATTTGTATCGGATAGGCTGGTAGTCTGAGGTTGTATTTTACTTCTTTGTCTTCTCATTTTCCATTTGAAAAGTTTTTATTTTTCTTTTCTGTGTTGATTCTTGGAAGTTTTTGTAATAGATAGTTTTATCTTAGCTTGCCTCTCAGGCAATGTTTGTACTTCAGGTATGTCTTCCCTGTGTAGGAGTTTCTTGGTTTGTGTCTGTCTTGAGATCCTACCCTTCTGATTAATTTAGAGTGCAGTGCTGTTATCATTTGGGATTTGTCTCCATTCCTCTGTGCTGGGTTTTGGTGAAGTTAATGCCCCAGAAATTCCAAGAATTGTTACAGAAGTGAGAACAACTGATTAAAAAAGATGTGACATTCTAACTAAATTAGTATAATTAGCAGTAACCATCATATCAATCACAGTTTAGAAATTAACAAACTCTGGTAACTATTAATTTTGTAGCTTTACCCATAGAAGCAAAATTTATAGTTATATAACAGAACTGATTATAGATTGAGAGTTTGTATGCAAATTGTTTCCCCTTATTAGAGTGATTTTATTTTATGATGGGAAAATATAAGAATGATACTGACTAGAACAGTGATAACTGAAAAGAAATAAAGTAGAATCCAGGCTGGAAGGCAAAGTATGATCAAACAAACTTTGGGAAACTAGAGAAGAGGTCAGAAAAGAAAGAATGAAGGATTAAGCAAGGGATTATTGAAGCTGACCAGAAAAGTTAGAGAGGCTATTCAAGTCATATGAAATATGATTGAATCTGTAGAGGTAAACTAAGGAGAGGGAGAAAAAAGATAGATTACAACAAAAATATAAGTAAAATACAAAGAAAAAAAAACAAGGAACAGGAAACTAACAAAGAAGAAAAATATGAAAAAGTAAAAAAAAAAAAATTCCTCTGGTGTCCCCCTAGAGTTCCAAGCTGCTGGATAACACTGCCAAGCCTGCAGTAGAGTTTGTGCTGGATTTGAGGTGGATTTTACCCTCCAGATGTAGGTACCTGAGGCCAGAGTCTTCAACTCTTATTTTCTATGTATCCCTTGGTGGCCTCTCACTCCTTACCCTGCTTCTGTCAGTGGTGTGTCTCTCCCAATTGCTGTGCCATTTTCAGACAGAAACAAGAGGTTGTTCTCAGTCCTACACACTTTGGGCTCCTAATTCTTGCTCAGCCTTCTGTGTTCCTCTTCCAGTAGCAAGTCTCTGTTCTCTCAAGCTGTTTGTTGCAAGGTGGGGTGAAATACTATGATATGGTCTGGTCCTCTGCCTCTGCTATTGAAGTCCAAGTCAGCTGTCCCAGTTCTTACTCCTCTCCCAAGTCGAGGTACTAGCATCTCATTTGTTAAAATTTCCTTTGCCACTGTCACCAGCCTCTGCTATAGTCTGTAACTTCCTTGGGTGAGAGGAGGTGTTGTGGGATGCTTTTCTGCTTCTGTCCCAAGATGCCTGTGAACAGCCCAGGGCTGCACAGTCTCAAGATGATTGTTTAGAATCATCTTGTTTAATTCCCCAAGCCTTGCTAACCACAGGTCACAGGGAGGAATTAGCTGTTCTACTTACCATGCACAACCACCCCTGTAATCTTTCATCTTGATCCTGGTGGTTCCAGTTAGTGCTCTGGTTCACAAAGGGCATGAGAAAGAGAGAACAAAAGAAGGAAAGAAAGAAAGAAAGAAAGAAAGAAAGAAAGAAAGAAAGAAAGAAAGAGAGAGAGAGAGAGAGAGAGAGAAAGAAAGAAAGAAAGAAAGAAAGAAAGAAAGAAAGAAAGAAAGAAAGAAAGAAAGAAAAGGAAAAAAGGAAAACTGACTGATGTCAGGGAGGGAGCAGTTCATGTCAGCAAACTTTTTGCTTTACTGTAAATGTGTTTCTTTTGGAGGAAGTCAGAAGAGGCATTGTACATTGTATCCCAAGTCTAATCTTGTAGTTTGACATAGTCACACTATCTTAGTATATCCTTTTCTTCTTCTTCTTCTTCTTCTTCTTCTTCTTCTTCTTCTTCTTCTATCTTCTTCTTTCTTATTCTCCTTCTCCTTCTCCTCATCCTCCTCCTCCTCTTCCTCCTTCTCCTTCTTCTTCCACTTTTTTAAAGATCCCAAGTATGACAGGCAGTTCTCCCAATTCGATGACCCAATGGCAGCTGGGTGGATAGGTTTGTCACTTTATTAAGTCCTTTAGCTATGTTTTGCTTGATCTCTTTGTATTTTATGTCAGATTGAACTTAGTTTCAGAGCATATATCCTGCCCTTTTCTTCCAATTACCTGTGTTTTAGTTGAATTCTTCTAAGCAATTCTGAATGAGGCTTCTCTTCTATTCAGTCATGTTGTCTCCTGTCTATTTCCCATATTTGTCACCTCACTTTTCTCACAGTGGGTGGGACATTAAACATTTCTTTAATCTACTCAGTACTTTCTGATATAGGGGAATGAAACTCCCAACCTACCATGTCTGCAAGTTCATGTTCTCTGAAATAAAAAAATGAATTTTAGGAAAACCGAGGTTAAGAGTAGAATATGTTTATTGAGAGAAATAAAGCTTCTGTCTGACAGACAGAAGGGGTCCCAAGCAAGTTGCCAAGGACTGTCTTTTCCAGGGACTTTTTATAGAGCAAAATCATAAAACTGAGATGAGTTTAAGATGGGGGAAAACTGAAATGAGTTTAAGATGAGGGAAAACAGAACTCACAAAGCAGATGGGCATAAGGTGGGGCAGAACTATAGTTAGCCAATAAGATCAATAGTTCAGATAAAATTGATTAAATTAGCAACAAATGGGGAAGCCAGTCATGTAGAAAGTGGGCATTCTTAGAGAGCAGTGACTCTTTCCCTTAGGGGGCTGGAATGGTGACTCCAGGCTTCCTCAGAATGATAGGGAACTATTTAGAATATCAGTCCTTAGGATGTGGATGCATTTCTTTGATCCTTTGTCTTGAGGCCAGGCCCATAGCAGGAAGTGACTGTCTCCCCTACAGTTGCAAAATACATGTGGGCTTCTGCACTGACTCCATGGAGGACCTACCCCTGTCTCACTGTCTATGTTTCTAACTAACTCAGCTGTCTGCAACATTTCCATTAATTAGGACTCTGTAAATGATGAATATCTAATGGCTTTACCTAAGCTCTATCTATCTAAAATTGAGAAATTCAAATGACAGAAATGACTTAAAATTATGAGATATAGCTTTGAACAAATGTCATTGAGATTATTTGTTTCTCTCTTTGTTCTAGTTTAGCTTGTGTTTTAGGTTCCTTTCTTGATGATGGCTACAGTATAGCCAATCATTAGAAATCTCAAACTGAAATGCATGTCATCATCACAGGTCACAATCTTACAAAAAGTGCAAAACATGTGAACATAAAGTAAAAATCTCAGAAACAGTAGGAGGTTGTGTGATTATTATATTTCCCTTATAGAGTTGAGAAGCATTTTTAAGAATGCTGTTACTATTCCTGGCTGGATACCGAGACATTTATGCACCATTACTGTGTTTCAGACCCTGATTTCTTACATTAGAACATTTTAATTATTTTTCTAGTTTTTAGGCAGAATACCTGAGGTCGGCTTCACTCAGTGATAAAATTAGGTTGGCCAAGTGATAGGTAAATTTCAAAAAGAATGACTGAATTGACTGAATCTTCTTACTATTTACTATTTTCTTACTATTTACTATTACTTCTTAATATTTTAGAATCACTACTCCTGTTTTTATATTTATTCATAAATATATTCTTAAAAGGAATAAAAATATGTTGTTTTTTAGCAGTGTGTGTGTGTGTGTGTGTGTGTGTGTGTGTGTGTGTGCATGTGTGGTACTGAGAACTGAACTCAGAACCTTGCCTTGCCAGGCAGGTGCTGGGCTGCTGAGTCATATCCCTGGCCATAAGTATATTCTTCAGTCAAACTAACTTTTTTTTTTAATTTTAAAGAAAAAAATAACAATGAAACAGAGTTTTGGAACAGGTTAGTAAGACATTTACAATAATTAATATCTTGTGTAATTGTTTACAGGGTGATTATTCAGAGTACAAGATATAAGCATGATGTCTTTCCCAAGCAATATTAGCATGAATCTTTCCTTTTAGTGAAGAGAAACTAGCTGTATAATTACCTTAACTATCTTGTGTAAAAATACATGTTTTTTCCCTTTCTTCTCTTCCCCTTTCCACCATCATAGACTAATTTCTAATGGATGCTTTCTTAGTTGCAAAATCCTCAGATTTTTTTAAAAAATACTGATTATGTAAATTAAATAATTAGGGTTATGGTTGAAGTTTCTCAAGGGAGAAGGAACAGAGTTTATGTTTGACTTGTAGGTAACACACTTTTGTGAAGTACATATATAGACATGTGTGTGCAAAACTCACACATAAGCAAAAGTACACACATACATAAATAGATTTTAAGAGTTTTGGCCCATCATACTTATACACATATGTGGATGAGAATTTGAGTGACTCCCCTTGCATACAGAACAATTGCTGCAACTTTGATTATATCGACTTATTTTTTTATATTGATATTTACAGATCTAACTATGGTATTTCCTTCTCTCTTAAATTGGTTGTAAGCATTGTAAATAAGGCTAGCAGAGGTACTGGTAGTTAATCTCTAAAGGTATCAGACAGTCTCCTGTTTCCTTGCATAGCATTCTCTGTAGAAGATATGGGCACAGTAGGATAGTAGAGCCAGTCAGTTCTGGGAATGTCAACTGGGTATGAGCCTCAAAGTAAAGAGGCTATGACTCCCCAGGGCACAAAACTTTACATATCAGAAACCTAAGCAATAGGCACCAAAAACAATTGAGTTGCTACCTCAACTGAATTATGCAAATTGATCCTTTTGCATATCCTTACCTCTGCATTTTGCAGAGATGCTTTTCTCCCTACCTGACTAGCAATCTCAAGTTACTCAAATAATTCCTGCCATCCTCACTGTCACTCATCCCTGAGCAACCCTCTTCTTCACAGGATAATAATTCTGGGATTAGAGCCTTTGTCTTTAGATCCTCACAGGGATTGGATTTAGGACCCCTTGGCTGCCATTCACTTGGAATGTGTCTTGGTGACTTTACTCTTGCCATGGGTTGCAGTGGAGGTGATAGATTAAAAGTAACTTGCTGGAATTCCAATAATGTCTCAGTGGGATTATAAATATAACTTTTTGTATTGTGATGAAAGCTGGAATAGGAATTATGATACTTGGATACTGTACTTAATATTTGGAATTACAATACACATGTATATAATGAAGTTCAGAAATGAAATAATATGTACAAATTAACTAGACCTGAATTTAATTTATGAATCATTTTGAAGTTGGACACATTTTAAAGACAGATATTTTAAGAAAAAATGACATACTTTATTTAAAGCTCTTAAAATTATGCTGTAATATTAAAACAAAATCATGACTAAGATGATGCACTCCAATACAGATGTTATAAAGCATTCTTGACAATTATTATATATTTCTAAATTTTTCTTTTTACTCAACAAAGCCTTTAATTAGTTTAAAATAATGTGGAGATATTTTCAAAGCTATCTTTTTCAGTTTTATTTCTTAACCAAAGGAAAGTATGCTTTCAGATGTCTAATAAAGCTTTCAAATGTGTAGTCACAGATATTATTTCTGAATTTATTTCTTTCCTATTTGAAAAATTGTGTTTTTTATGCAAAAGCACATCAAGGGAACAAACTATGCAAATAGAAGTCAGAGATTATTGCAGATGTAAGTGATACAAGAGAAAAATGTGTTTTTTCAGTAATGGAATAAGCAAAATGGCAAACACTAGGAAAGTGTTATATAAAAATTCATAACTGGTACAAATTCAGTGAGCTTCAGAAAATCTTCACTTTATTTTTTGACTCTTGATTTCCATGTATTGAAATACATGCTTAATATGAATTATTATATGTATATATATACTTAAATACAATTAGTGATAAACTCCATTGTAACTGTACAATTGAATTCAAGTCATTCATTTGGGTAATGTTCCAAATGTACCTATCTCAAATAATCTTTTTGACCATATATTGAGTAATTATAAATAAAAGCACATTTAACATTTTATTATTTTTAGATATGTTTACATGAACATTTAACCTTATAAGAGTTTTTGTAATTTTTCATTGATAGATTTTTATCATATTGACCATATTTCTTGATTATTAGGATGCAAGAAACCACAGTGAATACAATTACAAGGACTGAAGGTGGGAAGGAAATTTCAAACCTGCTTGATAATTTCATGTGAGTGAGTGTCATAATCTCTAATCAGGATGTAGTGCTAAATTTTATTGTGCTAATTTGGTTTAAGTATTAGCTGTTGGGATTAGTGCAACAATTTCTGCATTTTTCTGTGTGAATGATGGAGCAGTGACCTTGTGTACTATAACCGGTCCTTCTCCTTTCCTCCTTAGAGCTGCTGCCCTGCTCTGCTTTCCAGCCATCAGGAACTAAGCAGCCATGTTCCACTAGTCATGCCCTTCTCCCGTGATGCTTCTGTCTTGGAGCCAGCCAACCATGAATGAAATTCCTCATACCTTTGAGACAAATTAAACCTCTTCTTTAAGTTGTGGTTGTTGGATACTGTGTTCCAGCAACAGGAGAACTGGCTAATCTATGGAGTTATATATGCAAATTCTTAGTCTATTCTAGGTTCAGGTCTTCATTATGCAGTAAAAATAATATTGTCAGTGTGGTTCCTGGTTTGGGAGGACAAAGATCACTGTTCTACTGTCTAGGCAGACCACCTGGATCATAAACTTAGTCCCAGTAGAAAATTAGAGAGACAAAGTTTAACAAAGTAAGACATTTAATTTGTAAAGAGCAAAAAGAAGGGGAAGAAATGAGAATATACATAAGAAATACTCCTGATAAGAAAAGAATCAGGCTAGGAGGCTGGAGAAAGATGAAGGACCCATTAGCCTTTGTTCACAGCTGTTTTTGTGACCCTTTTCCTTGTACCCAGAACTTGCCATAGTCAGACTGGCTTCTAGGCATCACTGTGTAGCATCATTTCTTTTAGTGGTCAAGGTGCAGATTCTTTCTGTTCATTTACTTGTAATTTATGCATCTTTTAAGGCCTTGTCTTTGGGGTGGGTGGAAAGTTAGCAAGGGGGTGCCTATATATATATATATATATGTTAATGGATAGGTATGAGTACACACTACCTTAAAGTTCACCCTTCCACTATTCTTCTTCTCCTCCTCCTCCTCCTCCTTCTCCTCCTCCTCCTCCTCCTTCTCCTCCTCCTCCTTCTTCTTCTTCTTCTGCTTCTGCTTTTCTTCTTCTCTTCTTTCTTCTTCTTCTCCCCCTCTCCTCCTCCTCCTCCTCCTCCTTCTTTTTCTTCTTCTTCTTCTTCTTCTTCTTCTTCTTCTTCTTCTTCTCCTTCTTCTCCTTCTTCTCCTTCTTCTCCTTCTCCTTCTTCTTCTTTTTAGTGGAGGTGGAGTTGTTTATCGTTTGTACACCTGGCCTTCTTTCCATGTCCTACCTGTCTCATCTCGTCTGGTGTCTTGGTGCAAGTCCCAAGGTCATTTGATGGTTTTCTTTGTTTAGTTTTTCTCTCTTTTTTCTACTCTTTATATTCATCTGTTTTCCAGGGGAATCCTTCTAGTAAAGTTTTTTTTTTTTAACTCCTTCTAATCAGAATTACCTGGAAGATTTAATGAGATCCCTATTCTATTTTATTTTTTGTGTCTACACACCCTGGTCAATACCATATCAATCATACTACTTAAAACATAACAAAAATAAATGTCCATTCATCAGTACCTCATATCATCATAGAAAATTGTTCTCAAATATTGTCATAGTGTCATACAGTGCACTGATCAAATTCAATAATACTTCTTGCAGTTCTAGGCATAGTTTAGTGCGGCACCCTTTTCTGTCCATGCCGCGTCCTAGTCCATCCACGCCTTGTGACAATCGCTTCTCCAGGAAAAGGACACCGCATGTGGGAATTGGGCGCGGGGATCTTGGAATGTTTTGTACTGATAATTGTAATTTGTGTAGTTCACATGTGTATGTTTTTATGTAATGCACAATATGGAGTCAAGGGTGGAGACTCCAGGGGGGTTGCTGGAGGCCCTCTAGATAACCCCTTTGTGAGGACTGGTTGTGAAATTTTACCTTCTGTGAGTAGTATGAGAGAGTTTATACAGAGGCTTTAAATGGGAGAGCTCATGGAGGAGGATTTGCGGGGTTCCTGTGAGACAACTGCCCTGAGACACTGGACAGGCA